>JANZLX010000003.1:12033858-12048348 GCA_025531955.1 Erythroxylum orinocense | reverse complement strand
GGTTAAGAGTATAAGTTTTCTACTAATGATGGGTAACTTAAGATGGTTAAAGGTGTGTTGATTGTGATGAAAGAAAACTTACAACATGACATCTATGTCTTAATGTAAAAGATAGAAATAAGATCAATGGTTGTCTTAATCTTTATAAAAGAAAGAACATACTGAGTATGACACATGTGGGTGAACCATCTTAGTGAAAGAAATGATCAAACTTTATAAAATGAGCTTATTGAAGGATGACAAATGTGAGAAAGTAAATTCAAAAGTTTGTGCGCTTAGTAAAAAGCCTGGGATAACTTTTAAGGATATAGTATTTGGAGAGCAATGTAAATTAAGACAATCATATAGAAAGATTGTGATAGGGTCAATAGTGAGAAGTACTAATTCAAAGGTGGCATTAAAATAGCCTATGACAACTGCTTAAGGGGTTAAAAACTCTAGTTCGAGAGATAGAATAATTTCAAGAAGAAAGCATTAACAAATTATAGCTAAGGATAGAGTGAGAAGGATTGTCAAGCATCCAAGGAGATATGGTTAAGTAGACTCGATTGTGTATACTCTTACCATCAATAATAAGGATGGAAGAAAAAAGTATGAGAAAAATAGACAAATAGGAGCTATGGTGAAGGGTATAATGTTTCACAAGATTTAAAAATTAACTACACTTAGTCATATTCTATTGAAAAACTTCACACTTCGTAAGTTATACTTAACATATTAATAAAGTTGTTGCCTTTAGAAAAGTTCAAGTATAAGTTGGACTTGGTGAATGCTTATAGCTTGAAGCCCTTAAAAGTTTGTAAAGGTAGAGCGTGATTTTTTGTTAGAATTTGGACAATTCAAGTCAAAGGTAGAGAATTGTGACATAGTCATATAAATTAGTCAAATAACATAAACTTTTATATTTGTACTTTCTTATTTTTTTTCTATATTACTTTCATTTAGGCGATAATAGACGTTAGAATAATTAACATCGAAACAATCCATATCATAACAATCACTTTGATAATTGGGCACTCTCCTGTGTTGCCGATCATGTGAAATGGTCATGGCTTGGTTGACAAACAATAACACTATGACTTTGATGTGATAGGTAAAAGAACAGCTAAAATGATACAAACACGCAAATGAAAAAAAATTGCCAAAAACATTGATAGGGTAAAGTGTTTAATTAGAATATTACATGATTAACAAATGATGTATTGATTAGATAATATTTTATAGCTGACTAACAAAGAAAGTATCATTTGAATCAATTTTGAGTTATATAGGAAGTTTCCTTAGGCTAACAATGAATATGAAATTACCTCAATAAGTTGGAGGAACTGGAAAAAACTGGAATTATAAGATTGGGGAGAAGTACAGAAACACATTACTAATCATAGTGTGAAGAATGTTATATAGTCTAAAGAATTGAAAATAAAAGGTCTCCAATACAGATGAAGGTAGATCAAATGTAGATCTAGTTGTTAGTAGAAGAAGGAGCAAAGAAAAGGGTATTAAAAACTAAAGTAGGTCATGATCCAAATGGAAGGCTAAAGTTGTTTAATACTTTAACTGTAAAGTTAAAGAATACTTTAAGATGGACTTTCTACAGTGAAAGAATAGAAATGAGAAAAGGGTTTAGATGAAAAGGCAAGTATTATTGTAGTATAAGAAAGTTTTGATGAAGAGGATGGAAGAGGCATTAATGTTCTAATGATGAGAAATTTTGAATCTATAAATCAATATGTGATAGAGAGTAGGGTCACCTATCATACAAATTTCAATAAGGATTAATTTTGTTACATTAAAGAATATAGTACTACTATCAAATTTAGTGATAATAGAGAGCATGCTGTTAAAAGCAATGGTTCAATGCAAATTAAGATACATGATGGAATTATTACAACATTGGATGCCTAGTATGCTTTTAAATTTTGGAAGAATCTTATTTTTATAGGTACTCTTAAGGGTTAAGAGTATAAGTTTCCTACTAATGATGGGTAACTTAAGGTGGTTAAGGGTAAGTTGATTGTGATGAAAGAAAATTTACAACATGACATTTATGTCTTAATGGAAAAGATAGAAATAAGATCGATGGCTGCCTTAATCTTTATAAAAGAAAGAACATAATGAGGATGACACATTTAGGTGAGCCATCTTAGTGAAAGAATTGACCAAAATTCATAAAAGGAGCTTATTGAAGGATGACAAATGTGAGAAAGTAAGTTCAAAAGTTTTGTGCGCTTTGTAAAAAGCCTAGGATAATTTTAAAGATATAGTATTTGGAGAGCAATATATATTAAGACAATCACATAGAAAGATTGTGATCGGGTCGATAGTGAGAAGTACTAATTCAAAGGTGGTACTAAAATAGCCTATGGCAGATGCTTAAGGGGTTAAAAACTCTAGTTCGAGAGATATAATAATTTCAAGAAGAAAGCATTAGCACATTATAGCCAAGGATAGAGTGAGAAGGATTGTCAAGCATACAAGGAGATATAGTTAAGTAGACTCGATTGTGTATACTCTTACCATCAATAATAAGTTTGGAAGAAAAAAAACTATGAGAAAAATAGACAAATAGGAGTTATGGTGAAGGGTGTAATGTTTCGCAAGATTGAAAAATTAACTACATGTTCTATTGAAAAAATTCACACTTCATAAGATATAGTTAACATATTAATAAAGTTGTTGTCCGTAGAAAAATTCAAGTATAAATTGGACTTGGTGAATGCTTATAACTTGAAGCCCTTAAAAGGTTGTAAAGGTAGATTGTAGTTTTTAGTTAAAATTTGGAGAATTCAAGTCAAAGGTAGAGAATTGTGCCATAGTCATATAAATTAGTCAAATAACATAAACTTTTATATATATTTTTTCTATATTACTTTCATTTAGGTGAGACGTTAGAATAATTAATATGGCAACAATCGATATTATGGCAACAATCGATATCATAACAACCACTTTGATAATTGAGCACTCTTTTGTGTTGCCAATCATGTGAAATGGTTATGGCTTTGATTGGTTGACAAACAATAACACTATGACTTTTGTGTGATAGGTAAAAGAACAGCTGAAATGATGATACAAACACGCAAGTGACAATAAAAATTTGCCAAAAACATTGATAGGGTAAAGAGTTTAATCAGAACATTACATGATTAACAAAGGATGTATTGATTAGATACTATTTTATAGCTGACTAACGAAGGAAGTATCATTTGAATCAATTTTGAGCTATTAGGAAGTTTCCTTTGGCTAAGAATGAAAATGAAATTACCTCAATCCCAAGAACTTGGAGGAACTGGAAAAAGCTGGCATTATAAGATTGGGGAGAAGTACAGAAACGCATTTACTAATCATAATGAATTAAGTCCTCAATGCAAGACGGTTAAATGTGAATGGAAGCGAAATGTGGAGATTATGGAATAGAATTTTCTTTTCTTTTGTTGGTGCAATTATGATTATTCGTACTATCGTATATTCAATATTCATTTGCGACTTGCGAGCCTCTGCTCATATAAAATCCAACAACATGGAGCGACTTAACCACGATTCTAAAAGGAAGAAATATGATGATTTCAATCATTGGAGACTAATATATTCTTAAGAGAATCGAATCTGCTACACTTTAAGCAGCTTTCCTCGCAATTCGAGTTTACGAAACTTTTCTGACCTCAAAATTCGCAAGATGTTAAATAACACCCTTCCCGTTAAGTCTGAACACATATAAACATTATCTCTTCTTATTTTGCTAAATTTTCTGAGTCTTTCCTCTCTTTTAATGCTCAGATAACATTCTGAGGAACTTGTATGCATCTCCATTGATAAACTTTCACGTCCAACTTAAAAGCTAAGTTCAAAAATACATAGAGGTACTAATTTTAGTTGCAAGTTTATCATCCTCCGACAACTAAGGGAGCAATTGGAAGTATGCACTCACCACCAGGCCCATGACATCTCTTCAACTTCCTGTAAATGTACATGGATTATCTTCCAATTAATGCTGTACTACTATTTCACCATGTTGTACGTAACTTATGGTCTTTGTTCTAGTAGATATATATATATATATATATATATATATATATATATATATGGCTACACGAAAATACTCTAATCAAAAAGAGAAAAGGAGTAGTAAGTACGACTGTATTTGGGACCCTATCGATATAAAGCAAAGTGGCGATTCCCTCCTTTTGATGTTCGAACCCAGCTAAGCTTCTTCCCCTAGCTCAAAGTTCGAGAAAGTGTAACAGAATCACTCCAACCTATAAAGAAAACCAACCACCCTAACGCTTGGAAGTAAAAAGAACTGTCCAACAAAATCCCTGGCTCATCCTTTTCCTTCTCAAAATGATCTTCTCATTGTTTCTTTTCCAGATGATCTTCTCTTAATGATAGCCCATGAAACACCATATCTATTGTAGACCCTAATGACTACTGTGCCAGTTTGATCTATATCCCATATTATATACAAGGCATCTTTTGCACCGTATCTATATATATAAGAAATATAGGGTCGACAAAGAGGAAACATGGGTAGTTCCAAGGTTTTTCTTGGGCCAGTTCCTATGGCGGGATTTGTGTGGCTTTTGTTAGTTGGGAGTCTGCAAAGTGGAGCCGGCGAAACTATGGCTGTAAGGATCCAGTCCTCTGAAAGTTTTGCAAACGAACAGATGATGCGAAAAGACAAACTTGTTCATTCTCCAGAGCAGGATCTGAGTTACATCATGAATAAGAGAAGAATTCCTAATGGACCGGATCCTATTCACAACAGGTACGCACAATTCGTCTCCATGTTGACTATGTTCGTTTTTTCATGTCAGGAAAGGAAATATGAACAAGTAACTCTTCCATTCATATATCCATCAAGTAGAATGAGAAGTATTCTTACTTCTTCGTAATTTGTTTATTCTTTAGCAAATGCTATATGAATATTTTTTTAATTTTACCGTATAAAAATAAAACTATTATTGAAATTCAGTTACCTTAATAGATTATTTACCTACATGTATCTTGCTTTCAGTTTCATACAAGTTGGCTCTCTGCTATTACATCATAATTTAGTCAGCAAAACCTTTTTATTTTTTATGCATATATGAGATACACATATCAGAGACTGATTCACATGTAGTCTAAGGAATCAGTCTGTTACCAGTTCTTAAATTATGTGGTAACTTCAAATTGTTGTATAAAGCCCATAAATAGTGTACTATCTATTAATCAAATTTCGGAAGGCAGTTCTCTTAGCTCGAGGAGTTAATGGCATAGGAAAAAGGGAAAACACTACTTTCAGGGTTTCATGCTTTAACTGTTTCATTGAATCCGTTTCCAGGCTATCCTTGGCAAAAATTATGGTAACATAATATAAAGGTATCTTTAAAACCCCACTGAAGTAAAGTCTATCGCTTCACTTTATTCCGTCACCATTAACTGTGATTATTCAAAGCTATGTGCATTTTCTGATGTAAATCACATTTACGAGAGGCCTTCAGCGACCTTTTGATGGTGCCTTTTTTTTTTTGGTCTTCTCATCGGTTCTTTTCACAAGATATTATTAGACAAAACCTATGATAGTCAGGGCCGATCTTAGTATTTTGTGGGCTCTGAGCAAAATAAAAAATTGATCCTTTTTTTTGCTTATTTTTTAACACTTATAAAAAATAAAAAAAGCAAAATACGATTTTTTTGTTTAATTTTTTATAAAAGTAAAAATAGACTATATTTTACTATTTACGAGAATAAGCGCTAGGCGGGCCGGGTGCCCAGGCTGCCTTGCCCGGCCAACCCTGATGATAGACACACTTATCATCAAGCTAATAGTATAGCCACCCAGCATGTTCTTATAATATCAAATGTTGAAACTATAAATCTACATAATCAATCAAAACTTAGATACCATATGGGTGGATAGGAGGAATTTGTGCGTATTTGATAGCTACAGAGGCTAAATTATTGCATAGGCGCAAGGTTTTGAAGCCCGGATTAGACGTCGAACCGAAAGTTTTATTGATTACTAATTCGACCGGTTCGACTATCGGTTAAATCCGTGTGACGCCATAATTACGCTATAATTATATTTAATTATATATAATATTAGTAATATAAAAAAATAGAAAAATATACCAAATAATATAAATCTCTATACTTCTATTAAATTTCTAAAAAGAAAAGGTGAATTTTACTTTTGAAAGAATAAAAAAATACTTCAGCATTTTCAAAAGTAAAATTCATTGAATCAGTGGCTAACCGGTTCAACCAGTCCCAATTTTTACCGATTCGCACTAATTCAATTAGAGACTGATTTTTAAAAGTCACCCAAACTAGATAACCTACTGGTCACTGGTCAAACCGGTCAAATCAATTGTTTTGATCCGAGTTTCAAAACCATTCATAGGCGCTAATGAATAATTCAAATACCAACTTTCTTAAAATAAAATTTGTATTTTTCTTGGTGGGGAAAGCTTTCTTCTCTAGTCCAAATTTGGATGAAGTCTTTACAGTTTCAGATACGCTACACGTAACTGAAAATTTATTGTACTTGCAACTTGCAAGGGGCATCTTTATGAAATAGAAATGAATTTTCACCTAACTTCAGGGTATTTTCTTTCTTTGTTTTTTCTGCGATAATTTCAGGAGAGCTGGAAGTGCTGCAAGACCTCCTGGAAGAGCTTAGTTATCGGAGTTTCACAGGTTGTGGACATGCATAAGTGGAAAAAAAGATGACAAATGATGTCTTCCATTTTTGTTGCATTCTTTGTACATGGGATTGGATTGCAGACTGCTCCTGATCTTACCAGGGAATCCCAGCAAGAGACTTTATTTACTACATAAATTGTGATGTTGAAGGTGTTTGTTGGCGAGAAAGTTAAAGAAAAGGAAGCGTATCAGATACAAACTGAGCTCAAAAGGTTACACAGGGAAAGAATCAAAGATTGTTAACTCATTAGGCAGTCTTTCGAAAAAACTAAGAGAGTTTCTTTAATATGTTTGCGCGAGTCGGTCTTTTTCCCTTCTTTAAGTGCAAAATATACGAGTATCGAGAGGGATGTCTCGAGAGATGTATAAGTTGCGCTTTGGTTTTTGAAGAACCAGCATACATAAAATAGGGTTTTACAGAACAAAATAACAAGGAAGGAAGGAATTAGCAGCCATGCATGTAGGGGAGCAGGACATGTACCTCTCTCTATCTATGAAATCAATCATCTATTGGCTTTGATTTGTTTCGACTTTTCACATACATGGTATGGTTGATATGATTTTCTTCTGGAGATATTATGGAAAAGCCGGGCATGAGTTCCCCAAAACTAAAGTGAATCCGCCGATTGCAATTAAGGGTAGTCGTGATGGAAATAATAAAGGTTGTTGCTTGCATCTTGTGTTTGTTAGTCCTTTTCTCTTGATTCTTTTGCAGCGTTTTCTCTGTTTTGGTCTTTGGCCCAGCTCAAACTTGTCAGGAATCGCATGAGATTCTGCTGTTTCGTTGTATCAATGAACAGTGACAGAGCTAAATGAGTAAATAGTAAGGAACGAAGTCATATGCTCTCCATTCTCTTGAAAGCAGAAATCAAAAGCTGGCTGTCTAGTCTAGCTTTCTACTCCAACCCTTTACCTTTTTTTCTCCTTACCTATCTTTTTATTTGGGTTGAGAATCAAGGAGGGACTGAATCTACGGTTCTTGTAAACTCAAAAGAAGTAAAGAAGAAAAGAGATCCAAAACAGATTGCTTTTGCAGACACCACCCTAAAATGAGCCATTACATATAAGCAAGAGTTAAGTTACAATCTTGATGATTAATGGTGGGACTGAAAGTCATGCTGCAAAGAAGGATTTATCCCTTTTTTTTAATCTCCAAGAGTGAGATTGTTTGTAAAGTTTTACCAAGATCCTGGAAGTAAAAACAAGAGTTAATAACCAATTATTTCATGACGTACAAAGATACATAAACCAATAACATAACAATCATGGACTGCAGCACCAAATGAAGTCGGATGAAAATATAAGAGCCGATTTCTAACAAGATTTTAATACATATGATTTCATCTGCATGGATTCCTTTCATCCCATTATTGTAAAGTCTTATAAGCCAATTCAAACCAGAAGTTGATAATCCCTCATTTTACCCTGAATACCTACAGAAGTTGAAACATAATAATATATCACTCTCCAACACATTAACAGGAATAGAAACAAGAATAAATACAAGTTCTAGCTTCTTTGAAGTCTAAAGAAATTAAAACAAGCAGCTATTTATTTTATTGATTACAACAGCTTGATCTAAGGCATTGCAGTCGCTGCTACTGTTGCATTATATGCAAGCTGCCTTAAAGGTAAAATAAGAGTGAGGAAAAATTCTTGGCACTGGTCGACTTATTATCACTAATCGACAAGGTTTTGTCAACTTCTTGTTTCTAACTTCAAGGTTTGTCTGTAATTGTTAACATATTGTAAAGGTTACTTTCACTAAATTAAATTAGTTTTAGTTTATGAAATAATTGATGCTCAAAGAAAACACAACATTACTTCTAGTGCCTGCCTATAGGGAAGGAAAAGATTACACCGAAGACACAATAGAAGGAAGAACGGAATGGAGGTCTCCGCAGAAATAAAGGGAGGACAAAGAGGAACCCAATGGTGGATGGAGGAAAAGATTGGGGAATAGAAGATTAGATTTTGTCTTTTGCTTTTGCTTTTGCTTTCTTTTTAATTTATTATTTTAATATTAATTAAAATAATTTCTTATGTGGACAATTGATTACGCTTGTCATTCACCTGAATAATATAACAGCTGATGTATCTAATCACGTTAGTACTATTTATAAAACGTTTTGTGAAAAATAACTACTTTTTAAATTTCGAATTATAAAGGTAAATTTTAGTAAAGTTTGATTTTTTTATAATTAACTTTATAAAGGAATCAAAGTGTTTAAATCTCAAGAATAACTCTATAAATCAATTTTGCTCTAATAAGTATATGAATTGGATTAAAATTTTAAAAATAAGTTTACTAAATATTTTTAAATTTAAGAAATATTTCTTAAATTTTTTTAAATATTTTTAAAGTTTGTAAATGGAGTTTAAATTTAAGAAATACTTCTAAATATTTTTAAACTTATAAAAAAATCAACATGGCTTAATATTGATACGTAATTTTCAATTTCAGATCCTATATTTATATAAACGTTCCCAGGCTTAAATCTTATTATAATTACTAATTTTTATATTCATTTACTTAATTTTTTTAATTATAATTGTGCAACCACTATTATAAAGAAATATAAATAATTTATATTTATAAATTGTACTACATTTAAAACTTTACACTAAATTTGGTTCGGGTTTGAAATTATAACAAGAGTAACAACAATATTCTATTCGAAGTTTTATTAAGATGCAAGATCCGGAAAGATCTAGAGGTACACAACTTTATCTCTCTAACTGGTAGAAAGGTTATTTATGATAGGCTTACAAGAAAAAAAAATTGAAAATTGTTTGTAGAAAACAAAAGCTAAAAAGATAAACAAATAAATATATAAAAATATGAATAAAAATAAAAATAAAGAAATTTAAAATCAAAATTAAAAATTAAAAATAAAGAAAAATATAAATATAAAACAAACATAATCATAAAAATAAAAATTAAATTAAATGGAAAGGATAAGAATAAAATAATAAAATAAAATGCTAATAAATATGTAAAAAATATAAATATAAATATACGTATAAGTAATAAAATAAATAATACAATAAAAATAAAAAGGTAAAGAATAAAAAAATAAAGGGTTAATTACCCAAAAAACTCAAACTTCTTCAAATTTTCAATTATAGCCCAAATTTTAAAAAGTAACAATAAAACTCAAATTTTCAATTTTTTAATTTTAGCCCAAACTTCAAAAAGTAGCAATAAAATGCTCAAACTTTCAATTATTTTCAATTCTAACCCGAGGTTAGTGTTTCCGTTAAGTTTGCTGATGTGGCTTGATACGTGTTTCAAAAACCTCAACTATTAATACACATCAGTCAAAATTAACTCAACAAATGAAGATTAATGAAACTACATCGTTTAATTACGTAATTAAAACGATATCGTTGTTTAAAATGACTCAAATTACTCAGACCCGACAATCTTATGCTTTAATTTCAGTTTTTCCTTCGTTTTTAGTTTGTTCTCTTGATGCCTTCGCCCTTCGATTTTCATATTACACAGTCTTAACGCCCTTACACTAAGGACATCAAAAGAACAAACTAAAAACGAAGGGCTTACTGGTACAGTGCACTATAATGCGAGAGTAGTTTGGGGCATCGAAAGACTAAATATATATAAAGGGCTGAAGGCTGAGGACATCGTAAAAACAACAGATAACATCAAGTTATAATTCAAGAAAATCAAAAGTTGGAGCATTTTATTGTCACTTTTTGAAATTTGGGCTAGAATTGAAAAAAATTAAAAGCTTGGGTATTTTATTGCTACTTTTTAAAGTTCAAGTTATAATTGAAAATTTGACAAAAGTTTAAGATTTTTTTGGTAATTAACCTAAAAATAAAAGATAAAATAGATAAATAAATAAACAAAAAAGAAAGAAGACAAATAAATAATTGGAAAAAATGTTTACGCTAAGTAATTAAAAGTTTAAGCTAAGTAACTTCGAGAGAAGTACTACAGATAAAATGTTTAGGCTAAATACAAGACACAAGACTCGAAAGAACAATTTCAAAGACCTATAAAAATAAGATGATCTCTCTATGTGAGATCTTTTCTTATTGAGGACCAAGTCCTTGGTAAGCTCCAGCAAAGTCATATTATTTCTGATTACCTCCGCTTAGTTCTTCGTAGGTTTTCCTCTTTTTCTTTTATAGTTCATAAGTACATTCTTCTCACATCTTCTCAATTAAGTGTCATGATGTCTTCTCTTAACGTGTTCGAACCATCTAAGCTTTGTCTCTATTAATATTTTTATTAATATTAGCCACTCTTAATTTGTCTCTTACTACTATAGTCTTGACCTTATCTTTTCTAGTAAAGTTACACATCTAAGGGAGCATCCTCTTCTCTACCATCACTAACTTATGACTATGTACATGTTTCATGGGTCGATACCTACCCATAGAGCATGGTCGGCTTAATTACTAAATGTAAAATTTACCTTTTAGCTTGAGAGGTATCTTCATATTATATAAAACTCCTAATGCACCCCCTCCATTTAAGTCACTTTGATTTGATATGGTAAAGGTCAAAAGTGTAATTTAGCTCCCAACATTTACACAAAAATATGAGCTAGCCCTTAATGTTCGGAGCGTTCAAAATAAACCCTAACATTTGTAAAATGTTCAAAATAAACCCTAACACTTGGAAAACGTTTAAAACAGCCCCTGACTAGACAGAACAACTGTCGAAGTTAGATCTCTGTCAACTAAATGTTGACGTGGAATTTCTTTTTGCTTACTTAGATTTTTTAAAATTTTATTAGTTCTTTTTGCATCCATTGATCGTTGGTTCACTGTCTTCTTCTTCAATCCAAGCATGTTGGGTCATCTTTCCCTCTCTCTTCCTTTTACTTTTTAAACTCTTTTTCTCTTTCTAAACATGTATCTCTTTTTTTTATTCTCTCTTAAAACTTGGAAATGGAGACTCTAGACACAACAGGTATAACACTCGTCAAAACTCTCATCAAACATCACCACACTAGTTTTTTTTGTTGTTTAGACTCATTCATGTTCATATTGCTCTCTGAATTTGTGACTCTCTAAATTATCATTATTACAATTTTTTTCATTATCTATGCTCATTTACTTTGTAGGATAGAGTAATCGAAAGCTAGAAGAAATTTTCTATTGGTTTCAATATAATGTAGAATTTTTGTCAGCTAGAAACCAAGTTTTGATTACTTATCCTTGTTCAAAAATTTTTAATGCTTTGATTTAAAGCATCACAATGTGTAGAAATTATTAACTCATAAATGGAGGGATAAGTCAAGATTATGGTTAATTGGAGCTGGTAGTGGCACACATGTAAGGAAAATTATTATTTGGAAGATTTCATTCAAGTCCTAAGTCACCCTTGTAGTCACGACTGAGCATCACTTTCCTTGAGACAGGATTTTATGCTTTAGTCATAAAATTGATCTATATTTTTCAATTTTCGGAAAGGAAGTTGGGCATAATCTACATAACCACAGGATTGGTTAACCTTTGAGCATAGAACTCCAAAAGTTGTACCTCATACGTTAATTCATAAGGATATACGAGTTCGTTAGGAAGCCACACCCTTGGAACAATATATAGTCTAGTGAGAAATTGCTTTTGTTACTATACAAACTTTACAACATTAGCTTGGCTTTCAACGAGTTAGTCAAGATGATGCTTTGAAAACGTTTTATTATCATTTGAGGATATAATAGAAATGTGTTATACTATATAAGATGAGAGGCACTTAACAACACAAGAAAAAAAAAGGGAAAAGAAATAAATGGAATATGACTTTCATCTATTCCTTATATAACTCATAAGAGAAAATCCCAAATCCATGGGCTTTGGTTAGGCTTTTCAACAATTGAAAGAGCCTTCCAGACGACATTGTTGCAATTGAACCTAGAACAAAAAGCAATTTGCAACCCTTTTTGACCATTTTGTTTACTTCCAAGTAAGCAAGTTCATAACACACATTAATACTTGAAATGTTGCCAAATTAGTCCAAGGTAGCTCTTGAAGGTTCCATGTAATCTTCAATAAGTTCCAAGTTGGTTTGGATATGTTCCAGTATCATTTTTCTAGTTTCCAAGACGCAAACATGGTCAAAAGCAAGCTTGTGGTTAGGAATATAGGGCTTGTTTTTCCTCTTGAAGAGCAGGTTTGTGAAGAAGTGGAGTTGTTCAAATAGGGGGAGAACTAAAGGACCGAGGGTGGTGATGTTGGCCTTGAGTGGATGGCCTCCCACTTCAACCACGTCCTTGCTTACTCAAAGACCTAACTTCCCTTCTGCATCTTCCTTGAGATGTAGGCTTTTAAAGCTTCAACTGTCCATACCTTTGTGCGTCCAAACCAACTGCATGTTCCACCATTCTTCGTATATGTAATGAAAGATCGAATGATACACATATATAAGAAAAATACTTTGTTAGTGGTTGTGCTAGTAGTACTCGTTTGAGCTCATACTTGGAACACCACCGATCAACACAACAATTGGAGAGAAGAATGGCGGCAACTCTTATTCAAAAGAAGCAGTTAGGAAGGAGCATGTCAGTCTCATTGCCACTGTACCATGCAGAGCTCACCACCTCTGTGCTAAATATAAGTGCATATGATGAAGATACCCATTTAGAAGGTCTTTAATATAATTTTAATAAAATTAAAAAGTGAAAACCATGCCACTATAATGCCCATAGACGATCTCATTAGGTTGGCTATGAAGGTAATAAACTAAAGTTTTGACAAGTAAAGAAACAAATGACCAAATCATTTTCTACTTTATAGTCAAAAGAAAAGGGGGAAAAGAAAAGAAAAGCACTAAAAAGGGGTATATTCAAACTTTACGTCAGGTAAGCTCAATAGCAATCATGTGTCCCAAAAGATGCAAACTTTCCAATACATAATCTCTCGTTACAAAAGATGTAGATTCACTTGTAAGCAGTCTCTCACCTACAATGAGTTTCACTCATATACGTCATTTCTCTAATATGTAGTCTCAAATTAAAAACCTAAGTAAACTCATTTATAAAGATGCAGACCTACTCATATATAATGCTATACCTTATAGGACTTTTATAGCTTCATTGAGATACAAAATCACTCATATGTAGTCTTAAGCTATCAAAAGACACAGACTTGCTTATACATTGTCTCATGTTGCCAAATATGAAGACTTCTTGATACAAATTCTTGCTCCTAAAAAAGAAATTGACTTTTGCACACAATTTCATGTACTGAAGGCATGTAGATTTGCTTATACTCAATCTTGTAGTGCAGCAAAGACTTGCAAAATTTACAAACTTGAGATCTCATGCTTGACAAGATGTAAGGCGTTAGACATGTGGTTTTGTGCTAAAAAGTTGTAGACCTATAAACATGCATGTGGTCTTGCATTTGATAAGATGCAACGTCATAACAGACATAATTTCGTAGAAAATTATACATGGAAACACCAAAGTAGGTTCTTATTATGCACCAAATATCCCAAAGTGAGGGGGAAAGAAACATAAACTTACAAGCAAATAGGGATTAAGATGATGTAGTCCAAAACGTATAAAGAAGTCGGAACACGGGAAGGAAGAGGCTTTCCTCCGGGTTTACTATTGAGAGTGTAACATCCCACCCTCTACTTCGGGTTAGAATCCTAAAATTTGGTGCATGTGAACTATGAGGCTTGGTTTAAATGAAATTAGAGGAAAGGGATATGATTATGTTTCAGTTGAAATGATTGGAGATAAAGGAAATGAATTTGGAAAATTGGGAGTGTGTTTGATGATTAATGAGGGTTGGAAACTTGGAAAATCTTTGAAGAATGTT
>JANZLX010000003.1:11966498-11981151 GCA_025531955.1 Erythroxylum orinocense | reverse complement strand
CGGAAACTGAAAGCAAGAAGGCGCAAAGGGAAACAAAGTGGAGAAAGTCTATGGTTTGTCAATCCTGAGTATTTATAAAAGATCAACGGAATGGACGTTCCAACCAATGCTTGACTCGTGGAGAACATCTGAACCATCGTGAACATGTGGCATAATCTGAGCCGACGTAAGTTAGGGTTGCTTGACAACTACAACGGCACAATAATTGAAAGGACGCACCTGACAGTTGTACAGTAGCCAGAAGGACGTGCATGACAGCCTGTCTGATAACATGAGCTGTCAGTAATGATCACACCTAAAGCTCCATTTCAGTCTAGTCACCCAGTCGATCGGTCTCGCTACTACACACGCCCTACCGACCTCGCCGTTATGTTCGATCGACTCGTCATATTGTTACAGCCGATCGATCATTTCCATCATTTCCTTTATTGGACCGTTGAGATGTTACGCCCGCTCGATCGGCTTCATCGCCTCATAATTAATTAATCGGGCCTAGCACGAACCGTCTACGAAGCATGTTGTTTCTTACTTACATACTCCTTCGACCCTTCCCTGGCTCAGGCTCGAGGAGTAGGGGGGCTTATGGTCGGGTCGGCTGTGGTAGGCCCAAGCCCATCTCCACATGTCCACAGCCCGATCGGCCCATCAGGTATTAGACTTCCATGCAAACACAACGGTCGACGTAAAGACCTAAACCTAGTGGCAATCTGCGGCATATATAAGGTACTATTCTTGTCGGATTAACGTATGAGCTCATAACCCTAGTTTTCTCCTCTACTCTCAGCAGCCAAAACTCTCTAAAAACACTGACTTGAGCGTCGGAGGGGCCTCCTGGGAATCAACTCCTGGCCCGCCATTACTTGTTTTACAGGTATTTCACAGTCGGAATCACATCGAATATGGATCAAAACAACAACGTGCAACCTCAGCAAGATCAGGCTGAACCAATGTTTATTAAACATAATAAATAAATATAAGATTGCAATTTTTATTTCCGCTACGAATGCAATCCTACACCTTTTTCATGCTTTAACTTAATTAGGATCCACATTATTTGTTCCCTTCAGTTGTGTAAACATCTTCGCAGAAGGTTTGTCGGGTGCTAGATTCTTCGTTCACCTGCATTGTTAAAAATGAGGAGGAGAAGACCATCTTCTTCTCATTCCCAGAAACGACGTCGATTAATGACTTGACTTATGCTGGAATGAGTTTGTTTCCTCTTGTTGGACTAATGCTTCAATTGGGTCTCTGTTGAGAGAATATGTAGACTTGTATAAAAGCATGCTGACGTGGTCTCAGACGGTAGAACTCTAACGGTGAAATCAGTACAAGGCTGAAGAGAGAAAATCGAGATGCATTTACTTATTTCCCTACAATATGCAATTCTTTATATAGGCACGGAACTATACAGTAAGGTAAGAGGGTGTGACGATTCATAATAGTGGTTACTACAAAGCATGAGGTGGTTGGATGTTACAAAAATACTGGTACACTAAAAAGTACCATTGTGAATATGCGAATAATTAAAATATAAGCAGTATGTAAGGTCTGGAGAGAATGACTAAATTATCGTTTTTTTTTATAATTTGCGGTGCATAGAATTAGGTGGATCAACCAAAGCATTTATTCACAAGTATAACAATCTTTACTACCAAATTAATTCGATTTTGTGCTAATAATACATTTTATAAAATCAAAAGTTTTTTATTTTTACTATTTAGTATAAAATAGGATGTAATATAAAACTCTTCTCTTCCTTCACATTCTATTTAATTTTATTATAAATATTTTTTCAAACAATAAAATAATATTACATTTTATTCAATTTTATTAATAAACCTTCAATTAAATCTACTCTTAAATCACGCTAAATAGCACAGCATTTGGTACTGGGAATCAGAGAGAGAGAGACAACTAGGTCAGAAGTATATCGTATCCCTGTGTGTACACTACTGTTGGTTTCAGCGAATCAATTATTGTCCAAATCGCCTTCTTCATGCTTCAATGACGTTGCTGCACAGATGACATTATTTGGATCATAAGTGGCTTTCACTTGCCAACTTATTAGTTTGATTCAATGATTTAAGTACAGGTGTTTGTACTAATTTCAGTAAAATTTCATGTCACATCAAAGAGGTTGAACCACTCCTAATCCAACAATACCTATTGTTTATGCATCAGAAACCCACGTGATAATTAAGGTATTAATTACACGCAACCTGTTTTGCATTTTACAAAAATCCTATTTTTATGATTCGAATTTGTAATTCATCAAACTACAATGAAAGGGAAATCATTCTGACCATCCTCTCGTTCCTGAATTTCAGAAACATTTTGTCCTTACAGCAGAAAGATTGCGGTATCTTAGAATGGTTCTTTCTATGTATAGTTACATATCTCCTTTTCATATTAAGCTTCCAAAATTTGTTTAACAGGTGGGAAGTGACATGCAAATCAAGAGGAAAACCTGCACGGCCGGAGTGGAAAGTTTATAGCCTCAATCTACCAAAGGATCCTGCATTTCTGCTGTTTTTTTTCTGCGATTTCAAAACAAATTGTATTTTCACAATCCTTTGAAAATACATTATAGGTTGTAATTAGATTTACAATAAGAAAGTTTCAAACCACCATAAGGGATTAGCTTAGTTTTCACTTTTCAGAAATAGCAGTACAGGTTATGACTAAGTTGATTCAATCCTCCACAGAAAAGTATCGGCGCAGAAGCTTATGTTGATGTTACAAGGACATACTCTTGTGACACCGAGATTTTGGGGAAAGGATGAAATTCTGATAACTGAAAATGTTATTAGACGAGAGCGAACTAGCAATCCAAAAGAATTTATCCATCTTAATCGGTTTTTCCGAATCCAAAGGATAATAGCAAGATTCCTCTTCTTCAAAAGGAAATAGAAACACAAGATTAAAGGCAGGCATCAAAGTAGAAATTGGAATAAAATAAACAGAATAATTCTGGTTCATAGATAAATATATATGCCAGGCAATGTCTCGCAACAACAGCGGACCAAATTGTAGGGAAGAGTACTTGGTGCCCTATCATTTCAGCATATAACAGACAAACTAAACCCGGGAATTGCATCTTCCCCACTCAAACGACACCGACATCCCATCTCTTTAAAACCTGTACAAACAAGGAATCACCTGAACAGCTAACACCGTAATCGCTGATTAAACTAAGCTACTCCACCTTTTTTTTTTTTTTTGGTAATTACTACTACATCTTTTTGCTTTTCCTGATTAACCCAATTTATCTTGATCTAAAGAGACATCACTTCCCTTCTTCAATCAACCTTTACAACCTTATTTTAACATAGGATTAATTAATACATTCTTCAAGCAACACTAATGATGCTATCCCCAGAACTAGACATGGGCTGGAATACTGACGAGCGTGACTGCTCCTCGGAGTTGGAGGACGGTGTTGATAGCTTGAGAGACAACGGCAAAGGGTTTTTTGGGCTTGTCTGGTTCAGGTTAAGATCAGCCATTTTCGAAGATGGAGGAACAGGTAGTGGCAGGATTGGTATTGGACGTATAAGCTTGGTTGGTGATCTTGATTGGTTGCTCGGTCCTAACATAAACTTCTCCACTGAGCTCTCTCCACTCACTGACAATACAACTGGACTTAGACTCACCGGAAAAGATGGCGTAGCGAACCCTCCTATATTGCTGCTCAACTTTGGATTTGTTTGCGGCAGTGGTAACATTACAGGTTCCTGACGGACTTGGTCTTCTTCCATTGATGGACTTGTGAACTGTAAATTACAAGTTTGAGAAAGTGATCGAGTTAATATGATATCATCCTGTATCATGAAAAGATCAAAATTTCATGGCTAGCTAATTATTGATTTGAGCTAAAGATCCAGAATAGATCTCCAGCAATTGCAATTGTCACCGCAGTGTCGTAATTTTACTATAACCATAATCATACCTGTATCGACTATAATTTGCTTCAGTAACTAGCAATCACACATTTAGGAGCAGACCGCTATTAAAAAAGCTTAATTGGGCTCATTGATATCTGGTGGCACATACCGTATCAGTGGTAATATCAAAGAGACTTGATCGGCGGCGGCGGCGATTTTAATTGCTTCGCCGGAGAAAATACTTCTGAGCATGACTAGCCACTTGGGTCGAAGTTCGAGTCTTCACAACGTTCCTTGAAATTCCCCTCCAATCACCTTTGCCAACTTTCTGCAATCCAACCAAGAAAAGTCTGTGTTCTTCTTTTATCCACGGAACTCCTACTCAAGATAAAAGGAAAAAACAAAACAAACAATCCAAATAACATAGAACAAGTCAAAAATAGAAAACCCCATATGAAAAGAAATGTTTCTTTTTCCCTGATGGTATTAAAAGCACCTCTCTTCCGCTCACGGCTTCTTCCGGAGGCGTGAACGACGTCATCTGATTCGTAACCGGCGGCAACATCGGAATTGTGGTCCTGCGGCTGATCATACTGTGAGAGATTGTTCATGCTAACGCTTTTTCTAAACGAGTTAGTTCCTTCAGTTAGCCTAACACCAAACAGCATAATACCGTTCTCGGCGGCGGCGCCACTGCCTGAACCACCAGCAGTCTCGCCGCAGGTGCGAGAATTGTGGCCGTTGTTGCCACACTGCGAGCAACTACGAGACATGTGTAGGAAATTGTTGTCTTTTCCTCAACTTGACACGGGAACAACTATTAGTCCGTGCACAGATAGGAAAGAAAACAAGAAGAAGCGAAAAAGGAAAATTTAAGGAACGGAAAAGAGAAATGAAGTATGCTCCGTTTGATATGATTAGTTAAAAGAATTTGTTTAGACAATTTAGGGTACGAGTGATTTGGGAGTTGAGACGTAAAAGAGGGGCTAAGTTATAATGCTTCGCAGCCAGGAAGACAAGAACTGATGTGTGCTCAGTGCACCAATATTTATACGGAGAAGCTTTCTGAGATCACGAATCGTCCTACGTCTGATTTGCTGACTTTTCTGTGTCGATAGGACCTAAGGCAACATGTTTTTCGGAAATATCCCATTCCTTTAATTATGACACGGTCCACTAGATGCTGGTTTCTTGGTAGAAGCAATCGAGTAATGAAATGGTGAATTTGGGTGTGACTTATGAATAGTATATTCTTATGTTTAGATCAGATTCATAACATGGAAGTGACTTTAGTGCTCCTAATAGCGCTCTAAGGACATAATATCCTTTCTTAGAAATTAGTGATTTGGAATTTCTAATTCATCTCAAGGGATAGGATCTTTTCGTTAGGCATGATTTACATTTGATCTAAACTTTGTTTCTTAAGATCTGTATGATTTTTCTTCATCTTAATGATAATGAAGCAAATAAGTCATACCAAATTTAAATAAATCGACACCTTTGGTTTTTAAATGATTGAACAAGTTACTAATCATACGTAACAATTCATAACTTTAAATCACTTGGAAGTCAATGTGATTAAATAATCTTAATAATAATTTAAAGATTTAAATTAAAGGAAATGACATAATGTTTGACGGGACAGCTACATAAAAATAATAAAATGTCTATATAATTGAAATATGGGGATATCTTCCTTTTCGAATCCTCAAGTCAAGTGTAATTAATATAATTTAAGGGGATACCAATGGGCCAGTGGTTTTATGGACAAAGGATAAGTAAACCACGGTTAGAGGATTGCAATGGAAAAAATTTCGGTAAAATGGTGGATTCATCGAAACCAAATCTAAGTGAATAAGGAAGAGTGGCTGGGTGTTCATAATTAGTGCGAAATGTCTGCAGACGAATGGAAAAAGAGCAGATGGAAGAAAAAGGGATGGTGGAGGAGCTGGTGTCTCTGGACCGTGAACTTGGCATATTTTGTGGCTCTGTGAGTTGTCCTGAGTCCTATCTTCTCTAAGGTGGTGGAGAAAGATAAGAAAACATGGACCCCACTCATCACCTATATGAGTAACTCTTGCTTTCATTTTCCAATTCCCTTCTGCTCAGTAACCTGTCGCCACGTGCTGTGTTGACTGGGTGTGGTTACGCTGGAATTGTTCCATACACACCACGCGTTGTTCACTCACTCTGATGCTCTCTGTTTCTAATTCCTAAAGCCTGTCCGTATTAAACACGGAATTTTGCAGTTGGGTCCTCCCCTCGTCCAGTGGCTCTTTGTCTGTCATATGCTCTCTAATGCTTCGCTTAGACGATGCCTATGTTGTTCTTAGGTCACTTTGGTACACAGGAAATTGGTGGCGCCGTGGCGGCCGTTCATTCTCTCCTCTCTGCCACATTTAACCTGTTTTTATCCCCTCTTACCTCTCGTCCTATCCTTTATTACACGCCTGCGGAAAATTTTTGGGTTATTTATTACTGTTTATTATAAATAATTAAAAAACATTTTTAATTAAATAAATTTGTGAAAAATAATTTCTAAATATTCATTACTCTATTGATTCTTTTAATTAAAGTTAATTACTAGTCTACAAAGTTGACAATAATATCATTTTGTGGTTTTAAAAAACACACAAAACAAACCAACCTAGCACTTTAACAGTCGAAAATTATGCATTGGATTTGTTGGGAGATGATTCATTATAATAATCAAAAACCACATAAATTTCTGATAAAACCATTAGCTCTTATCTTATTAAAAAAAAGACAATTTAAAATATATTTATGTAAGGTTAAAGATTAATCATTAGGTGAAATTGTCTTATAATTTTGATAACTTTGTAGCTCTATTGAATCTTAATAAAAGGAAATAATTATTTCCGTACTAGTATATTAAATCTCAAATTTTACATATCAACAAGATTTATACTGAATGTTATTATTGTACTGGTACATTAAATCTCTTGGAATACGACCTTTTGTAGCTCTTGCGGACCAATAAGGAAAAAATATGTTTATAGACTGAAAGTTGGAACCAAATTTGACGTGAATAAAATTCTTGTTTCATACTTTCTCAATTTGACAATTTTTATGTATTATAACTAATATTAAGGTACTTAACTTTTTGAAAATTTTTAATTAAATTTTTAAGGTTTAAAATTTTGTAATCAAGTAACGAAGATTTGAAAACTTTAATTTTTGTTGATATAATTATCTATGTAATATTTAGTGGGCATGCTACATCATAAAAAATAAACTTTTGAATTAAATAAATAATTTAAAAAATTAGAAGTTTTTTAATATATTATTCCTTATTGAATTATTCAATGAAAGCAGAAGAAAGTGTTATCATGTATATTTAATTTACAAAAGCTAATTTCACGCATATAAAATGAATAATGTTGGAGAAAAGATCGTATTCATCCCCAATGCCAACGATTATTGAAGGCAACAAAATGAATAAAAGCAAAATGCTTTTAAATGTGTCTACATAAGCAGCGATTTCGGTTTTGCCTCCCTCTATTTCCAAACAAGTCATACAACTTAGGGTATCACTGTACGATCCTTCAAGTTGATTAATTGCCGGAAGATTTTGAACTAGGCTACCACGGACAGCGTTCCCTTTGAGACAATATTAGAGATGGCAACCAACTTCGATTTGAGTTCTATACCTTTAATTATAATTTAAAAATCGTTTCTTCAATTGAGGTTGGTGTAGACTAGTAAATAGAAGCCATCCATATATCCTAAATAATATAGGTCGCTACGTTTATATCTAAATATCTTAATTGAACCGTTCAAAAACTAGTAATTAGTGCAAATGCGCACTTAGTTAAATTCATTATTAATTGAATTTCAATTTATGATTAATCATTTATCATGTACTATAATTTAACTACTCATTTAAAAGATAATAATTGAAAATTTCTTTATTACTAAAAAGATTATAAATAAATAAATCATTTGTTAGTTGACATTCTTGACCTCAAATAAAGAGAATTTAATTTTAGATGGCTCTCGTGGTTGTATCTGAGTTGGACGTTAGCATCGCTAATTTTGAGGGCACAATTGTCGATGGAACATTTGCTAGGGGGTTTGGTGAACAAAAGCGGTGTAAGTAGGAGCTAGAGTCTAGAAATTGCAACCTGGGTCCATTCTGTTCCAGACATTGACTCCTGTAGAAGCTAAAGTCTATAGATTGCAACTTGGGTCCGCTCTGGTCCAGACATTGACTCCGAACTTTCACTGCATTTATTCCAAGTGTAAGCGTACTGGCTGACCAACAATCTGTATCGCAAAATCGTGTCTGACAAGGAAGAATACTGAATACCTAGCTAGGTTGGTTTCGGCTTTGTTTTTCTCATGGTCGTCTATACTATTTTCACTTTTCTATTCAGGTGGTATCTTTGCCAAACTAACTCCAACAAGGGGACAGAAGATTTTATGTGGTTGGACAAGCGCGAGCAAAGCAGGTCTTCAAATGTGTTTTGATTAGGCTAAAAAGTCCTGAAGAAAAAGGCTATAAAGAGAGAGTTTTGTCAAAGTCCCTATCCTGCAAATTCATTTTGCAAGGTTTTTTTTTTTTTTTGTGTAAACCATCCGGTTTTCGGCACCACATAAATGTTCGACTAATCTGGACTCGCTACGGGAGTTCGTACTAAGCGGTAAATGACTGGTCACGAGGAACGTTCCATTTTCATGGGTGGGAGTCGAACTCCCAACCTCATAGTTAAGGGGCAGAGGCGAGCTACCACCACGCCACCCCTCGTGGTTATTTTGCAAGGTTATATACATATATTGAATGTGCCTTCAAATTGGGAACCGGAGCTACAAGAATGTTCTTATCCAGGACCACAATTTTGTACTGGCTACGGGTCTACGATCCTGTGATGAAAGCTAAGTTAAGGACATCCTAGTGCTTTTAGAAGTTATTTGGGTTCTTTATGTAATGAGCTTTTTGTATCGGCTTTTGGATGATAAACATCGGCCCTGTTTGGCAAACAACTAATTGCATTAGCTGTTAGCTGATAGTTGATTCTCTCAGTTGTTTTGACCAGCGGAATGCATTAACTGTTTGTTAAAGATGTTTGATAAAATTAGATGTTTAGTATTAACTGTTTATGTGTAAAATGACTTATAAGGACATGACTTTAAAAAATATACAAAGGTATGAATATTATATATCTTAGTATTTCGTTGAATATTTTTATAGAAATTTAAATTTTAAATATTTAATTTTACAAAAATTAAATTTATATAATAATAATAATAATAATAATAATAATAATTCAATTTAATAAAAAATAAAGAACATTTAATAATAATAATAATCATCATCATCATCATTATCATAATAATAATAATAATGAGTAATATTGATATTTATTATTTAATTAATTTTACTAATTTGAATTAGACTATTTCAACAAAATAAATATATAACTACTATTTTATCATCGTAATATTGATATTTACTACTTAATTTAAAATTATTTGATGTATTAATGTAAAATAAGTAATAGAATTAATTTGTGGATGTCTTAATGTAAAATGAGTAATAGAATTAATTTGTGAATATTATTTAAAAATTATATAAAATTGTAATATAAATATATTAAAATATTATACTATAAAACATTATTATTTGTTTATATATAATAATTTAAGATAATTATACTACACCAAATAACTATTAACTAATTAAATATTATTAAAAAAGATAAAAATAAATTTATAAATATTAAATAATTAATTTTAAAACATGATCAATAAAACTCAAATAATACATTAAACAAATTTATATGCATGTCTCAATTTAATAAAGGATATAGTTAGATTTTAGGTCAATTCTTTTCAACTGATTGACGAAAACGCTGCTACCTGTGAGCGTTTTCGTTTTTAACTTATTAGTTCCAATAAGCTTGTTAAAAAGCTTCTCACCAAACGTTGTTGTTAGCTATTTGAAAAGTCAAACAACTAACAGCCACCAATCAGCTCCCAAAATTATGAAAACATGTTGCCAAGTCTCAAAAGGATATGTAAGTAAGTTGACACCTCTTTCAATCATAATGCAACTTTTGTCTCTTGCTCGTGAGATCATGAAGTCACCATACTCTTTATTTTGAACTTTGCTTTAATGAAAGCATCAATTTCAACCGGATCCATAAAAGAGGCTACGGACACAATTAAAGGATTTTGGACACTTACGAGTATTCATCCATTTTGCGTTGTGAGTTTGGCTTAGTTTGAAGTAAGTGGGTGGTGATAGCTCTTTCCCAGACATGGTTGGCCTTGATTTTGATTTGAGCAGACTGAGGCGCTGGTTACGTAGTCAGACCTACTATTAATTACTGGGATTTGTCTTTTAGCGCTTTTTTATTGGAGTGAGTTTCATCTTGTTCACCCTTCGAAGATAATAATTTCTCTAAAAACTGTCTGTGTTTTTATTCAATCTGCATGTCACTCCTAAGTAGTGTCTTGAATAAAGTTTCTGAAAACATCAAAGACTCCACCAGTATCTTGAAAAGCTTTTCAAGCTGATAAGGAGGTGGAAATGAGAAAATTAATATCCTCCCTCAAGCCACCAGGCTCAATGACGGAAATGAGAGAATTAATACATCAACACATACAAATACATACATTGAGTCTAGCTTGTTGCCATCTGTTAGTACCAGACAGGATACAATGCAGCTTGTTCTCACAGAAATAGTATTAGCACTCTGTAGTTATTTTATTTCAGAGTTTGTAAGCTATTATTGTCCTATTCTTGGTTGTTTCTTTCATTCTGAAATCTGAACCCGACTTTATAAATTATGGAAAAATTCAGCACCAGAACCCAAAAGTAGATGTAGTTATCATCAATGGCTTACACAAAGTAGCCTCGTAGATGATGCAAGCATGTAATAAAATACATGGTTAAATAACTATCACGCAAGCAATCAATCCATGATTGGACAACTCATCATCTTGTATCTATCTAAACCCGATTACCGACGAAATTTCAGACAAGTTCTGACACTGATACAGGCAAAAAAACCAATCAACAGAAAATAAAAAGCCAGCCGTCACTGTACAACGACAGTAAGGAGAAAACAATCATTAGTCAGAAGTTGTTTCTAACCAGGCGACAAAGTATCTTCCGACCTCCGGATAGGTTGTTTTGGGTTGAATTACATGATCTTCTTATGCTCCGAAAGCATATTTATGAGAAGCCTTCGGTGGATTTTGGGTTGAATATAGTCCATACATTAACTCCGAGTTCATTCGTTTTCTTAACTCATCTGATAGCATGTAAAAAATCTCATCCTGTAATGATGTTAGCAATGAATTCTCATTGTCTCTTAGGACCGCCAGTATAAACTATAAAGAATTAATCAGGTCACAGGAGAATTTGTTGTCATTTATCTATATATAAGGTTCAACTTCTGCACTGATATTTCCGCTCCATCACCGTTTTTTTCTTAGAAACATGACAAATTTCTGAAGTTTCTAAGATTTTAATCCGTTGATATCAATGAAACAATCCGTTTGCTGATACTCCAAGACTTCTAGTTATATAACAAAGTATTCTTTAGTCCCTCTGCAGGTAAAAATTTCAGCAGAAATGACTGTGGTGGCAGCAGAAATCCTGAAGGTCTACCTTGCAAGTTGTTTGTGCCTATTTTCCTTGGTAGCTCTTATTAAGTTCTTGGACAAAGTGTGGAGGAGGCCAATTCACTTACAATCAGTTCTGAGATCACAGGGAGTAAAAGGCCCTTCCTATAAAATCTTGCATGGAAACGTCAAGGAGATCCATATAATGAGAAATAAGATGCTCAGTAGTCCAATGGAATTATCCCATGAAATATACCCCAGAATTCTGCCTCACGTTTATCTTTGGACCAAGCTACACGGTACTTATCTACTAGTTAAAATTGCAAACTTCTGTAAGTTCTGACTACCTCATCTTTCTGTTTATATCCTCCATAGATTGATGTTACTTTCATATTGTTGTAGGAAAGAACTACGTCTCCTGGAATGGAAGTAAACCTGAACTAGTTGTCACCGAACCTGAGCTGGTTAGAGAGATACTGAACAATAAAGACGGAAAATATCCAAAGCCACATGTTCAATCTTTTCTAAAGAAGATTTTTGGCGATGGAATTATAGTAACCAAAGGGGAGAAATGGTTTAAAATGCGTAAACTGGCCAATCATGCGTTCCATGGAGAGAGCTTGAAGGTAAATTTTTCTTTTTTCTTTATATGGTTTGGGTTCATGTCGCATATATTTCCTTTGAAGTGACCATCAATATCGATTAGTTTGATGAATAACTCAAGTTGACTTGATTGAGGTACTTACGCCTATTCATGACCTTCTTCATAGACTATGATTCCACAAATGATTGCGAGCACGGAAACGATGCTTAAAAGATGGGAAAAGCATGAACGCAAGGAGATAGAAGTGTTTAAAGAATTCAAAGTTTTCACATCAGAAACAATATCGAGGACAGCTTTTGGAAGCAGTTACTTGGAAGGGCAGCAAATATTTGATGTGCTAACGAGGATGACTCTCATTTTCTCGAGAAATCATCACCGAACTATGTGAGCGTTCCTTTCTATACTACGTCTCAAATTTATTAAAAAATGAAAATAGCAGCACAATGACACATGATTATAAAAGTATACCCTAAGTAAAATCTGAAGAAGGACAAAAGGATCCTTCCTCAATAATGATGCTACTTTCAAGCATCTATCCTTCTATATTATCGTTTTTTAACTTCTAAAGTACATGACATTTTGTTGCAGAAAACTTTTTAGAACAAAAGATGATGATGAATCAGATAAACTAGAAAAAGGACTAAGAAAATGCATCATAGAGCTAGTAAAGAAAAGAGAGGAGGAAGCAAGAAGAGGTGAACCAGGTTTCTATGGACATGACTTTCTCGGACAACTTATGAAGTTGTATCATGAAACTGATAAGGCCAAACGGATAACACTAGACGATCTGATCGATGAGTGCAAGAACTTCTACATTGCTGGACAGGACACAACCTCAAGTGCACTCACCTGGACTGTCTTCCTTCTAGCAATTAACCTAGATTGGCAGGAAAAAGTACGGAATGAGGTCCTGGAACAGTTTGGCCAGCAGATTCCAAGCGCAGAAGGCATAGCAAGATTGAAGATAGTAAGCAAATTTCATCATTAATACGTGGTGGCTTTATATGTCATGTCTAATGTCTCAAATCTCTACCTTACTTTATTGTAGATGAACATGGCTATTAATGAATCTCTAAGGTTGTACCCTCCTATCGCTGGCTCTCAACGCGAAGTCCAAAAAGGAGCAAGATTAGGGGATCTAATTTTACCATCTAAGATGGGAGTGTTTGTTCCAACTCTACCACTGCACACTAATCCTCAAATTTGGGGAGATGACGTCCATGTTTTCAGACCAGAGAGATTTGAAGGAGGAGTAGCTAAAGCTACAAATAACAACACCTCCGCATTTCTGCCATTCAGTTTGGGACCTCGAAGCTGTGTAGGCATGAATTTTGCAATTACTGAATTAAAGATTGCTCTCACAATGATTCTGCAACGATACAGGTTCAGTCTTTCACCATCTTATGTCCACTCACCAGTTATTCATATAGCAATGTGCCCACAGCATGGTCTTCAAATCATGGTCCGCCCACTGTCATCAAACACATGTTCTACTTCTACTTGAGAGTGCGCTAGATTGCTGAGGTAACATATTAAGAAATGCATGTCGTACTGTTGTACTTCCTAAATAACCATGTGAAAGTAGTAGTATTTGGTGAACTTGAGAAATAAAATTCTGTAATTGTTAGAAGTTCGAAAATTCTGTGCAGGTTTTCAGCTAAATTAAGTTTGTTGTCTAGTTACCTAATGTAATATCTTTTTTATGCGTAATTCTATGATGAAAGTAGTTGCACAATAACATGGCTTGCTAGAGTTAGAAATTATATTATTCCAACTTCTCTCTTACTACAACTCCTTAGCCATGGTCATGATTTTATTAAATGATCAACAATACTATTGTCATCAATACGAGGCTATGTTTGGTTAGGAGTTTGTTAATGAAATGAAATAAAATAAAATATTATTTTATTATTTAAGAGGAGGATTTATAATGAAATGAAATAGAATAAGTTGGAAGGAGAAAGTTTTATATTATATCTCATTCTATCATAAACAGTAAAAATAAGAAACCTCCGATTTGGGAAGTTTAGGATAGAATGTCAAATAATAAATAACTTTTTACTATATTACAATATAAACCCTTCTTTCAAACAACATTTCATTATATTACATTATGAACCCTTTCATCCCTCTCAAATAACAATTTTCTAGTATTATATCTATTTACATTCCATTTCATTATAAACATTAAATTTCATTAAAAATTTTACGTCCAACCAAACATAGCCTAATTAACATATGTTCTCTCTATATTTTATCATTTAGGTGCTTCTATTAGTTAAATTTAATAATAATGTTGGACCTTGAACTTTGGGTGAAAATTAGAAATATTAAAATGAATTTAAATGAGGAAGAAATTGGTGAGAAAATTTATGAATTTAAGAAAATTTGATGAATTTAAGACAAATTTATGAGAAAAGAATTGTTTAGTTTTGATGACTTCAATATTTGAGTCGATTTGTATAAGAGAATGAGTTGATTTGAAATGGAAGTTAAAAATTGAGAAATAAAGAGAAAAGTGTGAAAATTTGAAGAATTAAGAAAAGTTTGACTTTTTGGGGTTAAAAGTTGA
>JANZLX010000003.1:11932594-11947017 GCA_025531955.1 Erythroxylum orinocense | reverse complement strand
AAAAATAATTAAAGTAGACAAATAAATAAATTGATAAATCAAGAATAAAAATAAATAAATAAATAAAAATAAGGAAAATAAAAGAAAAAATTTTCGGGGCCCAACAGTTGTAATCTTATAGTGATGTATTTTAGCATCTCAAACATATCTATTCCAATTCTCCAATTTTTAAATGTATCTAAACCTTGAGGAATGATATTTCTTTTGACGATTGTTTTAATGATGTTTCAAGTTTGTTTAGGAATGTGATGATCACATCGATTCTTTTAAGATTATGTAGAGTTTACATTTATGGTTTGCTGATCTACCTGAAGACTTTCTATCTCATTTCTTGAGATTATGTAGTTCCTCTTTTATGGAGATTTGGCCACTAAATTTTCTCAACTTCTGAATTGAATTCCAAGGAATATGTGATTGTGTTGCTCAGGAATGGCAGGCATAAAGACGAAGCAAGGAATGAATTGAATGTTTTCCCGGGAGACGATAGTGATTCTTTCGTGTCTTGGTAATTTTCTTGGTTAAAAAATATGTATTTTAATAATCCAAGGGCAAATTTGTCCCATTTTGAATGAGAATAAAAAACACAGGGGCTAAAGTAAACGAATAAAAAACACAGGGACTAAAATGAATAATCAAGTATATCATATGGGCTCTTTTATGTGATTTGCCAATGTTATGAGGAATCGAATTTTAATTCTGTCTTGAAAATTTTCAAAATTTGGCTCTAAGTTGAGTACTGAGTACTATTGCAGTTTAAGAATAGTGAGAAGTATTTTGAGTATAACTTGCAAAATAATGAACCAAATTACATGAACTTAGTGTCATTAGAAACTTAAGATTTATAGGAACATTTGTTTAGAAGAAGTCATTGCCTAAATACTTCCTTTTTCTTGTCATAATGGTCATGCAAAATTGACTAGAAAGTCTATTTTGAAAAAAAGTTGCAATGATTGATTAAATGATGAACTTAGAATAAAATTTGTTCTAGTGTAAAACTAAGTTCAAATTAGATTTATATGAGTTTTGATATATGAATGATTATGTGACGATAATAAAGAAAAAATACCTGAGATTGTTATTAAGTATGCATTATGCAAATTGATTTTGCAAATGATTTCACCAACGGTGCAAAATGATATTTGAGTAGTAGCTCACTGACAATTTTTTTTTTATATAAGAAATTTTTAATTCATATTTAATTTTAACTATAAAAAAGAAAAGAAAATATATGATTAGTAAATGAACATCTTTAATTAATTGTTTAATTTTTTAAATTAAAATATAATATAATTAATTATCCTATTAAGTTAAGTTAAATTAATGGAATAATTAATAATTTTATAATTAATGGGCGTCATTATTATTAATCACAACTGTTAATTAAGCTGTTAATATGTTTAATATAATAAATTTTATATAACAAATTTTGTAGTTATTAAATAAAGTCTAAATTGGCATGAATTGTGTTTTAATTGAATGGTATTTGAGTTCCGATTAAATAATTAACCGAAATTGTGTTTTAGCATACATATGTAATAATAACTTAATTTTAAATTATAGTTGTGTTTTAGCATACAAATGTAATAATAATTTAATTTTAAATTATAGCAAATCACGTCCTTCACTTAAAAAGTCATAAGGGTCATGGAAATAATAAGCACTTGTCGCGGTTGTGAGTGAGAGAAGTCACACCCGTAACTTAAATGTTATAGTAGATTAAAAGTTTATGGATATCTGCACGGTTATGACTTAAACAATTTATAGCCGTGATTAGTAATATTTAAGTTAAATTAGTAATAATAATAATAATGCCCATTAATTACGATATTATCCACACTCGTTACTTCTTAAATCGGACGGCTCCTATTAATTTATAATAATATAAGTAATAATTAATTTTTAATTTTTAATAATTAATTTATCAATTAATTATATTTTAATAAATCAATATATTAATTATTATTAATTATATGTAATTTAATTAATTAAAATATTTAATTAACAAATGAAAATATGTCTTTGTCACAGGCATAAGACACAAGTCACACCTGTGACTCCTAAACTTAAGAGTTAATGACTTAAGAGTTAATGATTAATAGTTAATTTATAAATAAATTAAAATTTAATAAATCAATTAATTTATTATATTTTAATTATTATTAATCATATCAAAATTAATTAATTAATTATGCTTTAAATATATTTAATTAAAAATGACAAAAAATATATGGGGTAATTACTTCCATGTATAAGTGCTTTATTCTTTCATAATCAAGTTTCTTATTTTACGATAGAATCAGCCTTCTTATTTTATAATAGTGCAAATTTGCTCTCTTCGAAACTGTCGAATGGATTTTTTTTTTTGGTGCAAAGGAAAGAAAATACAAATAGAAAATAGAACTAGTCCCTGACAAACATGACGCCAACAGTATCACCAAGAACCGCGACAGTCACAAACTCCAGAGGAGTGAGCCAAAATTGAAACGATTCCCATCCATGGCTTCCTCGTTTAGCTAGAATATCAGTGACGCTATTACCTTCTCGAAGAATATGATCACAACGGACAGACCAGTCCCAACGGAGAATAGCTTTGATATCCCCAATTAAATTACTATGAGGATGAAACGTCTAATCAGTAAGTTCCAGGCACCGGAGAGCTTCTAGCGAATTCGAAAATAAGCAAACATCTCTATAGGAATGATTCCAGGCAACAAGCAGACCAGTTCGAATAGCTAATAACTCTGCACCCATATTGGAATCCTTACCCACAAATTCAGAAAAACCGCCCAACCAATTACCACAGCAGTCTCTAAAAACGCCACCGATACCCGCATCTCTTGGGTAGAACACTCCCATCCACATTCAAAGCAACAACAGTATTTCGCGGAGGCTTCCAGGCAACCAATCGAGCACTTCTTGGAGTACTAACCTTGACCATCCCCAGATAAGAATTCCATTCATTAATCATATTATAAACAAAATGCTCCCGTTCCAATTGACTGGACTCAACATTAGCAATAACTTCTCTATTACGAAGGCACCAAATAGACCAGATGATCGCAAGAAAACTAATATCAAGTCTCCAACCATTCATCAACACCGCACCATCTTGACAGTGAGTCTTAAACCAAGAAGAAAAGGAAGTATTGCTTAGTAAGCTATCGGAGAAAAGACCAGCATACCTTTGCCAAATTCCAGTTACCTTCACACAATCTCGAAAGAGGTGAGAAATTGTCTCGGCCCCAGATCCACACCGCTTGCATAAATCTGAAACTTCAATTCCTCGCCTTGCTCGAAGTTCTTGAGTATGAACTCTGCCATGCCAAATGAGCCAGCTAAGAATCCTCACTTTCTCCGGCCCCCGAATCTTCCATATCCAGCGCCAATTATCATCTCCCTCAGAGTCCACCCCAGTTAACCATTGAAACCCACTCTTGATGGAATAGCGACCAGTGGTAGAGTGTCCCCAAATGATCTCATCCGAAGCCCAAGATCCCACCGGAGGACGGATGGACGGAAACTCGTCTCTGATTTCACTCAGAATAGTGGTACGAAGGTCCTGGAGTTTCCAGATGCCTGTGTCGTCCAGTATATCACTAACCATCAAGTCCCAGTCACTATCGTCCACCAATGGAACACGATCGATCAGTCGTCCGTTTCGTAACCAAGGACCATGCCACAAGGAAACCGAGCGGCCGTCACCAATTTTGTACCGAAAGCCCTCAAGAATCTCAGCCCTCGCCTTCAGGAGATCACGCCAAATTGGAGAGCAATTAGGCCTTTGAGCCCAGTCCAAAACCGTCAAATTGGGGGCATACTTCCCACAAATCATACGGACCCACAACTTCCGTTGGTTTTCGTGAGCACTCCACACGAGCTTACCCAGAAGAGCAATGTTCATAGGTCGACATTTACGAATTCCCAGGCCACCGGCTGCCTTTGGTTTAGTAACAGCGTCCCAAGAGAGTAAATGCACACCTCTCTTATCTTCAGAGGAGCGCCAAATAAAATCTCGCACAATCCAGTCGACTGCATTACACGCTTTGCTAGGGAACCAAGTGACTTGCATTAAATAACTAGGCATTGCATTTAAAGTGGCTTTAGCAAGAGTAACTCTCCCAGCCAAATTAAGAAGGCTCGCTTTCCAGCTGGACAGCTTTTGACTCATACGACTAACCAACTGACTAAAATTGTCAACAGAGCTCCTGCCGTCCCCTAGTTCAAAACCCAGATATCTACCAATGTTATCAGTCGAATTAATTCCAAGAATCCTCCCAAGCGCATCACGTTGAGAGCTGGAAACCCCACTGGAAACAGTAAACTTTGACTTATTCACATTAATTTTCAAACCCGAAGCCGTACTGAATTTCTCAAGGACCGAATTGATAACCTGAGCCTGATTACTGTTAGCTTGAGCACACAAAATGACGTCATCCGCAAAGAACAAATGAGATAAATATGGACCACCACGAGAGCAAGAGACCGGGGCCCATTCCCGCCTTTCCATTGAAGAGTTAATCATAGCACCAAGTTTCTCCATACACAAAACAAACAAATACGGCGAAAGGGGATCACCTTGACGGATACCTCTCTGTGGGAGAAAAGAAGGGAGACGTTCACCATTCCATAAGACAGAGAGTGAAGATTTCCAAACACAATTCATGATAAGAGAGATAATAACCGTTGGAAAACCGAAATCAGATAGCACACCTTCAAGGAAGTCCCAGTTAATGCGGTCATACGCTTTTTCAAGATCTATCTTGACCATCATTACACCCTTTCGGCTCTTAGACCGCTTCATCGTATAGATCAATTCCCTGGCCATCAGAATATTATCAACTGTACTTCGACCCGGGATGAAGCTGTTCTGAAAGGGGTGCACAATATCCTTAAGAAAAGGACGCAATCTATTCACAATGATTTTCGTAATCAGTTTATAGCTAACATTACATAAGCTGATTGGTCGAAATTGTGTAATAGAGACAGGAGAAGGTTCCTTCGAAATTAAAGCAATTAAAGTCTCCGCTAGCCGTTCATCAATGTTGCCAGTCGCGAAAGCTTGTCGGACCATATTAGTCATCGAACCACCCACCACATGCCAAAATGATTTGAAGAAAAGCGGCTGAAAGCCGTCAGGTCCTGGAGCTTTATGATTACCCATAGAAGACAGAGCACCCCAAACTTCATCACTAGTAACCAGCCCACTCAAGATATCCACAGAAGCCTGTTGGAGTTTCGAATGATTCTGGCTAACACCACTATCCCCACTACCTGCTGAGCTCGCAAACAAGTCTTGAAAATAAGTCAAGACTTCATGTTTAACCTGAACAGGGTCGTCACACCACTCCTCAGTTGTACGTAATTTTAATCGCTCATTTTTATTACGCTTCCAACGCACCACCGTGGAGGCATGAAAAAATCTGGTATTACGGTCTCCAAAAATCAGTTTCTGTTCCCTACTTTTTTGAAGCCAAGGGATTTCCTCCTGAGCAAGAGTATGATTATATTCTGAAATTAGCTCCTTTTCCAAAACTCTAAGATTGTGCGAGTCATAGCTCTGCAAATTGCGTTGAATCCCATCAATCCGACCTTTAAGCCTTCGCTTTCGACGAAAAATGTTCCCAAATACATACCGATTGAAAGCCCTACATGCCTCCTCCATTAGCCGTAAGGATTCAGAGGGATGTTTCGCAGTATCCCAATTATTTTTGACTACGTCAGAGAACCTGTAATCCGTAATCCACGCAGCCTCAAACCTGAAAGGTCGAATGCCCCCATAACTCGACACTCCACCCAACTTGACCAGCAGAGGAGAATGGTCAGAATACACTCGGGGAAGATGCCAAACTACCGCTTCAGGAAACAAAACCCTCCACTCCACAGAAGCAATGGTGCGATCAAGTCGTTCTGCAATTCTGGGGAAGGAATTTCAAACCCAAGTGTACTTTTGGCCAATGTATCCCAAATCTATAAGATTACACCGCTGGAGATGATTATTAAATTTATCTGCTCTACTTTGAGAAAAACGACCACCTTGTTTTTCCGCACGGGAAAGTATATCATTCATATCTCCAATGACAAGCCACGGGTGACCGCGATTTGCAAAGGTATCATGAATGTCATTCCATAACTGTTCTCGGAGACTCGCATTGGTACTAGCATATATAGCTGTAAGAATCCAGGACTGGCCACTAGCCATAACAATCGATCCGGTAATCTTCTGAGAGGTGGAACACAGTTCAGAGAATGCACATGCACTCGTTTTCCATAAAATCCAAATGCCTCCCGCACGACCAGTCGGATCTCTAATTGAAAAGCCATCAAATCCCAGTCGTTGCCAATGGAACTTATGTTGTTCAAAAGTTACTTTAGTCTCAACCAACACCACAAAATCAACTTTATTAGACTGGACAAATTCTCTAAGATGACGTCGGGCCACTTTATTTCCTGCACCCCTAATGTTTCACATTAAAATATTTAAATTAATCATTAACATAATAGATAGAAAGAACATCATGCTGTCAAATCCATATGGGACTGGCCCCTCACGTTAACTTCAATTGGAATTTCTTCCTCCACCAAGTCACTAGGTAGGACCATTGGAGAGACACCTGAAGTTCCAGCACCACGGTCGTCCGTGTCACCCTCTCCCTGCTGTAAGTTAGGAGGTCGGTTGGCATGAAAGACAAATTGAGATCCACTAAAGTTCTGTCCTGGGGAGAGAGGAGTCGTCTGGGAGGGAAAGACCTGGACAGTCGGGGGATGAACTGTCGATGTTGAGGCCCGAAACCTCAAAGGAGAGGATGACCCCAGAGGAGCAGCTTTGGCTTGGCCCTGAGCCGATTCCGCTTTCAAATTCCTTGAAGCACGATGAAGTCGGCCTCCATTACTTGTACGCTTTTCTAACATATGGTCCCTCCCCGGATTTGTCTCCGGAGCTGAATAACTAGTACCATCAAGGGGGGTGTCTACGTCTTCTGTCGGAAGACCATGGAATCTGTTGCTTCTGAAACCAGTACTTGGTGGACGGTTCACAGCTTTTGGGTTCCTCTTCCTGGCGACAACCATCCATTCGCCATGAATCGGGCTCGCTTCCTGTTGTGGAACATCGACAGCATCCGACGTTGAATTTTCCTTAGAAGCTCCAGCACTTTCCGGAGTCCCCTGTTTCGATACCTCACAAGTAGCACTAGTATGTCCATATACGCCACACCGGAAACAAATCGTATGCAGAGCCTCGTATACCACATTATATCTCACCCCTTCCACTTCAATCACAGGCACAAGAGGTTTAGTTAAATCAATTTCCACACAAATCCGGGCAAACTTTCCCCTATTAGCATGGAATGTATTACCGTCGAGTTTCATAGGTTTTCCGATAGACCGAGCAAGAGTTGCAAGAACATTGGCATCATAAAATTCCATTGGCAGTTCAGGTATACGAATCCATACAAGGGTCTTGTCCATGCCAGCCGTAGCAGGGTGAAATCCCAGAGACCATTCCCGCACTGTTAAGTAATGATCTTGGATGATCCAGGGACCTTTAGAGAGGGCAACCCGTCTGTCATCCTCGCTAGAAAATTTTATCAGAAAAAAATCATTCTGGAGGTCAGCAATCTCAATCTTTCCGGTGGGCTTCCATAACTGATTGATTTTCGATGCTAAGAAATAATACCCTACAGGTTTACCCAGCACTTTAACGATTAACGAATCTTTCAATGGTTTTTCCAGTTCCTCTCGAAAGCCTGGTGCCAAGGAGAAACAAGGCAACTGCGTGTTTTGATCTCGATAATGGAAGCTCATCGTCTGTACTTCGCAGAGATCCAGTAGGTGCTCGATGTCCATGTCTTCCACTATTGGGTTCGACTGATTTCGTCCCCAGATTCCGTTCGAAGAATCACCCAATCTGGTCCCTGAAGTCGGCGGCGGAACGACTCCCCTATCCGGGGGGTCCGGTGGGCGTTGCCGTTTCCCTAACGGCGGAGTAGCAGAACCAGGGCTAAACCCTACTGACGCTGGCGGAGACATAAGGGTTCGAGTTTTTTTTTTAATATTATGTCTTCTTTTCTTCTTCTTTTTTTACTTCAGGTTTGAGAGTGAATCCCTAGTACACAACCACATTCTTAAAGTTCTCTAATTGCCAAGAAGTAAAGGTAAACGTTACTTGTGTTTGATTTTAAAAAAATTGTTAAGTACAAGCTTTATATCGAACTGAACTCAATTAAATTTGAATTAAGTCACTAATTTTTAATCTATCTAATTAAAATCTGACTAATTTGTTATAATTGGTTATTTAAAAAATTGGTCATATCTAAGTTGAATTCGGTTAAACCTAAATTAAGTCATTAATTTTTAATCAATCTAAATTATGCTCGATTAATTATCATGATTTATCTTAAATTCAATTAAATTAAACTTAAATTCAAAATATTGATTATATTAACATTTCTTAAAGTATCCAAAAGTCAAATACATTATCTTGAAATTTGGATTGCATGTTGTTTAAAAAATCTAAAATACTTTCACGTGAAATAATAAATTATAATTTGTAATATAAATTTATAAATATAAAGACATAATTAAAGGGATGAAATACAAAGGTTTCAATTCTTTTTCATCGATAAATATTGAAAACGTAGATAATTTTTGAAATTATACATTTAAGATAGTTTTAATTCAACCTTAAAACCTTTTAATAATAATTATAACTCATTTAGTTATTATTTAGAGTAATCAACACTTAGTGTAAAACGTTTGCTCGAATATGGAATCAATCTTTTTTACTTTTTATCATTTACTCTTTTTCCTTTAACTGTGGAACTTGGAAAGGTCGAGGTTGTCTCCGAAATCCTCATACCGTCATACGTACTGTCATTGTCTTAAGAGTTAAGACCACTCTCAGAACTTTCCCATATATAATAGTACAGCGCCATGGATGATGAAACAGTTAAAAGGATCAGATTAGTGTGGAGAAAGAAGTATTAGGTTCAGAGAGGGGAAAAAAAAAGTGGAAGACCCTGAAATCTTCGCATGCAAATATCAAAATTGTCGGGAGTCTTTGCTTGGCAAACAAGTAAAGGTAATACTTGTGTCTGATTGAAGAGCTACCACAAGCTGGGATAGTTCGTAGTGAATCAACTGTTCCAGTACTATAAATTCTGATGTTTTTACCTGCAACCTGGAGAAAATATCACCCCACTTTGAATAGTTGAGTGTAACCAGTCATGGCAGCACCTGGAGAAGTAACTTTTGAGCAGGAGCTGTCTGCAAAGAGCAGAGTAATCAGAAAAGATGGTGTTGATTGCCACAATGAATACGAAATGCTGAGCATAGTGATCGAGAAAGCTCCTGGTTCGTCTTGTCCAATGTCGTCCTATAAAAAATTGTGGAATCGCATGAATGATGTTATCGGAGATGGGACTGAGAAAAAGCTTCCCAGGATTCACATGGTCCCTGAAATGCTTCGGCAGAAAGAATCATGCAAGGGCTGTTTTGATCCTATGGTTGTTTCTATAGGTCCTTATCATTATGGAAACAGCAAGTTTCAGGAGGTGGAGAGGCTCAAGTATTCTCTGACACGTGATTTCGTCGCAAATAGTGAAGAGCAGTTTCGTACCCTTTACGATCGGGTGGGACAAATCTATGCCGATGCAAGAGGATACTATCCTAAGGAGACAGTGTCGAGGTTCGACACGAATGCATTCACCACACTGATGCTTATCGACGGATGTTTCGTTCTCCAGTTCATCGACAACTCCCTGAGCAAACATGAAGTAGAGCACATGAAGAGCAACACTGCAGCTTTTGTTAGAAGGGACTTGATGTTGCTAGAGAACCAGCTTCCTTATATAGTGCTAGAGAAGCTAATGGAGGTTCGAGGAAATGCTGGAGATAAATTAATTGACAAATTCTTGGAAAGCATTCGCGGAGTTTCCCAGTCTCCACGATATAGCTGCATACGAGCTACTGCCGAGTTTTTTCATAAATGTTGTTCAAAACTCAAAGACCCATCGAGTATATTTGGGAAAGGAACAGCAAATCAAACTGACCAGCTAGAACCGGTTCAAAAGACCAAAAAAGAGCGTCAACCTCTTCATCTTCTTGATATTTTCCTTACTAAATACATCAACACAAACGATCTGATGAAAGGATCTTTCAAAAACACGCCCCGTGATTGGTATTCATATCCTGCAGCCAAGGAGCTTAGGACATTGGGGATTCACTTCAGGCCAAAAGCAGGTAAACAATTCACAAACACCAAGTTCATATCAACACCTGCTGCTGGATTGCTCCTCCTTCCCCAAATCATGATAGATGACACAACCATGTCCATGCTTTTAAATTTAGTGGCTTATGAAACTAGCCCCGATGCACCAGATGATCATTGTGGTCTCACTTCTTATATATGCTTCATGGATTCCTTGATCGATCAAGCTGAAGATGTGAAGGAATTACGATCGGAAGGTGTAGTCTTCAACCTTCTTGGCAGTGACCAACAGGCTGCAGAACTTTTCAATGACATAGCCCGGGATCTAGTACCTAACCCCTATGCTTTTGTTGTCACTAGACAAGGCATTGAAGCACATTCCAGGAACAGGTTCAAGACTTCGATGGCTGAGTTTATTAATACTCATTTTAGTAGCCCCTGGACGGTTATTGCATTTCTTGCAGCAACTGCTACTATTTTCGTGACATTCCTAGGAACTTATGTTTCTCTCAAAGACTATTGCTCAGGAGAAGGCAGGAAAGACGATGCTTCCTTTTGTGCTTTCTTCTAACAACTCAGCAACCATGACCTGCTTTCTGGTCTACTTGTTGAGGTTGGTGTTAAATATGTATGTGTGTGGTGTGTTTGTACGATTCTGCATTCGCCTTTTGGTTTCTGCCATGTTTCTTCTTTTCAGTGCTTTTTTTGGTCGTCAATGATATTTTAATTGGATCCTGTTGATTTGTTAACTTAATTATGTGTGTCCTGCCTCCTAATTTTCCTAACAACTCCTAAGCATCAAAATTTTATATAGGATTGATAATGAGTCAGATCCAAATCCCGTGAGCCTTGGGTCTTGAGTTTGAGCTTGAGATGGAGCCTGACTAATTTATAATCTTAAGTTTGAGCCGAATTAATTTAGCTTCGATCGTTGACTTCTAACCAAGAAATATTGAATTTGAGTCGAATTAAATTGGCTTGGATCATTAACTTTTAATCAAGAGGAATTTGTCATGATTAATCGAACTTTGTTAATGTCGTTGTTTTTCATCTTTTTGTATGTTAATTTTCTTTATTTTTGAAGTTTGAAATTGTACTTAATGAAAATTAATTTTGTTTTATTTCAAGGCGTATTTTAGAACTAAACAAAAAGAACTGTGACGATTTTGAAATAAAAAAAGCTGAGCTAGACGTTGACACTAATTAGACGTGACCTCATGCAAAAATTAAAAACTTAAAATAGAGAAGCAAGACAGCCCAAAATCAAAATGACAACTCTTTATGCATGAACCAAGAAATTAACGATTTACAATGAAACGGGCTTTAAAGCACAACAAAGAGGAATAGGTGGAACATTTTTAATTGTCCAATAAAATGAGCTACAGCAACCAACAGTACACGCAACAAGCTGGAAAGAAAATCATGCAAGGAGGAGTAGTGTCGTTTTGGGAGAGCAGAAAAATCAACGTACAAGGAGAGACAGCTGGATGAACAGGAACGCATGAGCACGCAGCAGGTGTGGGAAGCAATATAATCTAACAATTAGAGACACAATAAAGGAATAGACGATATATACGGGTAACACGCAAGAATGAATTAGAGGCAGACACGTGGAGAAGCAAATTAAAGGAGGGCTCTTAATTGAAAGAATTCACGCCATAGTGGGCATGAGGGTTTGGAGGCGTGGATAATAAAAAGGTAGGTTTTTAGACCTGGCAAAACGGGCAAGTCACCCGTTTATCCGTCCTAACAGTCCGAGTATGGGTTGGTATGTTTTTTTACCCGATTCATATTTACCCGTACCTGACCCATCCGTTGATTTTGCGGATGGGTCGGGTCCATTCTGCGGTATCCGTGAGTACCCGCAAAATTATTTAAAAATAAATAAATATTTATTTATTTTTAATCAAAAGAAATAATGAGAGTGAAATCAGGAAAAACCTTAAAAAGTTAAACATCAGCTCTTTCTTTTTTCTGTTGAATGTCTTGAACGAAAGCACCACAATCACTTGTATAGCACAAAAAAGTATCGGACGGACTTGCAAAATCACAAATTTTTAGGAACCCAAAAAATAATTTGTATACTAACCCCAATAGAAAACCCAGCCAACACTCTCGTCTTTCCCCCTTTCTCCTTCACATTCCTCAACCTCTCTCACTCTCATATCTCATCCATCGGCAACAGTCACACTCACAGCAGTTCTCATTCTCTCCTCTCTCTCTCGCCAACTCTTAAACAGTCACAGCACAGCAGCCTCCAAGTCCAAGCTCCAACTCTAGCCACAAACACATTCACAAGATTCATAACACACTCTCTCTCGCGCCATCCATCCCTCTTACGCTCCAAAAAAACCCAACTCGCCAGCTCCCGACAGGTCGTCGCAGCGTCGCACTCGCCAGCTCAACTCCCTGCTCACTTAGGTTATTTCATATTGTTTTATATTATTTCAAGTTTGTTTTATATATGAATTCCACTTTGTAATGTTACTAATGTACATATGTTTGTTTGTTATAACAATTAAACTGTGTAAATTTCTTTAAGGAGAGAATTAATTAATTTTTTGGTATGATTACAAAAGAGATGAAGACAAGTTTATTTAATTAATTCACAATACAAATGTTTGATTTATTTAATATATTGCTCTTTTTTTATTGTGTAGAGCATTTATTGACATGGAAGGGTATTCGGATACGGTTGATATGATAGTAAGCGACCTTGGTAGTAAGGTAAAGAGACCATGTCCTGATTCTAATACTAATTCTACGAGTAAGCGTAGAACATCAGATGTTTGGAAGCAATTTAAAATAATTTTTGATGAGAATGGGAGTCAGAGGGTAAAGTGTATGCTTTGCCCCAAATCTTATGCATACGGTAGTTCTAGTCATGGGACTAAAAACATGTTGCGTCATATGTTAGATTGTCCTCCACGTCAACCTGAAACCAAGGATGTAAATCAAATGATGATTGATTATGAGAGTAAATTGAGACGCAAAAAGATTAGCCAAGAGATTTTTCGTGAGAAAATGGCAATAACAATTGTTAAACATAATTACCCATATTCAATGGTGGAGCATGAGGGGCTTAGGGATATCTTTTACTACTTGAATCCCGATGTGAAGTCTTATACTAGGAACACTGCTAAGATGGATTGCTTAAAGTTGTATAGAAAGGAGAAGGTTAAAACTAAGTTAGCTTTAGAGAGGGTTCATAGTAGAATATGTTTGACTTCAGATGTTTGGACTTCTTCTACATCCGAGGGGTACATATCTTTAACGTCTCATTATGTGGATGAAAATTGGGTGTTACAAAGTAAGATTATCAACTTTTGTCATATTCCTCCTCCACACTCAGGGAATGTTTTGTCTGAAAAAGTGTATGGGTTCATAAAAGAATGGGGAATTGAAAAGAAAATCTTCTCTCTTACATTAGACAATGCAAGCAATAATGACAAGATGGAAGACATTTTAAAGACCCAACTTTCTTTACAAGGTGTGTTGCTATGTGGTGGTGATTTTTTTCATGTGCGATGTTGTGCACATATCTTGAATCTTATTGTTCAAGAAGGGCTAAAAGTTGCTAGTGAAGCTTTACAAAAGATTCGAGAAAGTGTGAAATATATTAAAGGAAGCGAGGGTAAAAGAATCAAATTTGGAGAGCTTGCCGAACAATTTGGTGTGAGAACCGTGAAAGGACTACGATTGGATGTTTCCACTAGATGGAATTCCACTTTTTTGATGCTTGAAAGTGCCTTGATTTATCGTCTTGTGTTTGGTCATTTGGCTTTGATAGATCCCAATTACAAATACCATCCATCGGAGGAAGAGTGGGATAGGGCGGAGAAGATATGCAAGTTTTTAAAACCATTTTATGACATTACTACTCTTTTTTCAGGTTCCAAATATCCCACAGCAAACTTGTATCTTCAAAATGTATGGAAAATTCAATTGTGCTTAATTGAAGAGATGGAGAGTAGGGATGAAGTTGTTAGTAGCATGGCAAGACAAATGAAACCCAAGTTCGATAAATATTGGGATTCTTATAGTATTGTATTAGCAATTGCAGCTATTCTTGACCCTCGTTTCAAGTTTCCATTTGTGGAGTTTTGTTACAAAAGACTTGGTGCTCATTGGGATCCATATAGAAAGTTGGAGCTTGTTAGGAGAGAGATGTATAAGCTTTTTGAAGCTTATGAAGTTCAACACTCTTCTAAAGTAA
>JANZLX010000003.1:11913414-11932494 GCA_025531955.1 Erythroxylum orinocense | reverse complement strand
TAGATAAGCTTTATTTTAGTCCATTTGTTTCTTTGTTGCGTACTTTGTTATTGCTTATGCTTTTGAACATGCACCTTCTTTGGGTACCTTTTTCCTGGCCCTACTAGTCAGATTTTTTAATGGCCTACGCCCCCGTCATCATTAATAAAGAGTTTTCAAATTTCTCGGCAAAAAGAGTCTTGCCAAAATGCACTAGAATGAAAAGACAGACTGATTGCCGCAACACGTCGCTTGGCCCTCGACAAAACTCGGCCAGGTTTTCAAGACAAGATTCTTGCAACCAGGCGATGTCAAGTCACAAAATCTTGGCAACGCTCGGCATTCGACATAGCTCGGCCCTCAAACAATGCTCGGGCCTCGACACTACATTCGGCCAGGTTGCCAAAACAAGATTCTTGCAACCAAGTGATGTCAAGTCACAAAATCTTGGCATCGCTTGACCCTCGAGAACGTTCGGCCAGGTTGCCAAGACAAGATTCTTGCAACCAGGTGATGTCAAGTCACAAAATATTGGCATCGCTCGGCCTTCGACATAGATCGGCACTCGAACAATGCTGGGCCTCGATGCCACGCTCAGCCAGGTTGCCAAGACAAGATTCTTGCAACCAGATGATGTCAAGTCACAAAATCTTGGCATCGCTCGGCCCTCGACAACGCTCGGCCAGGTTGCCAAGACAAGATTCTTCCAACCAGGCGATGTCAAGTCATAAAATCTTGGCATCGCTCGGCCCTCGACAACGCTCGACACTTGAAAATGCTCAGTTAGGTTGCTAAAACAAGATTCTTGTAACCAGGTGATGTCAAGTCACAAAATCTTGGCATCGCTCGGCCTCGACACTTCGCTCGGCCAAGATCCAAACAAGATTTTAGAACTAGGCGATGCCGAGAACAAAATCTCGGATCGCTCGATCTCAATCGGCCTCGACTACGTTTGACTAGGTTACCAGGACGAGATCCTTGGTACCAGGCGATGACAAAAATCAAAATCTTGGGTCGATCGACCCAGTACTGTTCCATTGAATCATTTCAAGTCTAGCGATCGCGATCGACTTAGGCCAAACGCTCTAGTTCGTTATATGCTATTAGAAAGGGAAATTTTTTATACAAATTTAATGGCAATTTGAGCGCGATCCACTTCTGCCGAACACTTTGATTCGTTACGAGCTAATCGAAATTATGCCAAGTCAATGGCAGTTTAAAGTTTTCGTTTATAAAATCAGCAAGGCAAGGGATGAAGCTAAAAAACAATTTTTATTTATTTATGTTTTTCTGGTCACAAGCCTGACCAGATGGGCTTCAAGAGGAGGAAAAACAAAAAATCATCCCTCGACTAAAGGGGAAGAGCCAACAACCGGTCCTGGAGAAGCAGCTTCAGGGATCAGCATAACAACTGAGACAGGATCGGGAGGAAAAACAGCTGGATCGGTAAGAGAGGAGGTCGGATGAACGACCGAGGCAGGATCAGAGCTTGCAGGAAGAACTGGAGAGGCACCCCCGTGAGCTGACTCCTCATTCTCGTACGAGCTGAGGTCTAGCATCTCGTTCGGTATAACCTCCCGTTCTCGTTCAATCATCTCCTTCATTTCTTCTATTGAAAGGTCGAGCTGAGGGGGAAGCATTAGCTCGGCGCAGTCCTCGAATGAAGGACCCTCCAACCCGTCAAGGACGCAAACACTATGGCAGCTCCCCCGGAGGGAAAGAGCTAGGTCGCAAGAAAACTCTAAGCACTCCTCGCGTAGGTACTGCTCTTTCCATTGCTTGATTGCTGCCACCCTTTGCTCTCTGATGGAGCATTGCAGCTCCTTCAACATGTCTTCAGCCCTACATTTATCCTAGATGGCGTCATGGCAATCCTGAAGGAATTTGGAGCGAAGCTCTTAGTCCATATGCATCTTCCTCTTCAAGACTTCGCACTCCTCCTCCAGCTTCTCCTTCGCCGCAACCACTTTGCTCTGCTCCTCTTCCCCCGTAGCGAGTTACACTGTCAGCATGTCCTTCTCCTCCTCCCAGGCTTTCATTTCCTTTTTCCTCTCCTCTTCCAAGGAAGAGAGTTGAGCTTGCAAGAAGTCCTTACCCTCTGTTGCCTCCGACAACTTCACTCTCAAAACACGGACCTGCTCAAGAAGGTCCTTGATTTCCCGATCCTGCAAGTAGGAGACTCCATTGAGCAGGTCAAGGCATCGATAACTGGCGAAGGAGAGCGCCAGACCCCTCACGCAGCTACGCACGAGGCTACCCAACAGATCCTTATTGTCCAGCTTGTCCAGAACCTCCTCGTATCGGGGAGGAATGGCCTTCTCGGCAATCTGGAGGGACACCTCGATGTCCCTAAGCGATGCAGCCTCATCCAGACTGATCGTGGATACCCACTGTCTGGAGCCGATCGCCTGCTCTTTTCCCTTATTTTTCTCCTTCTCTTTCTCTTTTTCCTTCCCCCTGCCTTTTTCTGACGAGCAGGGCGGTGGGTCGAGAACTCGAACGGATTTCTTCCTCCTCTTGAGAGGCGGCTCCACCTCTTCCTCTCCCTTCTCAACGACAGCATCTGACGATCAGACAATCACTACCGATCGTTCGGTGGCAGCCGCCCGAACGAGCTTTGTAGACGGCTCGGGAGCTAAGTGACGTCCTGCTAGGGCATCGCCGGTCGAGCGACCTCGGTGCTGACCTCCCCTCTCTTGGCTTTCAGTTTCTTGGCCTTCGACCGACCTGTAGAGGGTTTGGAGGATGCGGATGAGAAATCATCGACCCTTGCCATGTCTGCACAACAAGAAAAGTAGATTAGAAATTGGAACCAATACTTATAAATACAATAAGTAGCTCAACCACGAAAAATCAACCAGAAGGGGCAATTTCTTCTCCTAGCTAGCTAATTCGGGCCGGGGGGTCGGCTAGGAATGAGTCAGCTGAGGCTCCCACGCGATATCCCCGGATGAGGGAATCGAAGTCATACCGCCCGAGCGCTTTGATGCGGTCGACCACCTCCGACTCCTCTTTGGTCAGACACAAGCTCGAGAGGTCGTTCCATCGCTCGACTAAGGGATACCTTCACGGCCTGGAATCAAAGGGCGATCCAGGGGATCTCACGAAGAAATACTTCGTCCGCCAAGCTTGGACTTTAGAAGCGGTTCCAGCAGGACGATAACGGGCGTCCCTATACTGGAGGTGAGGGACCCCGGCCCCGGCGCTCGAGCTTTGGTTCATCTGTAGGAAGTGGTGCATAATGTTGATCGATGGGGGACATCCAAATTGATGGCATAGTAGGGCCAGACCGTTGATAAACCTCCAGCCGTTCAGGAGAATCTGGCTCGGCCTTAGTTGATAGGCGCAAAACAACTCATCAATGATTGGAGCATACGGGAGCTTCATACCACCGATCGAGAAAAAGCTGTCTAACACAGCAAAATACCCTCCCGGACTGCTATGAATCCGCTCGTTCTCGGCAGCTACCCTGGGACCCCATGCCGTAGGGATGTTATTCTTGATAACAGACCGATTCAACTCCACGGCGGTCATCGTCGATGAGTCTCTCGGCGGTTTCTCCACAATCTGCCCATCCTTTCGGGTACTAGCCCTAACTTCCTCAGTTCCCCCAGCCTCGGGCACCTCATTCCTGCCAGCCCCCAGTGCCTCCACTACTTCCGCCAGCATTTCAAGTGGCCCGATTGTCTGCAAGGCCCTCTCAGCGGTTCCACCCCTAGGACTAACCCCATGTTTAGGACTGGTTGACGACATTCTTATAAAAAAAAGTTTAGAGGAGGAAGCGCAGAAAAAGAACGTAATTAATTTGGTTATTGAAGTCAGGGATTTCAACATCGAGTGAAAGCGAACTCTGGAAACTAAAAGCAAGAGGATGCAAAAGAAAACAGAATGGAAACCGAAGAGCGAAATAAGCGTGAAGAAAGTCTGCATTTTATCAATCCTGAGTATTTATAGAAAATCAGTCGAATGGACGTTCCAACCAATCCTTGACGCGTGGCAAACATCCGAGCCAACGCGGACACGCGGCAAAATCTGAGCTGAGGTGAATTAGGGTTGTTTGAAATCCAGAACGGTACATTAACTGAAAGTACGCGCCTGACGGCTGACAGCTGCATAGCAGTTAAAAGGACGCACCCGATAGCTGTACAGCAGCCAGAAAGACGTGCGTGACGACCTGTCAGAAAACACGAACCGTCAGTAATGATCACGCCTAGAGCTTTGTTTAAGTCTAGTCACCCAGTCGGTCGATCTGGCTATTACGCTCCCCTGACTGACCTTGCCGTTAAACCCGATCGACCTGTCATATCGCTACAGCCGATCGGTCGGTTATCCTCGACTGGCCTATTGAGACATTACATCTGCTTGACCGGTCGCATCACAACGTAATCGATCGATCGGGCCTAGCACGAGCTACCTGAGAAACACGTTATCTCATACTTATGTACTCCTTCGACCCTTCTCTTGGATCAGACTCGAGGAGTAGCGGGCTTATGGTTGGGTCGGCTGTGCTAGGCCCAGGCCCAGGACCAGGTCCACGTGTCCACGACCTAGCCTCAGGAGTTAGTCTCCCATGCAAATGTTAAGATCTACGTAAAGACCTAAACTTAGCATCTATTCCATATATAAGGTACTATTATACCATGATAAAAGTACGAGATTATAACCCTAGTTTTCTCTCTGTTCTCAGCGACCAAAACTTCTTCAAAAAGACTAACTTGAGCGTCGGAGAGGCCTTTCGAGAACCAACCTCCGGCGTGTCTTTGCTTGTTTTGCAGATATTCAGCAGCCAAGGTCACACAGAATTATGGATCCAAGCAATAACGTTCAGCCCCAGCAGAATCTGACTGAATCAAAATGTATTATGAATTTCCCACTTATTAAAATGTTGTAAAAAGACATTCAAATAATAGACTACAAGCATTCAACAGTTTTCCTCACCCCCCTCTTCTTACCTTTTATTGGTGATACCAACTAATCGTGAATTATAACCCATTTTATTGAGTATGAACTAGTGCATCTAAAGTAGCATTCATCTTAGGGTATGAATTAGTGCATCGGGTTATGACTTTATAAAGCAAAAGGAAGCTTTCATCCATGAGTCAATGGCTAAGAAAGAAGAAAAAAGTTGTACCATTACATCAATCAAAGACTAGTCGTAAAAACCACAAGCAAAGTTAAGGCATAGCAGGACATACAAATTCTAATTATAGAATTATAGTATAAATAAATCTATATACAAATAAGTGAATGGAAATAATCAAGAAGCAAGGTATCCATTATTTAACCTATAATAACATTTTTGACTTATCTTTGGAGAAAAGATCGATGCTCTTAATCATAACACCATTTTTTAATTTTTGAAGTCATCTTAGAACCGTACTAACTTTAAACATATAGATATATACTTAATAGGGTAACTGCAAAGTAGACAAAATTTCTTGCATCACATGGTTATGTTAGTTTCTAAATTGGATAGAACATCACCTGGTTTGTGCAAATGAGATACAGATGGAAAATTGTTAACCCACTAACGAAGCATATAGTAACGAAACAATAGATGATAAGTGGTTGGGTCGGCTATTCTAGGCCCAAGCCCAGGTTCACGTATCCACGACCCATTTGCAAGTGGCAACCTCCCACTCATATACAATGACCTAAACCTAACAGGTATTTACTATATAAGTTGATTATGTCCTCACGATGCAGGTACGAGATAGAAAACTCTACTTGTCTCTGTTCTCAATTATCAAAACCCTTACAAAAACACTAACTTAAGCGTCGGAGGGGCCTTCCGAGAACCAACCCCCAGCGTGCCTTATTTGTTTTGCAGGTATCCTGTAGCCGAAATCAATCAGAACCATGGATCTGAATAACGATGTTCAGCCCCGGTAAAATCCGACTAAACCAATAAGAATATTTGAGAAGATATCATGTGATATAACCGGATGAACTGGATTAGATAACTTACCGATCACCGATTGGACCGGCTGATTCGGTCCGATTTTGAAAACACAGACGTAATCGTTTGAAGAGAAGAAAAAGAATTAAGGATTTTGTGATGAAACTGGGTATTGAGGGTTGAAGATTGAAGAGAACTAGTTTATGCTTAATGAAAAACGGTGAGAATTGAAGAATTAGCTTAAGGTAAAATGACCAATTTTATACCTGTAAGACTCACTTTTATTTAAAAATAAAAATGCCACATCATCAATAATTAGGTCTCACTAATGTGAAAATACTTTTTTAATAAAAAATCACGCCGTATATGACGTGATATTTAATGGATGGAAGGTAAGGTCCGTTAGATTTTCTATCCTCGTAGGGTTTGTTTTGCACGTTTTGTAAAATTTGAAGTTCAAATTGAATAATCCGAAACTTCAATGTTAAACTTATATTACGGTGTGGTTTTACCTTGGCTGTGACCGTATTACTTTCTGTGCATCTGCAGTCAACACCTAATATCCCTGACATGCCATGGAACCGGAAGACCTAATAATCGCTGGTTCACTGTTTTTATAAGCAATGGAAAGGTCTGTTTTACGATCTGATGCGCTTCCTTATTGCTAACGCTGATTATTCCTCCAAGTTTCAACATATAGCTTGCCATTTACAATTGAAAGAATTGATAAATTAAGTTTCTTGATTGAGATTATTGCCAATAAGATTCTCACAGTTCCTACTTCTGTCAAATAAGTTCTCCGTAAAGTGATTCGTGATGGACTTGCAAGAACAAGAAAAACAGGAACCTTGGCGAGTTAGTAAGCACTGGGAGTCTGGGACGGTTAAAAAAAAGAATTATTTCATGTTTTGAACTTTACAAATGTGTAAGAATTATGCAATTTGCACAATCAAAAAATGAAGAAAAGGTGAAAAATTGAAAAGAATCAATAGTCGCTCCTATGTCTACTCCGTTCTACGCGTGGACCTGGCCTACAAGGATCTCCAAACATGCAGTTAGTCACATCTCCCAGGGGAGAAACCCTGTTGCAGCATCAGCGAAATTAGCCAAAACAAAGTCCTTAAGGCCAGTGTCCCAAACTTCACAGAACTTTCTCCGCCAATCTGCTGGTTCAATGGCTTCAGTACCCAGACCAGGTGCTCTGTCCCTTGAACCCTTATTCTGATCCTCTTGCCAGTTGGTAACATATGTAGAAACCCTTCTAGAGAACTTGGCTTTAAAAGTGTCCCAAACCTGGTACTTATAATGGTTCACTATAGCTTTACTTTCGGGCACATTCAGATACCTGTAACCCCCTCTCAATTTAAAGTGGTGCACAACATTAAGAAGAGTCGTATCAAGAAGGTCCGGCCTCACAAAAGATTTGTGTCTCTCAGGAGCTTGAAGCCGGCAAGTATACCCTACAGTCACGCCCTGAGATGGAGCTGTAGTCAATCCAGACGGCCCAAAACTGTGGCAGGTTGTTCTTATCTCTGCATATGTTGGAGAATCAGTGAAATTGGCCACCAGGGCTCTTAGCGAATTTTGACCTGGCATATCTTCTCCTCTTCCTCTGTGTTGAGGGAAATAGAAAAACTCATCCACATCGAAAAATCCTAGCCACTTGCACTCGTTCCTTGCCCTCAAAGCACAATGCGAGAAACCAGCCTCTTGTGCTTTAATCCAAGGCCAAGAATGCCTACTAATGTTATAGTTTTGCAGATTAAGGTCATCGATTACCTCCTGAAGCCCATCGTCGCTATTATTATCGTAGATAAACCAACGTTGAACCCCAAGCCAGCCGTGGTACGTAATCCACTCCTTCATAAATGCTGCCTGGTTCCACAACATTGTACAAGCACAAAGCTCGTACGCATGCTTTGAACTTTTCCGGTCATTGCTTTTACTGCTGTAAACTTTAGCTACAGAGGGCAGAGGCTTAATAACAGAATGTTCGTTAGTGTCGACTCTACTCACTGTAACGCGAATGCCCTCAGCCCTGTCGCTGTTGTTTCCGATACTACGTGGTAACAAACACCTTATAACTTCTTGGGCAGCTGAAACAGCTTCTGTTGTGAACACAAATCCTCCGTCTTTATCAAAACTACTCAAACCAAAATGACACCTGAAATGGGTGGGTTCCGATTCTTTATGAGGTCGTAGATTCAACCCTTTGACGAAAACAACCGCCGTGTTCCAGTCCAAAATCGCCTCATAAACTACCCTATCCCAAGACGGGACCACCGTAGTTTGATTAACCCTTGAATACGATACACCCTCCGCCAACTCACCAGACCGCCGCAAGTTCACGACTGCTGAATAATTCCTCGCCGGAAGCTGACACCTCACAATCGATTTCTCCTCATGATACTCATCAACAGATATAGAAGGTCTCACGACAACTTGATCAAGCTGCTCCACAGAAGCATCCAACAATCTGTAGTACACACACTCTATGTTCTCACGTGGGTTGATCTTACTCGACACGATTAGCAACAAGTGGTCTTCCAACAAGACTCTATCTTCCACAATCAACGGCAGGGATCTAAGTTGAAAAGACTCTCTTGTTAGCCTACTTGGCAAGAGTGATAAAGTTGAAACTTTGAGCGCTGGCCGGAAAGGCCCATCACGGAAAAGAGGCCGATCGGAGGAAACAAACAAGAGAAAGACAAAGAAAAACAAGCACACAACAAAAGTCCTCAAAAAACCCACTTTCGCATTAGGTCTAAACTCTCTTTTTCTCCTCCGACGTAGCTCAGACTCCATTACCTTAGTCCCCAGAAGAGTTGAGAAGCTGAGACTTGAACAAAAGATTGGAGTTTGGATCTTGGGTGTGAAAATGGGAAGGGGTGTAGATCTGAAGCCGACAGTAGTTTAGTTGGTTCCGTGAGGTTTGGGGTTAGGATTTGTGTCGGAAACAAGGAAAGTGAGGGGAAACTGTTTTGAGCGTGTGCGAGTGCTGACGACGCGTTTTATGGGGAGGCTGCTATGCCCATGACTGAACTGAATTTATGTGTAACAAAAAAGCGAATACAGTATTTGAAGGAGACAAATTGGACTGGAAATGAGGTGGACATTTGATTCTACGCTCATGAAGGCGCGTAAAGTTGACTGCTTTTATTACGTGGACCGTTGGGATGTCTCTTGTGAGGTCTGGTAGGACATTTTAGATTGCCATAATTGGTTGCGTTTGACTCATATTTCCTTTTCATAAATTAGGAAATTTAGTTAGTTGATGGATCCATCCATCCAGTCGATTCTGTTATTAAGTTGGGTCTGTAAGTTTATTGTCTTTTCTGTAATTATTTTCAATATAATTTTTTCCATAATAATTAAAAATTCTTATCTTAATTATATTTTTTCTATGCAAAATATTTGTTTTAATATATGCAATTTTGTTATTTTTTATTACGATGGCAATGCTGAGAAAACTCCTCCTGTCCAGTGGTAAAAATAAAATTCCAATGTATGCCAAACTGCTGTTATAAAAGAAGAGAAGTAAACAAGTAATTGGAAAAGATCACATTCCATTGAATTAGGTTTGAAGATAACATAATTATACAAATATTTGTGGTTGGTATAGCCTAAGCCGGCAATAAGGAACCAAATTTTATATCCCGTGTATGTAAAAGCACGCCACAAGCTGTCCTGGCGCTCAGTTTCATGTGCAATCTTATCTACCACACCCTTTTTCTCTTCTTCTTTATCCCAAGAAAATGCGTCTCAAGGCCCGCTTGGTCGATGACCTTTGACGTAATTAAGCTAGCTAATTATTTTGTTTAGATATCAGTTCGTCTGTGGTTTATTCGTCTCAATCAGCGAAAAGCTTCTCTGTAAGAGCGTTTGGGTTCAGCTGATAAAAATTATGCCTTATTATGACGATTATGTCCTCCCTTTACTCAGCAGTTGAAAATCTAATATAAATTAAAACGCAATTATACCTTTTATAATTATTATTTTGCTCTAAATACAAAATTGTCACCTGCTAAAACAGGAATTATCACAGGAGTGACATAAGTATCATAGGTAATATTTTTGTCTTTATAATTTTTGTTAAAATCATATTCATATAAGTCATTTTATACGTAAACAACTAATATTAAACAGTTAATTTTATCAACTATCTTTAAAAATTAGTGAATGTCATCTAATAAAAGCAGCTGATTGTAACCAAAATTTCCCATCTAACCCGCTAACAGCTTCAATTAATTATAGTGTATTGACCAAACTCATCTCTCCTAAGTTGACTGCAGAAGATTCACGCGTGGTCATGTATCTTTCCTACAATAATATCACGAATGAGTATTGATTATGTTGTGATTTCTAAAAACTAAACCATTCACTGGCTTGGGGTCCTCGGTCCTGCGTAGCTTGTCCACCGGGATCCTGCCTTTGAATAAGCTAGTTGTGATTAATGTATTTAGCTCCCCATCTTGGTTGGAGTTCTAAATCCTCACAACTTATTCCTAACAGGTCTCTCTAATCAATACATATAGATATATATGCGAAGTAGCACAATATTAGGTGTTTAAAATTGCGATATACAGTTACACAGGTGACCGCAAGATTGCAGATGAAGTCAATTTTGCTATTACAATTTATAGTAATCACTTTCTTAGCTGTGTCTCCCTTCATTTGCAGTTGCCGCAGTTACCTACAACTGCAATATAAATAGTATTCTGTATATAATACCAGGGTGCAGTTTGGAAATGGCCTTGGCTTTTCACTGTTAGATCTTATAATATTCCTCGGATGTGCACAAAACGAAGGCGGTCAATTAGAGGTGGTGTGTTCTAAGGGGAAACTTGCATAGACAAGCTGGGTTTGATTGATTGGTCCTTTAATTTCTGAATTTTGAGCATTAGGAATTAATTCAACGAGAGAAACCACCTCCTTACAAATTCCAAGCCCAGAAGGATGACGACTAATTGCTTGGCTTTATTTTAATGCAACTCATATCATACCCGGCCAACAGTTTAGAAAAGCAAAGCTCCATTATCACTGGTTACCCTGTTACGTACATAGAATGGGGAAGCAGAAGCTTGAAGGCAAGGACTTGCTTATAGCTTTTCACATGGAGACACGGAATATTTGCTTCTTTTAACTCTCAATCAGTTGCATCCTCTTCCTTCAGAGAAAAGGTGCGGGAACTAACTTACTACACCCTCGTTCTCTATTAACCATCATCCAAGGTGCTATGTAAGAGTTTAGTTCCATGTGCAAAGGCTAAGTGCAGATGAATGGAACCCAAATATCAGATCAATGTACTTGCAACTTTACCTTCAAGTCTAGTTCACGTTCCATTGATAATTTCTTCCCCTCCAAGATTGTAAACAGATTAAGCTTGTAATCTGATGACACAAACGATAAACAATCGTCAAAATTAGTCCAGAAAACAAAAGTAAACCATAGACTAATGAAGCATACCATTGAAATGCGAAAAACTAAGCTGATGCTTAAAATTTGATTTTATCTAAATAATTAACCCACATCTGCTTGAGGGCATCCCCGTAGCCAAAGACAGCAGGATCATTCAAACCTTATGGACCAAGTGCAGTGGAAAGCAATATATTGCGATTATCTAAGTTATTCCACAGGAACACCATAAACAACAAAACTGAGGCATGCAATTCAAACTTTTGGAGTTCATTCCAGCATTGCCACGTTGCCTGGAGTGAAACACGATAGTAATGCCTGCCTAGTGCAGAGCTACTTGAATATAAAAAGCTTATGGTTGAAACTGTTTGTAAATAAAACCAACTTTAGTGAAATTGATAGCAATCCCAGTTTAGTTTTTGCTTTTAAAGGAGATATAGTCACCGAGGTTGTAAACTTTCTTTGCTAATGCTTGTTGACAGTGCATTACATACAACTATTGGATATATTAAAATCATATGTACAAGTACGCATCAATTAAAGCGACTGTGGAAAGCAGACGTAATTACCAGCTGTTTATGTTCATTTGTCCCATGGAAGTAGCTACTGAGGCTTTAGTAAGTACATTGGCACTATGAACTTGTACACTATCTCGACTTATATTATCTGCCATTCTACTTGAATAGTGATATGAATTCCCCTTTGCTGCAGAGCTACCCACAAGACGACCAGTTCTATCATTCTGCTCAAACTTTTGGGCATCAGATTTGCATGAGTTGGTGCTGGTCACCTTTGCAGTAGTGTTCCTTGCATCTTGCAGCAATTGTATGCTGCCAAACGAAGAACCCCTCGTAGTAGAATATCGACTTTCTGTTCTCCTCCAAAGCTTAGAACTCAAAAATTCTCCACCAGGTAGCTTGCAACAGACATTGTTCGCGTAGTCAGCATTAGGAATTCTTCCACTTGACAATGCCAAGTCATAAGAAATTTCATCCAATGTCATTTCCAGTCCAAGAACACGCTTCTCTAGAGAATTTATACCATTTTGGGAGTGTCCCATGAATTTCTGCATTCAAGCGAAAGTACCCAAATTCAACTACTAGTGAAAATTTCAGCAAAGCCATACAAACCTATTGCGAATACAATTTGATTATTCATCGCAGGATGACATGGAAAGGCAGATGTAGGAAAGACAACTTGCAGGGATTAAACCAAAAGAAATTTAGTAATTGTTAAAAGAGAAACAGGGATAATATATCAAACATTCCATATTCTAACGGATGCTTTAAGTCATATCATCAAGTGATTATTTCTTCAGAAAGCACACTTCAAGGCTAGCATAAGTAGCTTATCATTAGCTCAAAAGGAGAATGTGAATATATATCATGGAAAAAATAATTCAACCTTCAATTAATGTACCTGAAGGAGATTGAAGAGAGTTGACTGCTGATTCTCAATATGGAGGAGTTGTTTACGGATCAAAGAAAGATCCTCTATATCTTTGGTGCTCCCATAAAAACCGTCAACCGGGTAGCTGATTTCAACGTCTTTTCTATAAGTGCATTTCTCGTCATCGTTGTCATCATCATAGGGTACTACCCTGGACCCAGATCTGAAACCACTTAATTTTTGTTGTTTTTCATCGTGTGTGGCGCTGGAAAGGACCCTTTTTATTTCTGGCTTGGAATCCCCGTTATTCACATTCTCTCCAAATTCATTTATGGTAAAATCATCTCCACGAGCAGTTTCTGGAGGGCCAGCAGTTTCAATTTTCCAAGGGGAAGGTTTCCTGTGGTCCAAATTATGCAACATTCCTGGTTTTGTATTCTTGTCATCACTCTTAAAAGGGCTTTGTTTCTTGGCGGTGGTCACAAGAGAGGCACCAGATGGAGGGGACCTGTTCGCTGGGACTGATTTATTCCGTTGAGGACTTCTGAAATTGACATCATTAGAACCTTTGGAGGCCAAAGGGAAGCATCCATCAACAGGATTCTCTAGTTCTGTAGATAATTAAATCCAGTGAAAAGAAAATCAGATGATATGAAATTGGTGCCCCCTGCTGGTGTTTTGCTGCCATTTGAACTGGAAATATTGAAGATTCTAATGGAAAACTTAACACCCTTCTCTTCACCAAATTGAGAGGCTAAATCCACCAAATACTAAAGGTTAGAAAGGATTGTTCTTGAACAGAAAAACTCTTTAACTAGACCTTTTGTCACCAGAATTGAAAGATAAAAACAATCAATTAAGATACCTACTTGGACTGAAATAAACAACAGAACAATGAAAAGTTATTCTTACCCATTGAAGAAGATCTAGATAAAGATGAGAATGAAGTCTCTTCACAAGTTCCAGGAACCTCCTTCCACAACTCCAACGTACGATTCATAGTCTCTCGAACCACTTTCACCTGTTACACCAAACCCCATATAAACCAAAGTTCTTAGTACTTTTGTGGCTAACAAAAACTGAAGCAAATGAGAGAAAGAAAAAGTTGAGCTTTTGCCCTTCTTACCGAATGGGATTCAATGACAATTCATTTTCTTGACAAATATGAGTAATCAATAAGAAAGATTAACATAGTTTGTACCTTATCAAACCTCTTACTTTCCAAAGAACTCAAGCACACTGCTTTGTGCTCCGTCGCCAACTCTTTCTCGGCCACCGCCACCTTCCCTAAGGCCTCTGCCGCTGATTTTCTCGCCGACCAATCTTCACTACTCAAAAACTCCATCAAACACGGTACTAACCAATCCACAACACCCCTACTTGAAGCTCCACCAACACCGATTACACTTCCAATGACACTCAACAAGGCACCTTTTGCTTTAAAGCCCTCAACTTTCAACAACTTTCCCAGTTTAGGCAACACCCTTCGGAGTTGTTCTGCCTCCGGCTCCGGGGACGCCTCTATAGCCGCTGCTAAACACATGGCAGCTCCGATCTGAACGTTATAGCCCTGTTCAAGTGTCAGCATTTCGAAAAGTGGTTTCCATAGTGTTGAAAATGGAGGGTTTGTGATTTGTGAAGACATCGCGGTAGTTGCCTCGACGCAGGCTGATCTAACGACGGAGTCCGAGTCCCGGAGACGGCGGGTGACGGTGGAGACCATCTTGGACAAATGAGAAGATAACGAGTTGCCATGTGCATGCGAGAGAAGAGTCAGCAAGTTCACGCATTGTTTGCGAACAGGTGATTTACAAGAAGAGTCAGTGTCGTGTATGCAGTTAAGGAAAGGAGAGAAAGAGTCCGGCGTCAGGTTTTTGGCTATGGAATCGAGTTCTGCCGCTGCGAGAGGGAGTGTATCACGGTCGGAGAGCTTGTTCAGGCAAGAAATGAGGCGGTGTTTGAGGTCGTTGGAGGTGGCTGATGTTGTCGTTGTTGGTGAAGAGAATGAGGATCGTCTGTGGACAGACATTTTGTTGTTTCCACGCTGGTGTTTCGGTCTCAGCTTCTGGGCATTGATTGGTTTAACACATGGTTTTGGCGGTGGTGGGGGGTGTTACTGGTAGTTGTTGCAAGTTATTGTTCAATGTATGCAAGACTTGCTATTTAGATGTTCAGAACGGAGTGGGGAAGTGGGTCTTGGGTAGAGAAAGGGGACCAAAGTATGATGCTCTGTATGGTTTAATTTGTAGAACTTTTTCAGTACAGTAAAACATGATAAAACCAAAGACTAGGAGAGCTTATCCATGTAAGGATTTAACCCGACAGAAGAATAAAACAGATTTTACTCTTCAGTAAGGTAAAACTCGTCTGTCTAAAAGGCTGCAATCAGTTCAGGGGCCGAAATGTAAATCAGATGGGATGGTGATTGGTGCACAGCATTTGGCTGCCCTGAAAATGGATTGAAAAAACCAATTTGTTTCTTTCAATTACTTTTATGGACAATGTAACATGTTTAGGTCGAGCTTAGAAGATGGAGTGTCTGTAATCTGTACTGCACCATTATGCTGAACCAATCACAAGCCATGGAGTTGTAAGAACACTTGAGTTCTTTAAGTTTTTAGCACATGCCCACGTGGAGGTTCTCAAACGATCAAACAAACCTTAATGTGCATTTAAATGGCATCTGGGACTGGGAGTCCACAACATTTGATGATAATTAAATGCTATTCTAAGTTCTAACCTCGGACGAGGCAACATGTCAACACCTGCTTATGAATTGAACAATGTACTGGACAATGGACATGCTAATTATATACTAGAATATGTTGTTAAAATAAGAATTTACTCTAAAATAGGTTGATACAGTAATAATAAACGAGTCATACAGTATTTACTGTAGAATGGATGCCTCGAGGGCTTATCCAACGAGGTACTTGAACTCAATTATTAAAATTTTAACTTATTCGGTAAAAGTTTTAAATTATTCAATTTTTTAATTTAGTTTTTAATTTTACGGTTTATTTTATTTTAATAATTCTTATGTTAAAAATTGATCAATTAATTAATTTTTGTAAATAAAATAAATCAATTAATTTTTATTTAATAACATATTTTTCAATTAAACTTTAAATTCCTTTATAAGTCAGAATAATTTCTTTCAATTACATTCAAAATTTTTAATTTTATTTAATTTTTATCTTATTTTATAATTTTCTAATACTTGTTGAATCCTTTAAACCTTAAATATCTCAACTTATTAATTTAAATTTCGATCTAATTTTTAAAATATTGGTTAAATTAAAAAGTTGAGGATATTTTGGAGTATCACATATACACATCCAACCACCCAAAAATCATATTTTCAGGGTATTGCGGTTAACAATATTTAGTACACAGGCGGCTAACAAAGAGACCTAATTTTCCTTTCTTATATAACGAATTTATAGTTATTATTTTCTGAGAACAAAATAAATAAATTTTTTGTAGTAAAAAAGAATTAATTGACAAATTAAGCTAAATTATTTGACAAATTAATAATTTAAAATTAAGCAATAAAATTGATTTAATAATTATTTAAATTGGTAAAAAAGTATGACCCATGTCTCTTATAATTATAGAGAGTTGAATAGCAGGTGCTTAAGAAGACTACATAAACCAATTGACTCATCCCTAGGAGGCAATTTCTTAACGCTGTCCTGATTAATAAAGACAGTTGAACTTGAACAGGGAAAAGAAGCTAGTAAGACAGCAATAGCCACGAAATGGAACAGGCCAATGATTATTAAATACAAAGATAAAAAAGAAGCTAAATATAGAGCATGTGAGACCGAGACAGAGACATGTACGGAAAACATTGTTAAAAGCAAGGGTTAAAAAACCGGACCGGACTGGCCGGTCCGGTCGAAAATAGTTGGAATTAGCCATATGTCCGATTCGGTTTGATAGTAACCCCTGAAGTTAAATATGTCCGGTTCGGTTTAGATATTCACGAGATTCCTATACCCACGGCAGTATAAGCAACATATTTTATTTTTTCTCAAAGTAGTTATTAGTCATTACCCTAGATACCTAGGAAAGGCAAGATTACAACATCTAAATCTCTGATAAGTAGGCGAGAAAAAAGGAGTAAACATGCCCTGTGTATCAAGTTAAATGCAATAATTAGAGAATGGAAGGGCAAGTGGGTGTTTATTGTCATGTTACTCTCAAAATCTGAAGAGGAATGACGGTGCCAGAAAATAAGTTAAAAGACTCCATGTGACTACACTGTACCGTTGATTTAATTGCCATTTTTTGGAGCGTGCCGTTGCTATCAGATTGCCGCCACCTTATGTATACATATAGTATACTGTTTGCCAGTCGGTTTCAGGCTTTTAATCTTGGTTTTCGGCTTGGAGGAATTGCAGACCTTTTTTTGAATCTTGATTCCGACACGGTAGGGCCGGTGAAATAAGTGAAGAAGCTGTACGCAGCTTGTTACTCTTGTTTTGTATGTGCTCAATATTATGAAAATTCATTTAACGTAGATGGATTAACTTGTCTATGATTATTTATTTTTTTAATAATCTAATTAATAAACTAATTACATATTAAAGCTAAAATATTATGTGAAGTACATGAAAACTTATTGAATTTCATTAATATTTTGATAATAATATTATTATGATCATTATTTATTAAAAAAAACCATACCTGATAAGTGCCTAGTAATTTTATTGTTGAGTGGGATTAAGAATATTTTACAACCAATACTGTATACATAAGGTAGCTCCGATTAAGAATTAAGTGATTTAATGTACTCGGCTGCTCGCAATTCGGCATCTATTTACTCGTATCATAATCAAAGTTTAGCGCATGTCATACTGCAATTATTACTTAAAACCAAACCTTAACAACTGGTTTAGGGATAATTTTAAGCAACATAATTAACATCCCAACCAACCAATAAATACTAATTGCTACCAAATTCTAAATTGAAAGCTTGAAAACAACAAAGTTGCTGGAGTTTTGGCAAGAGATGGAATAGAACACGTTCGTGGGTGCTTGTCATTCAAAAACAAAAATACTATTCCTGAATCATAATCACTTTTTAGTGTGACCGTGATCTAGACATTAATGTCGAACTAGAAAATACACAGAGAGATATTGTCCATCTGCTTGTGTTTGGTCCAGGGTGTCCACTTTCAAAACTTATAAACATGGGAGATTCGAGGCTTTCCATGATTCCCAAAAGTAAAGGGGAATCACAAAACTTCCTCCCAATTTAATATCAACCAGCTCCTAGTCTTGACGTGCACGTACATCATACAATGATACATCTTCTAATCGATAAGAGATTTTTAAAAGAAAAAATTATAGAAAATGACAAAACTTGGTTCTACATATAAATCGGGAACTTCTGATTGCAAATAAATTGGAACTCATTGAAACTGAATTTCATGTCTAATTAGGAGGGTTTTGATATAGTTGCATTTATAACAAAATGAAGCGGACAAGACTCAGTGGCAAAGCCACTTGTTGCCCACCCTCAAATTTTTTTTTTAAAAAAAGATATATATGTATATAGAGGTTGCCCACTTTAAAAGAATGTCGTTGTTCATAATGAATTGGATTAAAAAAAATTATATATATATATACATTGCTCCTCCTAAAATAAATTCTTGACTTCTACTGACGAGACTATATATGCTCATTCATGACAAGGATATGGGCAACAAAAGTGGGGGCTGTAGAGATGGATAAGTAGAAGACGCATAGCTGAAGGCCAAAAGGTCATACCTGTGTTGTTTGACAAAGGGGCAGACTCCATTGATGAGCATTGTCCTTCAGATTTGCTAGGCCTTCACATGGGGAAGGGCGAAATAAATGTGACCAAAACCATCGAATTCTCTCTAATTTTTTCCAAGGACTCTCTTCCCATGTTTGTATTCCCTTCTTAGACGACAGTAGCACATGTGAGATTCAGTATTGGGACAGCTTATGTATGGCCATTATTTACTAGCCCGTAGGGAAATACAACCCTGTTAGTTAGGCATATCCCCACGTAACATTCCCCCGGCTTTCTCTCTTCCTTTTTTCTCTTTTGTTTTTTAAACTCTAAAACATTTTGAATATCTACATTATTGCATAAGATATTGAAGTAAATTATTTCTAGCTACAATCGTAAAAATCTTGCTAAAATTTTATACTTGCAATTTAGTTCTTGATAGAATTAGGTGGATTGATTGTGATATATGAGACTTGTTAGCAATATTTTAAAAACTGAACCGGACATCGAACCGGTCGAAAGGAAGGTTTAAGGTTTAGAGGTTCAACCGGTAATGAACCGTTATCAAACCGGAATATAATAAATAAGATAAAAATTTTATAAGAATAAATAAAAATAAAATATTTTATTG
>JANZLX010000003.1:11867323-11890192 GCA_025531955.1 Erythroxylum orinocense | reverse complement strand
AGAATTATAAATAAATATTTAAAATAAATTTAATATTATATTCAATATTAGGCTCGTTTTAAATGTCTCAATGAGATATTTGTAATGATATATTTTGTGTAAAGTAATAAATATGTTAACTTTAATTACAAAGTAAATTATGTAAATTGATCAGTTTGAGATAAAGACATAAAAGGAAAATGCTAAAAAGTTAAGGGATAAAGTTGTCTTTTTATATTTTTGGTGCAATGAATAGTAACACACCAAATTTGGTGTGTTACTATTCATTACACCAATAAAATTGGTGTTTTAGTGTCTTGGTTGGAGTGAATTTTTTGCACCAAAACGCCAAATTTAGTGTTTTGGTCCTTGGTTGGAGATGGCCTAAGTGCTTTACTTGAATCATGGTTGTTTAGTTGGCTAAAATCACTATTTCGTTTATGATATATTTTTGGTAATGAGTTATTTTCTTATTTAATTGAAGAAAACATATAGAATATATAACTCAAAAGTTTACTTATTTTTTGAGTTTAAGGAATAAGTAAACTCATTCTTTTCCCTATATTTATATATTCAAAGTGGGTTAGAAATAAAAATGAGGATTTATTAGATAAAATTATCCTTAAAGAATCCACATGCATAATTACTTAATAATAATAATAATAATAATAATGTAATTAATAGGGAATATTTGATATTATAATCTTTTTATTAATTATTCTTTTATCTTTCAAAATTTACGTTTTCAAACTAAACAAGCATTACATCACATATTTATTAATTTAATATAATAATAAAAGTAAAGTCTATCACTGAAAATTTTATTTTCATTAAATAATAATATTAAATAAGATGTCTCTCTACTATATAAGAGTTAGGCTGGGTATTATCGGACCTCCCTAAAGTACGCTCCTTAGCAGACTTCAGTTAGATGTTGATGATGAATAATAATAAATAAGATGATTAGTTTAACATTTTTAAATAATTTTTGATTTTATAAATAGTTAATAATTAATTTGATTTATTTTTACTTTTAATGAGGAAATTTTAAAATTATTATTATTTATTATTTTATCATATTTATATATTTTCTTTAGAAGTATAATAATATTAATAAATAAGATGATCAATATCTTATTTTTTATTTATAACTGAGTTTTATTATTAATAAATGAAATTGAAAAAATATATTTATTTTATTGATTTATTTTATGCATAATAAAATTATCATGATATACGATTTGTTAATTTTCACGTGATGTGATTGTCCACTTGTAAAAACAATGACATACCAAGAGGTGAAGCTGTTTTCGGGCCTTCATAACCGTGACAGAATCAATCAACAGACATGGACCTCATCTTTATTTCTGCTAGGCCGCATAGCACATTTTGTAAAGACATAATGAGAATTATACATAGGGTAGGGCCTTTAGTTTCTAGTCTGGTAGAGGGCCTTCAGGCTTTAGATTGGAGCTCGGTCACAAAATCAAGAACAGCTTATATTGGACATTAAATTTCACTTCATGCTAAATACCTTTGTGAGCTTTTTATTTGATCATAATTAACACTTCAATACTCATCTATCTTTCCTGCTTGAAATCAAAACCCAAACTTTTCCTTACCCTAAAATCACTCGCACAACAAAGTTGTTCAAACCCATTATACAACTGCTCTTTATGTGTATATACTTGATGACCTCTCCCAATTTATCCTCTCAATTTCCACTAAACCATTCTTATGGTGGGAGGTGGAATGGGAAATTTATTACCCTAATCCAGCCCTAATTTTGTAAACCATAAAGGACCAAATTCACCGCCTATAGCCGGTCACTAATCCGTGAGGTGACCGGCTAATAGCCGTCTAAATTGCTATCTCCACTCGCCAATTCTCCTTCTCTCTTTTATTCCCTCTTTGAAAGACTTCAGTGTTATGTTGGTTGTTAACAGCATATGGGCTTTATATCATAGAACATTGTATCCTCCCTCTGTTTCCATAGAGCAAAAACGCCAAGCTCCTATTCCCACCTTAACAAGGTTGTTTACAGCTTCTTATAATCCTCATGAGCCAACATCCCGTTTTTCTTCTTCTCTAGAAAGCTTACATCTTCTTCTGGTTCAAGTTTCGTTTACTAAGTCACCGTGTACATGACGATCTCTCCATGTTGCGTTTTTATTTTATTTTGGGTTTATCTTTTTCTAACCCAATTGGTGAAAATTCTCGACCTTTGCTTCCTTTTCAAGTAATGCAATTTACTTGGTTAGGCAAAAAAAAATTTTCTGACGGAATTTTTCTGCTTCCCGGGTGATCTGTTCGATTAGTTTTTGGTTTTGATTTCTGTGTTTCTGGGCTTTTAAGTTTGTCTTTGGTAGATCTGCTTTGTGTTTTTGTTGCTCATGTTTATATGGGGTGATGTTATTGGTTTCAGGTTCTTATCTTGAGGCTTAAATTTGGAGTTGTCGAAGCATGATATTCTCTGCGTTGAGTATATAGAGGGGTAGAGAGTGCGTGCAGTTTTGTATCGTTTTGGCCTTTGTTATAAATATGAAGAGGTCCAGGGAAGATGTGTATATGGCCTCTCAAGTTAAAAGGCCTGAACTTTCTTCTAAAGGAGAAACGTAAGTTTTTTTCCCCCCCCCCTATCTTGTTAGTGGATTCCCAATTCTTCTTTAATCCGAGTCACTAATCATTTAACTTATGGTTATTTGTTGGATAATCGAAGTAAGCTCGGAGATTAGGTTCTTCCTAATCTCACCGTTGTTACTATCTGTTAATCGTCAAAGTGTTTCTGATAATATCATTAATGCTTGTTGTTGTTTTGTTTTTCACGTGTGGTTTAGTTTTCTGAATCAAGTTTTGATTATTTCTTCTTTGTTTGACCTGTGAATGAAGATCGAATTCTCGGGCATGGTTGTCTTGTAATCCTTGTTAGTAATTTAACTTGATTTCTTGCTGGAAATTTGATAAATCATAAATATCAACAATGGTACTGATCTTCTAATTGGAACTCATACATGTTCAAAATAGATTATGTAAAAGGGTATAACTAAGGATAAGGTTACATGTGAATCTGGGTTTTGGCCAATATGGTATGTTCTTTACTTGTTTTTGTTTCTTTATTGTATGTGTTCATTTCACTTGAAACGTACTTTGTGTGGAATGAAGTTCGGAGCAAGCACAAATGGCAGCGGGAGGAGCAAGTACGCAGAAACTTACAACAAATGATGCCTTGTCATATCTTAAGGCTGTTAAGGACATGTTTCAAGACAAAAGGGAGAAATATGATGACTTCCTGGAAGTCATGAAGGATTTCAAAGCTCAAAGGTTGGTGTTTTAATATGATCACAGCATTTTCTTTTTTTCTATATGTGAATTTAGAAAGTGAAACGCCTGTTGACAAATCTTACTTCTGTTATGTTTATCATAGAGTTGACACTGCAGGTGTCATAGCAAGAGTGAAAGACTTGTTCAAAGGGCACCGCAACTTAATTTTGGGTTTCAATACCTTCTTACCAAAGGGATATGAGATTACTCTCCCTCCTGACAATGAACAGCCTTCACAGAAAAAACCTGTTCAATTTGAAGAAGCGATTAATTTTGTTACTAAGATTAAGGTAGAAATACTGCTCCATATTTGAACTATAGGATTACATTTTATTTCCAGGATTTAACATTTTAATTGTTTTTTGCAGACTAGATTTCAAGGTGATGACCATGTTTATAAATCATTTTTAGACATTTTGAACATGTACAGAAAGGAATATAAGTCTATCACTGAGGTTTACCAGGAGGTATCTACATGGCATATTGTGATAATTTGCTTCTCTGTTTAGCTTCTGGCTTGTTTCTTAACATCTTTAGGGCATTCATTTCTGGGACAAATATTTTAGAAATTGACTTGCTTCCTATTGCAGGTTTCTGCACTTTTCCAAGACCATGATGATCTTCTAAAGGAGTTCACCCATTTTCTCCCTGATTCCTCAGCTGCAGCCTCGATGCATTATGCTCCATCTGGTAGGAACTCTATCTACCGTGATAGGAGCTCCACCATTCCAGCAGTGCGTCAAATGTATTTTGAGAAGGTTTTTCTCCTTTCCTGCTGCTTGTATCTTCACATTGATCAGCAAGCTTACAAAGCATTTTATCATTAATTTCCAGAAAGACAGAACTACAACTTCCCATGGGGACCGTGACTTTAGTGTTGATCGTCCGGATTCAGACCATGACAGGGCTTTAATGAGATCAGACAAAGATCAGAGGAGATGTAGCGATAAGGAAAAGGACAGGAGAGATGACCGGTATTATGAGCATGATAGCAATCGAGACATCAACATGCAACAACTAGTTCACAAACGAAAATCTGTACACACTGGTGAATATCAAGGTGCAAATGGAGATGAAAACTTTGGAACGCATCCTGCCTTGTCCACTTATGATGACAAAAATGATGTGAAGGGTGAGTTTGGTGTTGTGCTTACTTAAACATTACACAAATAAACAGAATTTTTTTAATGTTGTTACCTTGTCATTTAATTATTTAAGTACTAAAGATAGGTCATGTCAAATCATTGTTCATGAGGCTTGTTTTCATGTTTTCCCGTCCTGTAGTTTACATCTTTTAGTGCATATATTTCCTTAAATTGATGATAGGTTCATGCTGTGGCAGGTGCACTGAGCCAAGAGCTTGCTTTCTTTGAGAAAGTGAAAGAGAAGTTGCATAATCCTGAAGATTACCAAGAATTTTTGAGGTGTCTTCATCTCTATACTGAGGAAATTATCAAACGATCAGAGTTGCTCTCTTTGGTATGGCTAATTCTGTTTAGTTTTCCTAATGTAAATATATCAATGTGAAAAGGATATACGAACCTTGTGTTAGTGTGATGCATTTGTTCATATTTAGAGTTTGTTTGGTGATAAAATCTGGTTGATGTCATATATGGGACAATAAATGGCCTGCATTATTGTGGTGTGTTTGAGCAAAGAACCCTCTTCTGGTCTTGTGGCATTCAACATGTCACGTTAAGGTTCTTTTTTTGTAGAAGCCTAAGTTTAACGAACAATTACTATTCCACTTTTGGTATTTAATTTCAAGAGTCCCTCATACTGTAGTGATCACATTAATTTGAACTGGCTGTTAGCAGCTCATTATTTTGATAAACTTATGGAGAATTAGTTTCTGGGATTGAACCATTAAGGCATGTTGTCTTGACTCAGGTTGGCGATTTACTTGGAAGGTATCCTGATCTTATTGATGGCTTCAACGAATTTTTTGCACGTTGTGAGAAGAATGGTAAATTTTCACTATATATCTGATAGACTGAATTCCTCTGATCAACCTCACATTATTGACATTAGCTAACTAAATTTTGCTACGCAGAAGGCTTACTTGCTGGTGTTGTGAGTAAAAGTAAGTGATATTGTCTGTTGTCCTTTAATATTTATATTCGTCAGATATGTTTTCTTACCCATTGCCAGTGTTCTGCACCATGAAAAATAAAAGTTATTAGGTTAATCATCTGGTTCTAAAACAAACTAGTATACTTTGTCTTTGTTTTTTTTTAAAGACGGACAACTGTGTTCAATTTCTCATTTGGGGCTTTGGTTTTATTAAGGTAATTGAAGGATTAAAAAGTTGGCAATATTTGAATGTTATCTGTAATACTCGTAGTCTAAATACATGCAGTTATATACTCACACATATACCAAATATCACCTGAAACAAGAGTTTACTAATCTTAGTTGTTGATGAGTTTCATGTTGCTCAAAATGATTCTTGACTTGTATTACAAAACGTGGACAGAACCTTTGAGTAAAAAATAATCATAGTTGCTTCCTGGTTACTGCTTTCCGAATTCTGATTCCAGCTTTCCTGTGCATGAAGGTAATTTACTCAGACCTGTGAAGGTTGAGGAAAGGGATAGAGATAGGGATAGAGATCGTGACTGTGAAAGGGATGAAAGGAGTAAGGATAGAGATCGTGAAACTCGTGAAAGGGACAGACTTGACAAGAATCTAGCCTTTGTCAATAAAGATACAGGAAACCTTAAGATGACTTTGTTTTCCAACAAGGATAAGTATCTCTCAAAGCCCATTAATGAACTTGACTTATCCAATTGTGAGCGCTGCACCCCTAGTTATAGACTTCTGCCAAAGAATGTATGCAACTCTATCCTTGTCTGTTAATGTTGATACGATATCTTCCTGATGTTTTTACTAATATCTGAATGCATGCTACTGTTATGATTATCTCGTAGCAGTATCCCATACCGTCAGCAAGTCAAAGGACGGAACTTGGTGGCGAAGTACTGAATGATCATTGGGTATCTGTTACTTCAGGAAGTGAAGATTATTCTTTTAAGCACATGCGTAAAAACCAATATGAAGAAAGCTTGTTTCGATGTGAAGATGACAGGTTGAAGCTTCCTTTGATTTGCACATTTAAACTTTAGTTCTTTATTTTAGTTTATATACTCTTGCTTCATGTTTCGCTTTATATTTTAGCTGATCTTCTTTGTCTTTGGTTTTCTGTGTTGGTTGATTTTGAATGTCATCCATCAGAATACTGTTCCAGGAAGTTAAGATGGAATATTTGTTTCAATATTCATATTCTTGTTTAGAAGAACTTCACTCGATGTTAATTTTGTAGTCATTTTATTATGTTATTTTCTGAAATCTTGATCTTTTTTGGTTGTCAGGTTTGAGCTGGACATGTTGTTAGAATCTGCGAATGTAGCAACAAAACGTGTAGAAGAATTACTAGAAAAGATAAACAATAATTCTATCAAAATAGATGGACCGATTTGTATTGAGGAGCACTTAACAGGTTAGAACAAAGGAGGTCTTAGACTATCAGTATGTACATTTTTAATGGCTCCTGACCAGAGTCTTTTGACTTCTTTTGCAGCTTTGAATCTGAGGTGTATTGAACGTTTATATGGTGATCATGGGCTTGATGTGATGGATGTGTTGAGGAAAAATACTTCACTTGCTTTACCAGTTATCTTAACTCGTTTGAAGCAGAAACAAGAAGAATGGGCTAGGTGCCGTGCTGATTTCAACAAAGTTTGGGCAGAAATATATGCTAAGAACTATCACAAATCACTAGACCATCGTAGTTTTTACTTCAAGCAACAAGATAGTAAGAGTTCGAGCACGAAAGGTATTTCATTCTTCACATTTATGTTCATTCATAATTACATGTATGAGATTCTGCGCTCTTTCATATTTGTATCTCAATAGGCACAAGTTTGATTGATGCCTGATACCTTTCTATGAATGAGGCCCATAATGTGCAACATTATCATCTCAGTATCAATCCAAAGAGATCACAGAAGACATCTTAAATACTACCCTATTTAACAAGATCCACATTATTTTGTGGAAAAAAACTCTGGAATTTCTTTTTACTATCCTTGTTTATTTACTTTTCCTTTTCCATTCTTTATCAGAAAAGAAATGGACCAGTGAATAAGGCCTTTTACACAAGGCAACCGGTTTCTGTTGCACTATACTTCATCTCAGACTGCTTATGCTCTTCTGTTTTTACAGCCTTATTGACAGAGATCAAGGAAATCAGTGAAAAGAAGCGCAAGGAAGATGATGCACTTCTTGCTTTTGCAGCTGGAAACAGACGGCCCATTATACCAAATTTGGAATTTGATTACCCAGATCGTGACACACACGAGGATATATATCAACTCATCAAATATTCATGCGGAGAAGTATGTTCAAATGAACAGTTGGATAAAGTGATGAAGATTTGGACTACATTTTTGGAGCCCATGCTTGGTGTTCCTCCTAGGCCTCAGGGTGCAGAAGACACTGAAGATGTTGTAAAGGCTAATAATCCTTCTTTAAAGAGTGGAGAGAGTGAAGGAAGTCCTAGTAGTGGTGGTGCAACTGTTACGAACTCTAGACATTCTAATCCTTCTAGAAATGGAGATGAAAGTATCCATGAGCAGTCAAGTTCTTCCAGGGCATGGTTGCTAAATGGTGATCACAGCATTAAGGAAAACGGTTCTCCTGATGTTGATCATGTAACTTGCAAGAGTGAGACATGTTGCAGTAATCTGAAACAAGATAAGGTGCAGACTACTGTACCTCTGCCTGATGAAACATCAGATGTCAGTAAATTGGCTACTTCGACTGAACAGTTCATCAATTCAAATGTATCACTTGCAAGTGGGGCAGAGCCAAGTAATGGAAGAACTAATTTGGAGTCAGGTTTGATAAGTGCCTGTGACATAATGCTTTATTTTTCTCTAAAATAGTTGCTAGTGCATCCAGCTGGTTTTTTAATTTGTGGTTTTCATTTGTTCACGAAAGAAAAATGTTTAGATTTCTGAGATAATTTTGTGTTGGAAGGGCTTGGTGATATTCCTTCAAGACCATGTAATGGCACTGTTGAAGGTGGATTTGGATTAGGATCAAGTAATGAAGTCTTACCTTCAATAGAGGTATAGTGCTTATACTAATGAGTTTCTATTTGCTTTACCGAGGCTTGCTCTTCCTTGTAAAAAGGGGAGAAGCAATTAAAGCCAGCGGAACATGATATATCTAGGTTTTTAGACTGGAATGCTTGTGATTTGGAAAGTGTCTGTTATTGTTACAATAGTTAGTTTGCAGTATTTTCAATGCAGCATGATACTAAATAAAATCGCGAAGATATACTTCTTAATTAGACAATCTTGACTTCTCAAGGGCAGAGAATGTTAGGTTTTGGGTTTAGTGCTATTATTAGTTATTGACAAAGCATCATAAAATTGATCTAGCAGGTTGGTGATCCTTCAAGACCAGTTATATGTGCCAATGGAGTGACAGCAGAAGGATTTAAGAGTCACCAACATGATAAATCTGGTGCACAATTTAAAATTGAAAGAGAAGAAGGTGAATTATCCCCAAATGGAGATTCTGAGGAGGATAATTTTGTAGCTTATGGAGATGCTGGTTTGGAGGCTGTGCATAAAACAAAGGATTGTGTTGCTACTAGGCAATATCAAACAACCCATGGAGGAGAAGAAACGTGTGGAGATGCAGGAGGAGAAAATGATGCTGATGCTGATGATGAAGGTGAGGAAAGCGCTCAAAGGTCATCAGAGGAAAGCGAGAATGCCTCTGAGAATGGTGATGTTTCTGGAAGTGAGTCTGGTGATGGAGAAGATTGCTCTAGGGAAGAGCATGAAGAAGATGGAGACCATGATGAGCATGATAACAAAGTTGAGAGTGAAGGTGAGGCTGAGGGGATGGCAGATGCCCATGATGTAGAAGGAGATGGGACAGTTTTACCATTTTCTGAACGTTTTCTGCTAAATGTTAAGCCCCTATCAAAGCATGTTCCTTCAGCATTACATGACAAAGATAAGGGCTCACGGGTTTTCTATGGAAATGATTCCTTCTACGTACTTTTTAGGCTTCATCAAGTAAGATTTCTTGGATTTTCTATGTTGCTTTTTAAACTTAAAACTACATGCCACCACGTTCATTGTGATTAGTTTCATTAATTAGATATTCTCTTTCACAAATCTTTTAAGACCTTGTATGAGAGAATACAATCAGCAAAGGTTAATTCATCATCTGCTGAACGGAAATGGCGAAATTCAAATGATACAAGTGCTACTGATCACTATGCCAGGTGATCTAGCTTTAGAAATTCTGCGTTGACAATTAGTCTTAGGCGTAAGTCTAGTCCATTCATTTCTAGTGGTCTTTACAGGTTCATGAGTGCTCTTTACAATTTACTTGATGGTTCTTCCGATAATACAAAATTTGAGGATGATTGTCGAGCTCTTATTGGCACACAGTCTTATGTTCTCTTCACGCTTGACAAGTTGATATATAAGCTTGTCAAACAGGTAAAGCTTTCAAGAGCTCATTAACATATTAATCCCCAAGTTTTCTGCTGTCTTTACCGATTCTCTGACCTTATTTTAAATTCTTTTGAGAATTTTCCTCAGCTCCAAACAGTGGCAGCTGATGAGATGGACAATAAGCTGCTTCAACTATATGCTTATGAAAAGTCAAGAAAACCAGGAAGCTTTATTGATATTGTTTATCATGAAAATGCTCGTGTTCTTCATGATGAAAATATATATCGGATTGAATGTGTAGGTTTCTCAATTTTTGCTTCTATTTTATTGTTCTGGTTGCAATTTGATCTGAAATTGACCTTGTCACTATTTGTTCTACAGTCTACTGCGCCTACCCGCTTGTCTATTCAGCTAATGGACTTCGGACATGACAAGCCTGAAGTTACAGCTGTTTCAATGGATCATAATTTTGCAGCTTATCTGCATAGTGACTTCCTCTCCATTGTCCCTGACAAAAAAGAGAAGAAGGGCATTTTCATGAAAAGGTGCATAAACACAATAAACAAAGATAATCTATAATATTGAGTTGCTATTTCTAATAAATCATTTTTTCTGCAGGAATAAATACAAAAATTTGATAGGTGATGAATTCCAGGTCATGGAAAATTTTCAAGTTTTTAATGGTTTAGAGTGCAAGATTGCTTGTAATTCGTCCAAGGTATCTGGAATTGGAGTTTTCAGCCTCCTTGAACGGAAGATGCTTTTGCTGTCAATTGAAATACATCATATGCTGTTGTATTCATTGATGTTCATCTCCTGCCCTTGTTAACTGATTGATGAATTGAATTTTATACACGACAGGTATCCTACGTTTTGGATACAGAAGACTTATTGTGTCGTAAGAAAGGGAAACGTCAACCACAGAATAGCTCGTGCGACAACCTGACAAGGATGTCTAAAAGACGGCAGCGGTTTCATAGATGGCTATCTACTCGATGATGTGATTCTAGACTTCATGGATTACGGTAACCACTGAATTGTTTTCTTCCTCATATTGGTGTACACTTTCATCAATTATTTATGTACTTTGACATGGTGTGCCCAAGCATTGTAATACTTTAACCCTCCATTCTAGGTAGTAAATGGCTTAAAATGCCCAATATTCTGGGCCCGCCTTTTGATTTCATTGCTCTAATTTGGTGTTATTTATCTTATACAAGGAAGCAGCAAAAAGGCAACAGTTTTCCAATGTCTTGACCTCTAGGTGTCTTGGTGGTTTACATTGTAAGCTCTTGCATAAAAGGTGGAATGGATGGAGTATTTGAATGGTTCTTCCAAAGCAAGCAATAACGAACCAAAAAGGACTCGCCAGACTGTAGTATAGTGTAAGTTTGTAACATTTTGAGTCGCAGTCATCTTTGTACATAAGAGATATTACAGCTGATGTGATACATGTATTCATTCTATTCATCAATATCTTTATAGTCTTTTTCTTTTGTATCTTAACTGGTCATTTTCCTTTATATTCAAGTAGATGCTCCCTCCCACCCATATCTTTAACATATACTCTACCACATGATTCGTCAAAAGGCTGATCATTTGTGAATGGGAACCTTTCAGTGCTTTGGACCAATTGTTTTACGATAATAATAATAATAAAAGAGTCAATTTTAACTCGTATCCGCGTAAGATCAGGAAACAGATCTCTATGCTTACTTTTACAAGGTTCTACCGATAAAGGAAAGTGGAAAACATGGCCAATTGATCCTCTCAATTAATCCCATTTTTAAAAGGCTGCAGCGTGCATTTTGACACTGAAATCAATTATCAACCATTGTTCAAACAAAATTCAGATTAAATTTCCAGCTAGAATATAGAATTAGCTTCAGTTTCACTGGAATAGGACGATAACTTAAGATATCCACAGAATCTCTGCAGACAAGCCAATAACATTTCATAGATATCCCAGGCAGACTAACAGGCAAATAGAAAATGCATGCCATTTAGTGGATACATTTACCCCATTTACCTTAGTTGTAACTTGTATAGACAAAAGCCCCCTGTCGTGAATAGTTTACAAGATTGAATAGAACTGTCTAGGAAAATCTCCATGCGGGGATAGTTATATATAAAAAAATTCTGAGATCTAATTGTACAATTATTTCTATTCCGCAAGTTCATTTATTGGTGGGCGGTCCATGATATCAGATGCGGTCTTTGCACAGCTTTGCAAATCAAGGTCAATATCAGGCAATTTTGGAATCTGGGCCAAGAGGTCCATCGTCCGCCGTATGAGGCGAGCTAGATCTCCATCATCCATACCACAATCCATCATCATTTCCTTCCAATTAAGCCCTGAAGCCCAGGCTTCAACCATACCAGCAAATTGGCTATCCAGGCAGCAGGGTATACCCACCTCATGCTTTTCTTGAAGTTGCAATAGGGAGCATCTCTGATCATTCAATATGTTTATAACATTAATAACTGCAGTTGAGGGTTCATATATGTAGCTGCTATTATCTGATGAACGCAGTTTGATCCCCTCAGAAACTAAACTTGCACATACAGCAGCAAGTTGTGCCGGTTTCAAATGCCGTAAGGTTTTACTTCGGAGAACCATTGCAAGCCAGAGTTCATTTTCACCTCTAATGGCAGCTGCAGTTTCACCAAGTGGAAATATAACCTGTGTATTGATGTCCAATGCCCTACTTTCATGTACAACATTGCTGATCTTTAGGAATTCCTTCCAACCAGATGGTTCAATTTCTTGTATGCGTTTTCTCAAACGATTTGATCTAATCTTCAGGCGTTTGATCTTATCCTCATTAAAATTTTTCCAGTCTATAATCTTTTTGTATTCTCTAAACCCTTCTGTCCTTGCTATCCTTTTCTTCAACCGTGCAACTTTGGTCCTTTGTCCTTTATATTGTTCCACAGCATCATTATATGCTAGCGACGTATGCAAGACCTCATCATTTTCAGAAAGACTATTCAGAACTGGTACGTTTAAACTCCAAGACCATGTTTCTAAAGATCCTTCCATGTACCATAAACCACCAACTTCAGAATCAGCAAGTATTTCCCATTGTTTCTCCTCCCTATCAAGAAGATTCCACATTGCTTCATGGGGTAAAGCATCTCCTTCAGCCAAAGAAACATCAGGAAATCCCGTGTTGTAAACAGTTTTAATCCATTTCTCTGTGAACAGGTACCAGGAGTTATCTGAACCAAGTGCCACATAGTACGAAGGTTCAACATCTTGATGAGTTTTCCCGATATCATCTGACTCAGCCGATCCATCTAGTGCATATGAATCACTGACAGAAAGCATCTTTTTAAGCCTTGAATCACTAGAAGAATCTGATTTTCCCAAATAAACGGCTGGGACTGTATGTTCAACTCCGTCGGAATCTTTATATTGCAAGCATAAAAATGGCAAGTGATTATTTCCCAACTCCTTCAAATGAAGTTTCAGGGCATTTAGTCTCATTTTCTCCATCTTCCTCCTTAGTTCAGTTCGAAGTTGCTTCTCTTCCTTCAATTGTTCCCGCAGAACTGCAATTTCCCGATAGGCGACATTAGATAGGATTCTTCTGCTCTTCCTATCTATCGCATCATCACTGATTTCAGAGGTGAGGATTTCTATCTCTCTCTGTATGCTAGTGAGCTCCTCTTTCGAGGCAAGCATAACATTACTACCAATATAAGTCCCAAAACTTCGCTCAACTAATTTTCTTGCTTCCTCCAAAGTCCTGCCTGCCTGCACTGCCTTCATTTCAGTTGAAGTCACTTTTGCGCCAGCAAGAAGATTAAGGACCATGCCATAAGAAGCAGTAAATTGCGACACAAGAGGTTCTATTCCAGCAAATAGAAGCTTGCAACACTCTTCGGCGCCTTCAGTTGGAGCCTGAATCAGTACAACATGGCCTCTTTCATCAATGCCTCTACGTCCAGCTCGTCCAGCCATTTGAAGCAGTTCATTTGAGCTTAACTGAATACGTCCAGAACCAGTCCTTTTGCTAAGAGATGATATAACAGCTGTCCTAGCAGGCATATTAATACCAGCAGCAAGCGTTTCAGTAGCAAATACTACTTTAACAAGTCCTCTTTGAAACAGCTCCTCGATAAACAATTTCCATAGAGGTAGGCAGCCAGCATGATGAGCAGCAACTCCCTTCTTAAGTCCTTTAATGGCTGTCTCTCTTACAGCATCAGGATTCTTAATGCTAAACCTCTTCAAAGCCAATTCTACCTCACTCATCTCACAATCGTCTAACAGCTTGCAACCGTCAAGGTACTGAACAGCTGCATCACAGCCTCTTCTGTTAAAAATAAACCAAATTGCTGGCAACATATCCCTTTCTTTAAGTTGATTTAAGGTGTCAATAACTAGAGGTACCTGAAAATATATAATTAATCACGAACTATTTAACTTCTCATTCCAGAGTAGAGTTAATATACAGAGTTCATAGTAGATTAATGCAAAAGGTCATCAGAAGCAAAGACCAATGGACTAATAATTACTTGTGAACGGCGGATTCTACTAATGTCATTCTTTGAAAGAGGTTCTCCATACATCCCAGAAGCACCATAGGTGTCAATTTCACTTCCACGTCTTCTTGAATTTCTCCTTCTATGGCTACCATCCTTCGAAGATTTAAGCCCTGTAGCAGACAGTTGCAAGTAATTGAGGGACAGCTTCCTGTAAAGATAATAAGTGAAATTAGAAATAGTATAATTTAATAAAGTAGAAAGAACTACAGATACAGATTCAAGATTTTCTAAAGAACATATGTAATGATATTTTATCAGTCAAATTCCGATAAAAACACAGGACTGCAAAATACTTGACACAACTGAGGACATGCTCAAAAGTATTAATAAAAGATGCAAGCCTTAAAAATTTGTGCCAATGTAATGATGCAGATTCTACTTGTGTCATTCTCAAGATGATGATAGTGAAACATCAAGATTGATGTTGAAAGGAGGTTAACTGGCAAGAAAGATGAACCTATTCATGCGTTTTCCTTTGTCATCAAGAAGAGGATACAAATAACTTTTTGTGGAGAAATGCCAAGTCAGTGGAACTGGACGCTTCGATGATGTCACCAATTCTGTCTTTCCATGAACCTAGAAAGTACAAAATCTCTTAGAAGCCAGGGATGGGGAGCCTGACAATCAGATTTATTACATATCTGAATTTAATCACTTTCAGAAAAGAAGCCCACTAGCAGTTTGCATTGACATAAATCAGGAATATCATAAAATTTTAAGCCCATAGAAAAGAGACACGTGCTAAAAGCATTGTGCATGTATCTGAATTGTGGCCTTTAACATTAACATCTTGGGATATATGGATATAAATTATTGCAGCAGGGACTGGTATTTTCAGAAATTGTAATTAGATCCAGCCAAGGACATGAGAGAAACAACGGGCACAGCCCAAGCAAGAATGGGGTGAATGAAACACATTCTTTCAACCTACAACTATACGTCTGGTACCATCCATATTCTAGTATGTTTGAGACATCGTCGGATAAAGTAGTTAATGGATTGTTTAACGCATAAAGTACCTCATTGATCCAACCAGCTAGCTCATCTGGATTCTTAACTGTTGCAGACAAACAAATGAGCTGAACCTCTTTCGGGCAATAAATAACCTGAACAAGTTTGACCTATTAATGAAAAGACGTTGTGCCATATCCAAGATCCAACGAAAGAAACTATACTTACTATCTCTTCCCACACTGTACCCCGAGATATGTCACTCAGAAAATGAACTTCGTCCAGAACAATAACATCAACACAAAAAAGCCCACTCCCAGAAGAAGCCAGCCCAATGCTGCAGAGATCAAGCTGTCAAAAGCTTGCTTTATAAAAAATTAAATTTCGCAGAACCACAGTAAAAAAAACAGTACGGAGGTACTCATCATAAGGCAGAAGGCGGCAAAGTTCATCTGAAAACAAACAAACTTTGCAGCAAACTTTCGGCTCTCTTTGAAAACGATTAAAAAAAACCGTATTTCACCATTTAAAGGATGACTATATGATCAATACAGTAATATGATTTAAGTGGCACTTACAAGACATTGGGCTAATCAATCTAATTAACTAACATTAGTTGCAAGTGGCAACCAAGACTATGGACGTATCATCATAAGGCAGAGGGCAGCAAAACTCATCTGAAAACAAACTTACTTTCCAGCAAGCTTTCAGCTCTCTTTGAAAATGATTAAAAAAACGAAAAAAAAAACGTATTTCACCATTTAAAGAACGACTACAAGATCAATAAAGTAATATGATTTAAGTGGCACTTGCAGGAAAATAGGGGAATCAATCAAACTAACTAAAATTAGCTGCAATTGGCTACCAAGACTAACTAGAATCAAAATGGTTTACTTTGATGAAGTTTAAATTACAATATGTCATACCTCTGATACATCATGTTCCGCAAAATCTCAGTGGTCATAATTAAAATCTGGGCATCTCTATTGATGGCAGAATCTCCCGTAAGAAGGCCAACATTGTCATTCCCGAATGTCTCCCTAGCAATCAGGATCAGACACATCAAGCAAATTATCTTTCCTTAGTTTCTCCTTCAGTTATAAATAATAATCCCCAGGCAATTCCTAACAATCACTAACCGAAAATCACGAAATTTCTGATTGGACAAGGCCTTAAGCGGAGTGGTATAGAATATCCTCCTCCCTCTCGCAACCGTGGCAACTGCCGCAGCTTCAGCTATCAAAGTCTTCCCACTGCTCGTCGGCGCCGAAACGACGACGGACGATGCCCTCAAAAACCCTTCTATGGCCAAACGCTGCACACAAAAACAAAAAGTAATCAGAATGCTCTACACCCCAATTGGAAAAGAAACGATTTTCACTCTTAAAGAACCATACATTCCGATAATCGAACCTGAAATTTATCAATACGGAAATCGTAAATAGACGCGAGTTCATCAACATCAATGATCTCATCCCCAAACTCTTTGACCACAGTACACAGCCTCTCAACTCTCCTCCTCTTTGACTCCTCACGCCAAGCTGACACTTCCCTGGCATCAACCGACAGTTCCGTTTCGTCCTCGCTTAGTTCGGCCAACACATCGCCGTACTCCTCTGCAGCCACGTCTTCATCATTATCATCTTCTTCTTCGTCGTCGTCGTCCTCCTCCCCCAACTCTTGGTCTTCGTTGTACCCTTCTTCTTCGTCAGCGTTGGAGAGCTGAGAGTCGACGGGGTAGAAAGAGTTGAGGGACTTGAAAGACCGGCCAATTGGAGGCAAGTTTATGAGTGGAGCATGGTGGGGCATATGACTGGAAAATTCTAGGGTTTTGGAGAGAGCATGTGGGAAAGGAAATGATGAAGGCTTGTCGGGGAAGAAGAAGAAGAAGAAGAGTGGAGAAGAGCTGCAGAGCGTGTTCATGGCGGGAGAGAACTCACTTGGGCGTTATTTGGATGCCCTTTTTTAAACGGATGGATTAGATCATCACTGTTGCTACGGTGTCGTTACGATAAATTTTAGCATTAAACCTGTCCTGTTCGTACATTTTAAGATTTAAGAATTTCTCTTTTAAACTTCTAGACTTCTAGTTCTAGGCTAGCCAGTAGCCAACTGCCAAGGCAAAGTGATTTTTAATTTTTCTTTTACTAAAAAGTATCAATCTTTATCCTATGCGCTCTGCCACGCGCAACATTTTGTATCCTTTCACCGGCGTTCCTGACTGACTAGTCGACTCGTACTCTACCTATTCGTCACCTAACGCCTTAAAACTTACGATATCCGATCGACCATGGCTCTTTCGCACTTCCATTCTTCTTCCAGATCGAAGCTCCTCGCCGCCACAAGCATCATCCGCCGTCAACTCTCCAGCTCCTCGGATCCGCTCACCGTAGAGACATCCCTTCCGTTCACTCCCCATAAGTGTGAGCCTCCCTCCCGTTCCGTGGAAACCAACCCTCAGGAGCTATGGTCGTTTTTCCGCAGCATGGCGACGATGCGTCGCATGGAAATCGCAGCGGATTCTCTGTACAAAGCGAAGCTGATCCGCGGGTTCTGCCACCTGTACGACGGTCAGGAGGCTGTGGCCGTGGGGATGGAAGCGGCGATCACGAAGAAGGATGGTATTATTACCGCCTACAGAGACCACTGCACGTTTTTAGCTCGCGGAGGGACGTTGTTGGAGGTTTTTGGGGAGCTGATGGGACGACAAGTCGGGTGCTCCAAAGGGAAAGGCGGGTCGATGCATTTTTACAAGAAGGAATCGAGGTTTTACGGAGGTCATGGGATTGTCGGAGCTCAGGTGCCCTTGGGGTGTGGGATTGCCTTCGCTCAGAAGTATAATAAGGAGGAGGCTGTGACGTTTGATTTGTACGGTGATGGTGCCGCCAATCAAGGCCAGTTGTTTGAGGCTCTTAATATGTCCGCGCTTTGGGATCTACCCGTTATTTTGGTCTGCGAGAATAATCACTGTAATTATCTTGATTTCACGATTAGATCTTTCTGATATTTTGTAGTTTTAGTTTGCGTTTTGAGTGTTCGAGTGTTTATGCTTGGCTAGACGGCATGGGAACTGCTGAGTGGAGAGCTGCTAAGAGTCCGGCATACTATAAGCGCGGAGATTATGTTCCTGGACTAAAGGTGATCTTTTTATTCAGATTATTGAATTTTTTGTTGCTTTGCTTTCAGATTATTGAATTTTTTGTTGCTTTGCTTTCTGGGAAATGGATGCTTTTTTTGGCATTTTGAGTTATAATTTTCAGGGTTTTGCTGTAATTTGTCATGTTAAAGCTTTGTAGAGTTTAGATTTTGACGGAGAAAGATTTAAATTTTAACTATAGTTTATTATGCCATCTATTTTTAGCGTTAGCAATAAATTTGTTGAAGGTCGGTACACCTTAAGTTCGTGGGAGAATTTTAAAAAGAATGACAATTTATTGTAAAGAGGTGAAGCCATGACTTCTAATCGTCATACAAATTTGATAATTGGAATATAGTCATTGCTTGCTGAGTTTGCCTTCAGTGAAGGAATTGTGAAGTTAGCTTATGGGTGGATCATGGTGTATCCCAGTTACAATTTCTCTTTCTAGTTAGCTATTTACATCTGCTTTTGTTCTTGTTGTCTTGAACTGCTAACATATGGTCTTACAAATTCTTCCAAGAAAGTTGGTTATCTAAGAGAATCAACCCTGAAGAAAGAACATTTTTGTCATTTTGTAGTTGATTTTTTTTTTTTTTTGTTTGGTTATACGTTTATCCAACAATGATTCATTCCTCTTTGCTACATTGAATTTGAGGTTAGACATCAATATTAGTATGCAAAAGCCTGTACACTGACTTCATCTCTTTTGTACAGGTAGATGGCATGGATGTTCTTGCTGTGAAACAAGCATGCAAATTTGCAAAGGAGCATGCCCTAAAGCATGGACCAATTGTGAGTTTTGAACTCTCTTCTCTATAGTCTTCCTTTTTGTTTCTAAACATCCTTTTTTGGAACATGTTGCTGTGTATTCTGAATGTTACTGCTTGGTTAATGGTTGCCTGTAAAGAGTGTACTTTTCTTCTGGTTATATAACGCCATGTTATTCCTTGAACTTACATGACATCATCTAATTTTTGGTATCTGATCTGAACTTGATGTTTCATTAGCTAGCTAAATTCAAATTGTCCTGGGACAGAGATCTTTTGGATTGTCAGTTGTGTCTCCTTAGGGTTGAATCCTGAGCTTGAACGCCTTTAGCTTGTGTAGCTAGAACCTCTTAAAGAACTTCATCTATTTAGGCTTGATATATTCATTATTTTCAGATATATTTAAGGATCAAAAACGTCAGAAAAAGACAAGCTTATTAGTTGAACTATCCCACTTATTCCTGATTTTAATCTGCCCATTCACTTCATTGTACACAATAATATACACATGAATATGTATCAGAATTAGTAAATATGGACAACTAGGATACTGCTCTCCCATCTTTAGCTGTTATACCTTGATGTGTTTACACATACACTATCTGTGAAGCTTGCTTACCTATTAGATTAAAGTTTGCAATTCTTGATTTGATGGTGCTCCAATTAAACAGAAATCGACTTTGTCTTACTCATACTTTGCTTCCACTTTTTAGGCAGATGATCCTGGTTTTTGTTTAAGGGAAATTATCTGCCCTTAGAGAACCTCAAGGATTCCTTTCTTAATAGAGAATTACGTCATTACTATCTCTGCACATGTATTTTTATGTATATATGTATGTGCTTTTTGAGGAATCAAGGAGAAGATTAACCTTTTAGTAGACTCATTTTATGGGTAACAAAGCGCAGGCCTTGTCAATGGAGCTGCTCATGTGTTTGCTGCATTCAGTAGGACAAGTGGAATCTGATCATTTTCCTGTGATCTTTGTTATTTGTGTGCTTGACTTGTTATCGTGTAATTATTCACCACACTGATGAAAAAAAAATTCACATATCTGGTTGAGTTTGAGCATGATATGTCACTTGATGCACGGTTTTTCATTTATATGGCAATTTTCTTATCTTTTGTTCTTGTGTCAGATACTTGAAATGGATACCTATAGGTATCATGGTCATTCAATGTCAGACCCTGGTAGCACCTACCGTACACGTGATGAGATTAGTGGCGTGAGACAGGTTATAAGACTTTACTTAGCCTTTCTGTTCTTGCCTTCCTATGTGTCACTGTTCCTTTAGTTTAGCCATTTCACTATTTAAGATCTTTCATAGGTTAATTTTTCTGTTTTCTACCACATCAGGAGCGTGATCCAGTTGAGAGAGTAAGAAAGTTGCTGTTAAGTCATGATCTAGCCACTGAGAAAGAGCTGAAGGTGACCTGGAATTAAAGATTGCTTCTGTACATCTTTTGCTTATTGGTTTGAATCACTTTTTGTTGTTTACTATAACCATAGTAGATAGTGAATTTGATGTGATCCTTTATTTTGTCTTTATTTTTTGGGTACATGGGAGCTTGGTTTGACAACAGAATATCCTTGTGAACTAAGTACGTAACTTTTGTCTTCTTACGTTTTGCAGGATATTGAGAAAGAAATAAGAAAAGACGTAGATGATGCAATTGCTCAAGCCAAGGTAGGAAGCATTTTGACAAGTGGTCAGAATGTGTGGCATTCTTGTTACTTTCAACTTTTTAAGTCGGTTACTTGTCAACAATTTGATACTGATTGTATTTATGATCTTTTTGTCTCAACTCTTTTTTATCTCTGTATCATTTTGATTTATGTTTACAGGAAAGTCCAATGCCGGATCCTTCTGAACTCTTTACGAATGTGTATGTTAAAGGCTTCGGGGTTGAGGTAATAAATGTTCTCTCTTTGTTAATTGCATGCCTCAACAAATTTTTGAAGCATTTTTCATTTGACCACTAACTGCATAGTTATTGATGAACCTTGATTTAGATTTACGGCTGTTTCTTCCGACAGATAATTATTCTTCGTGACTTTTGTTTGCAGGCTTACGGAGCGGATAGGAAAGAAGTTAGAGCTGTGCTTCCATAAGTTAACCTTGTGCTTAAAACCTTTTTTGACACTCAATCAATGGGGGCTCTTTACGTATCAACGTTTCTGAAAAACAATAGTATAATAAATTTGTGAAGGCGGCGTCTCATTCATGCCATATATTTGGTTGTGAAGCTTTGATTGTATATAAATCTGATTCCTCTGAAGCAAAGGGCATAATCTTGCATTCAACACTTGTAATTTCCTTTAGAGAGGAGTGATGTTAACATTGTCTCATTCGGTGGTTCCTGAAGTATTGTGGATATAGGGGTAACAAACTTCTTAATATTTCGTGAGAATAAACATTGCTAATTTTTAGAGTTCAACCCGTGAAATGAAAATTCAGCAAGTCAGTTGCTTTCCCTCACTTGAACCAGTTGCAAGTTTGGTGCTGGATTTGAGTCAGTTGTTATTATGTAAGTTTCAATTCGTTTCGATCACGCTTTAATATGTATATTGGGACGGGGGTTAATAAACTTGAAAGTATCTTAAAGTTAATGCTGAATTTCTTGATCCTAAATTCTATTTGTTCAGCTACATTTTGGGACAAGTTCGAGATGGAAATTGGAGCTCTTCTTGAAAAGTTTCTTAAACACGGAGAAAAGTGTTAAAGGTGATTAGCTCTAATCTGGAGCACTGATTAAAGTTGAATAAAAGCATCTCATTTTCTTTCAGAATTGTCAGGATGTTAGACCAAGGTAGTTCACTTCGCCTTTGGGAGTTCATGCTGAAACATTCCAATTTTATTATATGTAGGATTGGTTGATTATGATATAAAAAGATTATATCATAAAGCTTTCAATTACTGTTATGTGTTCCTTTAATTCTAATGGCTTTCGAAAATTGAGGCAACCCATTGGTTCACACTAAAACTAGTCAGTTTATAGGTTCTTAGGTTTCGGATAACTCCAAGTCTAGACTTATCTATTTCTTTGGCCCCTTCTCCAAAAAAAGTGGATGACTTTCTCAGCTGGTTGCAATAAAAATAAATATGGATAGAGCTTAGGATAAGAATCATAATCTATTAATTATTGTTATAGCTATACGAATTAACAAAGTTTTTTAGCCTTTGCAAAATTGCATATTTTGAAAATTTTATTTCAATTAATATAACAAAAACAATTGCAATCAAGGAAGGTTTTATTAAAGTTGGAAATCTTAGGCTAGAACATATGATCCTATAAATACTAACATAATTTCCTCCTTACATAAGCACAATGAAGAATAGGCAATTATTTATGAAGAAATCTGGCTTAAAGCTTGTGAATACTTCATTAATACACTTGGCACCTAAGCCAATGGAACTTCCTTTATACTACTCCTTTTATCTATGATCAAATGTCAAATAGTATGGATAAGCTCCTTTTTAATCCTTCCAATACAGAAGATGTAGAGAAAGTTATCTTTAACCTAAACTTTTGTCAGTCCTTTGGGCCTGATGGTTTACATGCATTATTCTTTCAAAATTCATGGCCTCTTATTAAAGAATTAGTAACTAAGGTAGTTTCAGAATTCTTTACAAATGGGAAAATGCTTATGGAGATCAATAAAACCTATATTAGTCT
>JANZLX010000003.1:11820186-11833630 GCA_025531955.1 Erythroxylum orinocense | reverse complement strand
GAGTATACCTACATCATTCAAGCGAAGGATAGAGGTCGGGATCAGTTCGCGTCTGCATTGCATGTCTTTAATATTGTGTTGAATTGTATTCTCCACAACTTTTGTATAAATTTATATTTTTGAACTGACTAAAGTGTTTGTATTTGTGAAAGGGCCCAATTGGCCATAAGGGAATTTGTAAACTGGCTTGTATGATTGAAAGAAAAGGGCTTATGCCCTATTTGATTATCGATTTCCATATATATAGTTTTGTGTTTTTGCAAAGGAGAAAAAGTATATCGATTTTTGACTGAGTGAGTGCTTTAGCACGCCACCCTCATGGGGTACGAACTCGGATATCACTATCGATGTCGGGGTCGGGCCGCACGGGAGTGGGGTGCTACAACATTAATGTTTTATGGTTTGTAAAATTTGACTACATGATGAGAAATTAAGAAACAAGTTTTTTTTATGGATTTCAATAAGAATTTTCTATGACAAAGAACATTTTGAATGGTTTCGCTTGTTATCTGTTATAAACCTGTCACTCACGAGCTTTTTAAGCTCACCCCTACTCTCTTTCCTCATCTTCAGGTGATGAGCAAGAGATTAATGAATCAAGGAATAAATCTAAATTTGCATGTTTTGTTTTGTTTTCGAGTAATTTATGTAAAACAAAGTTGTAATTGCATTTTGAGCAATTATCATTCAAGTATCTTGTGTAATTTGGGGATTTTACGAAATGATGTATTGTGGCATGAGATGCTAATCAAGCTTGTAAACACTTATCTTATGATATTAATGAAATATGAATTATGTATGGATGATGTGAGTTGAAATTAGGTATATTTAAAGTCATTAACCTGAGTTGTTGAATATTGAACATGCACTATTGTTATATGTATGAGTGAGGCACTATAGAAATGATAAGATGTTGTTGAATATGAAGAGTCAAATGAATTGAGGTTGAGAGTTTGATGAATTCCAATTGGTAGTTGAATTGTTATGAATGATGTTGTAATAAAGGAAGTGAAGCTAGGATAAATTTCAAGTTTTTCATGAGGGTAAAATGTGTGTTCTAACTTTCAGGAAAATCTGGAATAATTTAGGTAGAAGTAGACAAAGTTGTCTTCATAGAAATTGTAAATGATCTTTCTAGCTTTCCAACGATATAAAGTTTGTAATTTTTGGATACCAGAGTGAAAATATATGATTGTTACAAGATGTGTTGCTGCATGGAATGTCTGCACAGGACAGTTATAGTATATTGATGAGAATGTGTGGTTTTGATTAACCAAATAGGTTGAGAATTAAGAGTTTTATGAGATAAATTTGGTGTTTGAATTAATATGAATTGAATTGGCACTAAAAGAGTTGAATTTGGGAAGATTATGAGTGAATATGATGTTAGATTGGATGTAGGAAGCATTGGAGCGGCTTTGGAGGGGTTCCCCAAACCCCTCGGGTCAAAAAGGACCCCCAACATCGCCCATGTCCGTTAAACAGAAAAAGTATTCCCAAGTCTGACAATATCCGTTAAACGGACATTCACGGGACAATTTCATTAAATCGAGATTTTTAGAGGCAGAATCTCACTTTGTGGTCTTCATAAAAGTTGTAGATCTAGAAGTCTTCTTTCTAACTGTTCAAGAACGAACTCAATTTGACATCTGTGGTGAAAGTTATGGAAATTGCGCCAAGACATGTTACTGCATGATTGAGAGTATAAACATGTTTGATTCTTTTGGTCATAACTTCCTTATCTGACCTCCAAATGAGGTGATTCTTGAAGAAATAGATTTATAAGACATATTTCTATCCCTCTATGAAAATTGGTATCTTTTAAAGTTGATTCGAGAAAGTTTGCTGGAAAGAAAATGAGGGGTCTGTTGGGAGAGCATGATGAGGGTATAAACAGACTTTAACTTTTTAAGCATATCTTGTGCTATAGAGCTCAAAACAATCTAGATACTTATAGTTACAAATTCATTGAAGAATTAAAATTGAAATTCTGGTTTTAAGTTTCCCAAGATTTGTTTTGAATTAGGAGAAATGAGTTTGATTACGGTGATTGATTTGTATGGGCACGTCATTGAACAAATTGTGAGGAAATTTTTTGGATGTTATGAGAATTAAGAAGATGAACTGATGATGCTAATGAGGGTTCAATGCAATAACCCTTTAAGGTAATATTCACACGTTCATGTTTTCGCAAAAGTTGGGTTCTGGAAACAAGAGGAATCCAACAAAAGTCCTCACATCTCCAACGGTTCTCAGTGTAGGCTAATTTCTAATGGCCTTTACCTTATCTTCATCTACTCGGATGCTATCTTTTCCTACAACATATTCAAGGAATAGCAAATTCTCTAACATAAATAGGCATTTTTTCAAGTTGGCATATAATTGATTTTCTCTTAGGGCCTCTAATACATGCCTTAAATGTCCCACTTGCTCTTCAATAGATCTACTGTAGATAAGAATATTATCAAAATAAACAACCACAAACTTACCGATGAAAGGTCGCAATACCTAGTTCATAAGATGCATAAAAGTGCTAGGTACATTGGATAATCTGAAAGGCATGACCAACTACTCATATAAGTCATCCCTTGTCTTGAAGGCTGTCTTCCACTTATCTCCAAGCCTTATTCTTATTTGATGGTATCTACTTCGAAGATCAATTTTAGATAAAATAATGGCTCCACCAAGTTGGTCAAACATATCATCAAGTCTCAGAATGAGAAATTTATAGCCAATAGTGATTTTGTTGATCACTCTACTATCAACGCACATCGTCCAACTCTCATCCTTCTTCGGCGTAAGTAATGCTGGCACTGAACATAGACTCATACTCTCTCGAATATGGCCTTTACTTATCAACTTCTCTACTTTCTCCCGTAGAATCTCATTTTGTTTTGGGCTCATCCTGTAATGAGGTAGTAGGCAAGCTGGCTCCTAAAACCAAGTCAATGTGGTGCTGGATATCGTACATAAGCGGTAATCCTTCTGGAATCATATCTACAAACTCCTCTAATATAGATTGCACTTCTTGAGGTACTACAGGCTCGAGCTTACTTCCTACTAGCTCTTCTCCTTTAACCATTATTAGATGCACCTCTTTAGTTCCCTTCATCTCACTAATAAATTTGTCTCTATTATTCTTTACTTGTAACAAAGGCTTCTGCATCTTTCCTTGAGACTTCATGCCATTGATAGTTACTAAAGAATACTTTACGCCTTCTTTTACAAAATGGTATGTGTTTTTCCTTCCCGACAGGATCTTTCATGGTCTTCCCAATAGGATTTGACATGCATCCATCTTTACTACATCACAGTATTGTTCATCCTGATACTTTCTAATAGAAAAAGTTACTTTACACCGTTCTTTAACCAGAATCTGTCCAACTTCCTTGATCTACCCAATGCTATAAGGATTTGGATGTGGCTCGGTAGTCAACTTTAACTTCTTCACAGTAGCTGCACTTATAATATTTTCCTGACTCTCTCCATCAATGATCAACTTACACAAATTTCCTAGCACCAAATACCTTATATGAAAGAGCTTATTTCTTTGCAAATTACCATGTTCCATGTGGGATATCATCAGTTTTCTGACGACACACATATACATCTCCTTGTACTCTTCTCCCTGCTGTTCCCAACCATCACCTTAGGGCTCGCACACTTCCTCCTCCTCATCTTCTTCTTGTTGTTCCACAATGTTTACTGCTATTCTTTTTTGACACTCATTAGATTTGTGTCCTGGCTCGCCACACTTATAACACTATGATGGAGCTGGTTTAGTATACGAATTGGTAGGTTTGGAAGTTGTTGGAGCTACTTTGTTTGAGCTTCCGCCATTAGTGCTTCCTTTGCCAACACTACTCCTTGTAAGGTTGCAAACTTGTAGTAACCACCTCCTTTCCTTTATCGCCTAGACTCTTCTCACCTGTATAACGCTTAAACTCCCGTTGCTTTATTCAGTATAGATTCAGCTTTCATAGCTAAATTTCTTGCATGTTGCACTGCAAGCATCATCTGGATTCTTATCTTCTCCCTTATATTCGATCTCAACCCTCTCAAGTAGCGTGAGGTTTTTTGGGATTGAGATTTAGACAACTGGTTGTAGGCTGCCAACCTCAAAAACTCTGCTGTATATTCATGGATGCTACGACCGCCTTGATGACACTGCTGATACGCGTCGAAAATATACTGCTTATAATCTAGCGGTAATAATCTCCCTCTAAGCAATTGCTTCATCCTCCTCCACGAAGAAACCGGATTCTGCCCTTCTCTCCTACTTGACTCCCATAACTACTCCTACCATACAGATGCTCCCCTTTTAAACAGTAGGCCACCAACTTCGCTTTCCTATCCTCTAGAATCTCTGTATAATCGAAGAATCTCTCTACTTCCCCTAACCAATCAAGAAAGCTTTCAATAACCAGATCTTCGCTAAAAGATGGGATATTTACCTTTAGTTTACATTCATAATCTCCTTTTCGTCTTGGCTGGATGACTTCTTCCTCATCACTAGAACTATTGTCGTGATTCCATTACACGAGATTTTGAATCTGAGGATGCCTTACAGGGTCACCTTCCTTAACAACTGGTTCCTCAATTCTTCTTGTGTTGTCTCCTCGCAACAACGTTGGCAACTGGTCTAAAATCAATGCTAGCTGTTGTCCTATATTGCAAAATGACTTCCAGAATTCGGGTAACCCACGAACATCGTCGTCGATGTTGGCCATTGTCAGACGAACAAATCTTGGGTTTTCAAGGCTCCGATACCACTTGACGCAACACGGAAACGCAGTAATATAATCTAAGAGTACAAAAAACATAGATCTAATCCAAGATCTACAAAGAACTCAAAAGGTGGATGAAAACCTTACGTGAACTAGAGTATTTTGATTGAAAAATAGGCAAAGGTTTTTCCGCAATATAATAAGGAAGTATTTATATGAGTTATAATGACCTAGAATCTAATAACAAGGATAAAAACGTAGTTGTAGTCCTAATAAAAGTAAAACACAATAAATAAATAAATAAATAGATTTTCAAATCTAAAGCTCCGCGTCAGTTATAAAGCCTATTTTAAGGTGATGTAAGCGGCCTTTAAATACATAAATTACCTACGTAATCCAAGAAATTTGACGAGCTAAATTGCTTCCATTTTATTTTGTACATATTCATATTTGTAATAATAATCTAGGGAAAATTTTGTTGATATATAGGATACGATGATGATGATGATAAAAATAAAAATAAAAAACACATAAATAAATATGTTTAAATTTAAATATAAAAATAAGAAGTAAAATAAATAATACAATAAATATATAACAAGGTAAATAAGTAAAAATAAAAAAGAAGATAAAGAAATAATTAATTATTTATGGTGATTAGTAAATAGACATAAATATCACTTTCAATATCAGACAAAGTCATCATAATCACCCTCCAAGATTTCTACGTATCCTGATAATGTCTTGGCCAGTGACTTGAAACCCTTTCTTCAGAACTTCGTCAGGAAGGTGAGGATTTGACGTGAAAGCAGCCAGGGAAGTGACTTGGGCACCTGGGTTTTGGCTACTGAGCCCAGATATAGCCAGTGCCGGATTCTTTGAGTCGATATTGTAAAGAAAATGGATCAGACCTTTTGGAAACACAAACGAGTCACCAGGTCGTAGTTGTTGAGCAAACAAACGATTAGAGGTGTCAACAAAGCCCACAAGTAGTAAACCCTGGAGGCAAATGGTCACCTCTGAGGCTCGTGGGTGCGAGTGGGGTGGTACGAGCCCATTAACTTGTATATCAACTCGAGCCATGGTTAGGCCCATAGTGTTTAAGCCAGGCAAATTGACGGTGTTGGTCAGCGTGACATTGAAGCCGAAAGGGTTAGCTTTTGTGTTCCCCGGCTTGGACAAAACTGATGTGGTGAAATGGGAAGTTGAAGCTTGGCTTGGGTTGATACAGGGCACGCCATTCACATAAAAAGACGGGGGTTTCTTTGTGTCAGCGATGCAATAGTCCTGAAGTGGGTCAGGGTCTGGATAGGCAGGGCCTAACATTAGAGCCAGGCCGAGGAATAACAAGAACAAAGAAATGAGTTTCATGGTCAAGACCCAGTAGGTTTTGGTGTGGAGATGTGAATTGCGAGTACGGGGAAAGGAATGGGAGTTAATATATAGTACAAGATGGATGGAACGGTGATGTTTAATATCAGAAGAAAAAAGGAGGAAGATTGAGTAGCTTAAGAGCATTAAAAGGAGGAAACAGCAAGGCAAGTTAAAGTAGATTAAAGTTCTAGTTGGGATGAGCCCCACATGAATGTAATGTGCCTCTCCTGCCATTTCTATTGTTACCCAAAGGAAGAGGAAAGGAGCTTCCTTTCATCTTTTCTTATTCAATCAGTGCCAACTTTCCTTAAAATTGAAATAATGATGATACAATCTTAATACTTGTTTTATATAAAAAGGAAAAAAAACAGTATTACTCCTTTGTAATATTGTAAATAAAAAATTTAAACATGAGACCATTAATTTGGATATTTCCTCTCACTACCATACATCTTCTAAACAAAGCACAATGATAACAAGCAGTATTATTACTAGTTATCTACGCATGATAAACAAAGATAGGAATCTATGATGTTACGTAGTATCCACTTCGGCTTTGGAAGTAAGAAATTAAAAAGACGGAAGGAAATGAAGCCACAGCGCTAATCTTGCGGAAATGACCTGGTTATGTTTACACTCCGCCTTGGGCGTTTTATTGACGATAATGTGGGTCCAACAAATTCAATCCCAGGGTCCACTAGCGTCCTAAGCTGTCTAATGGGTTCCCTCGGCTCTTACACACACGCCGTGATGCTCCTATTTCTACTGTATTTACTTTTCTATGTGGGCCTTCTGCTTCTTTCGAATTTCATGGCTTTGTCTGGTCAGTTCAGTTCATCCGGCCTTTCTCTGTAACCCTTGATTTAGATTGAGGAAGAGAAACCTGCGGGTAATGTGACTGTCAAAAATCAACATATTGGTTGTGATATCTTTGTACAATCAACGTAGCCACTTTGTTTGTTGAATCTTCCCTGGTTATGGTCCAACTAAATCTTCTAATTTCCCACTAAATTGCTCTTGGTTCCTTTTCGTTTGTTTAATCATTATTATTGATGAACAAACCATGAAAAGTACTCGCTTTTTAACCCTAGAACTTTATTCTTTCATTATAAACAAGTTATGGGACTAAATCATTTTGGGTAATGGGTAATGGGTAATTACCTCACCACTTTTGTCCTTGATGATTGGGTGCATCATTTGGGAGTTTTCTCAAGAACTAGAAACAGACAAGGCTCTCCTCACTGCCAAAAGGCCAAGTCTTTATAGAAGTGTAGGAAATGAAAAAGGCATCTTGGTCTCATTACCGTGAAACCTAACCACATGCCCCCTCCCATGTTCTCCTTTTTCATTGATTTCCATATTTTGACTTTCTTTTTGTCGGGTGTGATCTAACTTGTTCTTGGTGTTCCTCTTAAGATCACGGAATCCATGACATGCCAATGCTTACTTACAGGTAAATCTTGTGTGCAAATCTATCTTACTGTGCTCTGAGCTCGAGAATTAATGGTTGAATCAACGGTGACAGCTTCGAGACTCAAAGATAAGGTACACTCATTTTTCACTTGTCCTTGGAAGAGTTTGGCCCGCTAATCTGTTTCGATCAAGTTACTATTATTATTTTCCAGGATGTGTTTTGTTTTGCTGTAGATTGTTGAGAGATAACTCACTTTATGTTATGATTGCAAAATTCCCTGGCTCACTCACCTTATGTTATGATTGCAAAATTCCCTGGCTGCTTTTGTAGTCATGAGTTGTCATTCTGTTTCTTGATAGGATTTTGGTTTTTGTGTTACATTCACAGATGGGTGAGACAGCTACCTCAAATCCTGCTCTTCATGTGTCGGTATCTTTCGGTAGATTTGAGAATGATTCATTGTCTTGGGAAAAATGGTCTTCTTTTTCACCCAATAAGTACTTGGAAGAAGTAGAGAAGTGTGCTACACCTGGATCTGTGGCGCAGAAAAAAGCTTACTTTGAAGCTCATTACAAGAAGATTGCTGCTAGAAAAGCCGAGCTACTGGATCAGGAGAAGCAAATGAGTCATGACTCTTTGAGGTCAGATGACCATAACAATGCAGATCTGCTGGGCAAACCTTGCGGGACAAAGTCTGAGTTTGGTAATTTTAGTGGCCAAACTTCTGAGGAAGCTATCTGGGAGGATACAGAGTTGAAGAGTGAGTTGGGTAGTGCCGGTGTTGATGAGTGCGATGAAGATGCAACCAATGTAAAAGTTCATGATTCATCGACTGAGGTGATTGAAGAACTGGACAATAAATTTGATATATCCGAGTTGAATAAGATAGAAGAAGCTCCTGTAGTAAAAGAACAGGCAAATCAATCATTGGAGTCTCAGGCCATGAAGGAATTGCCAAAGAGCTTCGAGAAAGAGGTGGAAAAATTCCCGACAAATAAAGGGAAAGCTAATACGTTAGACCGTCAAAAGGAATCTCAGAAGGTAAAGTACTGCCCGGTTTTAATTCTTGGAATTATCCTTCTTTTACCCGTTGAAACTATGTTTCAGTAATTGGTCATTAATCTACCTTAATATGTTCATTTAGAATACACCACTGGGTAAGGTTAGAGACATGGCAAGAGCGAAGAAGAAACCAGCGCTACCTGTCACTAGAACGCCGCAAACTTCCGCCCCAAAACCCTCAAAACTAGTCTTCACTTCTAGTGCGTTGTCCACATCAAGAACTTGGACGAAGAATTCCATCAGTTCGTCATTATCAAAGAGTAAAGTTCCTTCCGCAGGAGAAAGCAAGAAAATGGCTCCTAAATCTTTGCACATGTCTCTTAGTTTGGATCCTCCTAGTTCTAACCCAGCTCCTCTTACAACAACTAGAAAGTCTCTTATTATGGAAAAAATGGGGGACAAAGACATTGTCAAACGAGCATTTAAGACATTCCAATGCAGCTTCAATCAATTGAAATCGTCTTCTGAAGATAGATCTGTTGGCACCAAGCAGGTATGATTTTTTTTAAAGTTTACCTCTAAGAATACTTCTTCCTTCTTTTTTTTTTTTCCTTTTTGGTTTCTACGACTATAGTAATGGTCACTGCCACTTTGTTAGATGAAAACTTCCAAATCTTTATGACAGGTGTCTACAAAGGGGACAGAAGTTAGAGTTTCCACCTCTCTTACTCCCCGAAAAGAAAATGGAGGGTAAGGTCCCTAATCCCTTGCAGCTTATGACCAGGAATGTACTCACTTTGCATGATATTTTTCATGTTTCAACTGTGATGTGTTGTTCTATGCCATAATACTTGCACATTCATGCAATTAGATGCCTACCTGCTGTTTTTATCTATGGGATCATTAACTTTAGGTCTGGATTTTTAAGTTACTTCTGTTATCAAACAACAGAATAAGAAAGGTGATAGAGAAGTTGTAAGGTCAAATAGAGTAAAAGGAAAAAAATGGATTGAAGTTTTGCTGAACAAGATGCGCCATAATTTTTGTTTTTTGGTCAAAATACTACTTTTCTAACTTCTACCCTTATTTCCCCATATAAGTCCTCATAGCCATTCTTTCATTGATATAAAGTGGTGAAATTCTTTAAAAGAGTTCTTTAATTTTTCGCTCAATTTGTATGGTCATGGGCAATTGCCTTGTGCTAAAAACTGCAGAACATTCTAATCATTTTACCTTCTGTGACGTACACTTTTCGCACTCATCATCCCAATATCCACTTTCACCTATGCTTGTGTTGCAGACAGATGCTCTCATCTTGCTGAGATTACAAGATTATAGCTGGCATTACGCTGATTTGAATTTTCTTTGTAAATTGTTTGATTTGCATGAATGGGAGATGGTATAACATCATAATGCATTACCTCATAATTATGCTTTATATTATTGAATGTTGAATTTATCTTGTTGCTTTTAAGCAATGCTGCAATGTAATAATGCATTTTCTTTTTGATATTATCCTATTTGTGGTTGAGATTTTACCAGTAAGATTGATATCATTCACAAGCTCTTTTTATATCAATGTCATATTGAAGAAAGGTTTGGCGAAAATGCAGTGATATTTTTCTGAGCTATTAAATATTTTTTCCTTTCTATTACCTTCTCTGGAACGCTAATGTTGCAATATATGTTTGTGATAGGTCCCTTAAGGCAGTTAGTATGGATAAAAAAACTGCTAAAGTAGCCCCATCTTTGGGGCAGAGAAGTGATGAAAAGGCTGTTAAAAGCAAAGAGGTACCAATAAGTTTCTTCTCTCTTCTGTGTTCTCATGGAGAGAAAAAATTCTTTGATACTTCTTGAACATACAATTTTGTTTTCTGGTAGCTATTCAAGTTGGATTTGTTTTGCAATATGTTTCAGTTTAATGAAAAATTGGAAGAAAAATCAAAGACAAAAGAGGCAGGGAGTACATGCCTTCGAGCAAAATCAAAGGTGCATCTTCATACATCAAGATTGTAGCATGTAGCGTGTCAATGGACTAAATCAACAAGCCATAGTTCGTTAGTACAAATTCCCCTGTGAAGAAAGCATTCAGATATAGATGGCTCCTCTCACGGTTCCCTTCATAGAATGTTTTTGTTACTAAAGTATTTGGAGAATAAGGTTAAGCAATGCAATAATATCAACAAATTGAAACTGCTTGAGTGTTTTTATGCTGTTTACTTGCTACAGGAGGACAAAGGGGGTGAGACTAGAAAGCTAAGGCAGAGCCTGAATTTCAAAGCCATGCCATTGTCAAGTTCTTATCGGGTACAGAAAGTATCTAAAAGCCCTCTGGACAAGGTATGGCGTATTTTAAGTTTTTTTCTTCTCTCACTTGCACGTCAGAAGATCGCCCTTAGTTTCCATAATGCTGTAATGAGTAAATCCGCATAGCTTTGGAAGCAAATTGATTCATATTTTATGCATAGAAAGGAATATGACCCGCCCCTTGCTCTGCCCTTTTTCTTTCTTCAATCTCTTGTAGCCTATACCTTGGTATGTGGCTGTCAACGATTTGCTATATCATTGGTAGTTAGAAATGCACTTTTCAGTTATTTCCGGAAATACTTTTTTAAATTAAAAAGAAATGCTTTACTTTAAGTTGAAGTTAACTACCACTAGCGTTTGATAAGGAATATGGTGGGGCTAGATGAAATGGATAGGCTCATTACTGCTTTTCTTTTCACTTGTCAAGTGGACACTGCACATACGTCCATGGTGACCAAGATGACAGGTTACAGCAAAACATTTATGACTTTCTTTGATCCTCATTTGTTATCTTCATATCAAATCCTATATTTTATGAATACCAATTTGCAATTAGCATGCTGGTATTGAGTATATATCTCCGAGTGTCTTTTAAGTAATGTCTCTGACTAGCTATTCAAGAAAGATGTAGAAGAATGGGTTCAAATATCTGTAGTTGACTGTCACTTTAGGTATCAACTTCACGTTTTAAGCCACTCTTAATGGCCTTGGTCCCTGGAGGAGTATGTCGTACTGTGCTAAAACCCTTTATCATTACCTTAATAGGCATTTTAGTACATACATCCTGAAAAGGGATTCTAAATTTTAAGTAAAGAAAGGAGATCCATAATAACGGGTAAAACAAGACGCAACAAAAGAGTAATGGCTACGATTATGAAGTAATGATCTTTATCAATTTATTTCTCAATTCATCTCTGAACACAAATTATGGTACCTGCAGATGGGCGCAAAGACAGTCGGGATATAGAAAATCACACACCCTTTATGATGATCTAAGAGAAGCCATGAGAGTTTCTTTAATGAACAAGAACGGGAAGCATATCCATTTTGGAGGTTGCAAGATGCAAGTGTGGATAGCGGTAGCGTTATACATGGAGAATTTGGTTTCACAGTAGGACCACTTTAATCATGTGATCACCGAGCAAAAACAACGAGCAGTCCTTGAAGGGTCGCGATCGTATTGAATGGCTGCATGAGAAGTAGATGATTAGATAAGGGTTAGTAAATAACACGTCGCTCCAACTGTGGTTTTTGACTATGGGACGTCACTTCATCTTTTTAGCATATCAGAGGCACTTGTATAGGGAGGAAAAAAAAACTGAAATTTGCTAGAAATACTGCATGGACCGTTATAAGCTACTGGACTATCATGCGTGTCTTGTGTGGAGCTATTTAGACTGCTTAGTACAGTAATCTTCAGTTTTGGACCTTAGTCTCAGTTTGGCAAGGTACAAAACTGTTTGTCCACTTGCTTTTCTTTCTTAATTCGAGGGTTAGGCAGAGCTCGACACATGGTTGCTTAGGTAGTATTTAACCATCTGTGCTTTTGGAGAGAAAACAACGAGGCAAAAAAAGGAAAGAAACAAAAAATAAGTTAAAAGTCCACTAAACTCAACTTCAGCCCTAAGCCTGTAAGTGACCTGTTAAGCCAAGTGGTAGCAATATTTTAAAGAGTAATAAGTCTCGGTTTGACTGCTTAAAGATAGGTTAATGTTTATATCTAAATACAAGTTAAATTTTAACTTTTACATGGTAAAATTAAATTTTGTTGTTTTTAAAAATTTAAATTAAATACTATGTAGACAAAAATACAAAAAAAAATAAAATTTCATCAATCTTTTGTCATGTCATTAATAATATGGTAAAATATATTATATTTTGAATTTATAGTGTCACTTGTGCCTAGTGATTGAAATACTGTTGTCAGAAATTAGTATTCCAAACATTAGTACCGTACCAGAAATAAATACTGATTGGTCATTACTTAAAATTTCGTAAACTATCAATAGAAAAAAAAGGAACTAAGAGGACCAAATGAAAAAATAATTGGTCGGGTCGGCTGTGCTAGGCTCATGTCTATCTCCGCATGACCAAGGCCCATCAGGTGTCAGTCTCCCATGTAAACACAAAGATCTACGTAAAGACCTAAACCTAGCATCCACGTCATATATAAGGTACTATTCTACCATTAAAGAGGTACAACAACACAACCCTAGCTTTTTTTCTGTTCTCTACGACCAATTTCCTCTCAAAAGACTAACTTGAGCGTCGGAGAGGCCTTTCGGGAACCAACCCCCGGTGAGCCTTTACTTGTTTTGCAGGTATTTAGCAGCCAAGGCCACACAGAATCATGGATCCAAACAATGATATTCAGCCCCAGCAAAATCTGACTGAACCAGTTGGCGCCCACCGTGGGGCCCGACATCAGGGCATCACGTCTAGAACCACACAGATAAGTCAGGCGGCAGCAGCCAATCCTGATGTAGCCATCGTCGCGGCACTTGCATTGCAACGAATAGGCTTGCGATTGCCCGCTGCCCTTCCGTTGACACTGCTTCAACCCGTCACCCAAAACCCTAGTGCGGATGAGCTACCGCCGCATAACCACATACAATCTTCA
>JANZLX010000003.1:11778291-11791714 GCA_025531955.1 Erythroxylum orinocense | reverse complement strand
CGATTGTGTTTCCGTTCCGACTGAGTTGGGCTCTCGGGAACGGGGTCCGGCACCGATGTCCGGGCTCCGGGATCGGGACCCAACATCGGACATTCAATGTCTGAAAATCAGAACAATCACATTCACATTGCAAAATCATTCAATACATAATACAAATAGAACAATCAGTAAGTAAGACCATCTAGGTTGACTTATAGTACGCTCCAGATTAGCATTAGCTTCCATGATTTGGAAACGTCTGGATGCAAACATTCTATCCTGTGTATCAACATCATACAATACACATTTACACATATTATTAATTGCATAATCATATTAACACTCAATCACACACATATGTATATGTGTTGTGTATAATGCATGCTCAATGACAATCCCAGTTATATTATCTAAATTCACATCTTATGCTCATTCTCATTTCATAATTCATATATTTCTAATTGAACTTAGGTTTATACTTCATTTGTATATGATCATTCTAAGTTCACCATTCAATCTTTACCCTTTATATATGTCTGGCTTATTATTAAGCTTACACCGCAAGAACACTTAGTTCTTCTAATGTCATAATCCAATTTCTCGTCATTTTTTTTCTAACATTATATGCTCTCATAATACTCAATTCTCATTCACATTTACTTAATACATATTACTTAACTCCTTTGGATCATAACTATAATCATATGCACATCTTCATTCTCTTTATACCCTTGCCTTTGGTACTTTGATATCTTCCATTCATTTACCAAGTTATAACCCCAATTATCACCTCAAACATATCACACATTAGTCAGTTAATGAAAGTATCATTCTAGGTTCAATCCAAGTCCCATTTAAGTCTCCAAGCTTATACGATCATCAACTCTTCAAGGAGGACTAGATTAGGTTTTTACTAACAAGATGAAGAGATAACAAAGATCTTGAAGTGGCTAGTGATGAATATTAACAAAACTCACTTTGTGAGTGAGGGTTGTCAAGGTTGTGAATGGAGAGAGAAAAGAAGAAGATGAGAGTTTGTAACAAGTTGAAAGACAACAAAGATGGTCTTGCAAGATGAAAATATTGTGAGTTTATAACATAGTAACTAAATGCTTGGTGAGTGTCATGACAACGTAAAGAATCAAATTAATATTTTTTAATTATGGTACTCAATACCGTTTAATCTCTAGTCCATTTGTCATCCAATTTCTGATCCAATTGTCACCCAATTTTTAATGTCACATTCTCAACAAATCCTAATACCATTTTCCAATTATTTCAGCTATCATTTGACACTTATTTCTATTACCATAAATCAATTGTCTTACCATTTGACATTTTTCCTAGTCCAAAAATATTCATATTTTCAGAAAAATTTTCAAATTTTCACAAAAATTCTAAATCAGTAATTATACTCACCAAATCAATTTTCAAGATAAAATATGTACTATTCACATCATAATCATTTAAAAATCATTTATATCCCGTAACAAGTCAAATGACTACATGAACAGTCACTGTAATGTGTACAAAAAAAATCAAATTCACGTATGCGTATGCTAATATTATGCGTAAGCATGAAATGCATTTTGTAATTTCTCAATAACATCTCTCATATTCAGTATTCTAGGGTTTTAACTCTTAACATGGAGAAAACGGAATGTTACATATAGTAATTTTTCTTACCAGTTCCACACTGTAAATTTAAGCCGACAATTAAGGGTGATAATGGGCTGGGTGCTTGACAGCTTCTACCCTGACTAGGTTCGATCTGACCAAAAATTTTTAAAATTAAAAAAGAAAACAACATCATTTTCTTCAAATCGATGTTATTTTCTTACAATTTTTGGGCTCTAGATCGAGTCGAGATTGGACAGTCCCAGCCTGAGTTCGACCCAAAGGTTGGTCAAATCGTGTCTGACTCCTTGACTTCAGACTAAACCTGGTCGATTGTAACCAGATCCGAACTTCATTGCCAAGCCTACCAATAATGATTATAATTGGGCCAGTTGTCTAAACACTAAGAGAACTATTATTAATGGTATATGTTTCTTAGTGGTATTTTTTCTCTTAAAAATGCAAGAAGCAAGACTCTATGCATATCTGCTGCGTGCTCAAAGATTATTTGGCTAAGTACAGAAACTCCATTATATGCCGATAACAATAGTTCCATCCAAATTATAATTAATTATGTCTATCTCAAGAGTATAAAGCATATAGAAATTGATTGTTACTCCATCCGAGAGGCCTATGATCACCGATTTATTATCATCACACATATCTCCGCCACTTTACAAATTTTAACTATTTTCATCAAATCCATGAAACGTCAGCGATATTAGTTTCTTATTGAAAAATTGATACTTGTAAACCTACTAACATTAATTTGAGGGGCATGTCAACACTATTAACTGTCATAATTCATAGTCAATACGTTAATATACCCTTTTCAAAAGTTTATTTTGTTTAGTCCTATCAAAGGTTGATTTCATACCTCATCCAATGCAAATTTTGTGTCTTTTGTACAATTGTAAAGAAGAAAAATTTTCCTTATGATTTATTATAGAAAGATATGTATATAATAAATTAACTATTTTCAATGAATGAAATCTGGCTTGCACTTTGCATATACATTAGGAATTCTCTATCACAAGGACACAACGTTTTAGTCAAAAGTTCTCTAAATTGTTAGATGGGCATGTTAAATTAACTTGGACCTGTTCCATATAGTCATTAATTTGTCTTTTGTGAAGATTGAAACTTACAAATGTAATTGATGTTTATGAGGTTATCAATACTAAAATGTGCATTAAGTTTTTGTCATTTTAGATGATTGAAACTTATAAATGTAATTGCTATTTGTGAGATTATCAATATTGAAACTTACATTTTGTCTTAAATTCTACTACTCACAACGATAGAAAACTACTTCCAACGTTGTTTGAAAGTACAAGTGTTTGAAATGGAGGATTTTCGATCTGTTAGAAAAATATTTGTGGTCTATTTACTGAATACTTGACAACATTAACAAATCAATTGACGAACTCATAAAGCTATTCACTTCGAGTTGTGCTAACTATGTTCACACTTTGGCTGAAAGATATAATCAGGGATCACTATCCGATTCACTGGAGTTAGCAGTGTATTTTTCCTTCATGAAATGCTCAGGCAAGTTTGGGAATCTCACTGGTACTCTGGTTGCCGGCGACTTTGGAAAGGAACCAGAACTTGATGAAGGTGTTTTCCTCTTTTGCAGGTTTCTAGCTAGTTCAACACAGACTTGATCGACCATGTTTAGGAAATCTCTTATAATGACAAAAAGTTGAAGTGGGTTTCCTCCTTGATCTTTTGAACTGCCTGCTTGATAGTAATCTGAGGTTTTTCTGACAATTTCCATTACCCTCTTCTGTTCTTCTTTCAATGCTTTCAATTCTTGTTCTGCTGCTTCAAGAAAACCCTTCATTTCTCTTACAAATCCTCCTCCCCCGTTTGTTGCACATTCTGATACAAGGAGCCTTACTTCTGTTGCTCGAGTTGCAATAGATGAGCATGTGCCAACAAATGAATTATAATCTATAGTGGCAGCTTTTTTTACATTGGAGAACACAGAGCTAAGCCCTCCTACCACTGGTAGTCCTAGCATCATATATTCCTTCTCTTTCTCTTCCTTTGATTCAGGTCTCTCCAATAATATGCTACTGTTGCTGCTTTGGCTATTGTTTCTGCTCAAACTGCGATTGCGGTTGACAACACAGCGCTTTCCCTCATACCGAACTACTTGTTCAACAACAAAATGCAGCAAAGTAGTCTTTCCATCAGTGCTTTTAACATCTGACAACTTTTGCAGGGAAGTTAGTTTGAAAGCGTGGGCGTTTCCCCTTGAAGTTCCTGCATTCATCCGATTACCAGCCTTGAGGATTGCTTCCAAAAGTTTCATAAAGAGTCCTCGATTTCGAAGCTCTTTGCTTCCTAATTCAAGTACTTGTAAGTATTCCTGGAAATGGAGAATCTCTGCTTCATAATTTGCTTTGAAAAGCATGGCATCAAGTCGACTAAAAGCTGATGGAATGGTTTTCAAAAGATGATACAGGAAGGACTCAGCATCAGCTAGTCTGCTGTGGTCGTCATGGAATTTCATGATTTCTGATTGCTCTTCTTTGGACGGGGCAATTTTATTAAGCTTTTCAAGAGTATCTAGATCTAGACCTTGTCCATCATTCAATGCATCAATGAGTTCTTTGCGACAAATGTCTAGAGATTTCAAGACAATTGCTATATTCTGAGATTTTCTAGCATCAAGGAGAACAATTTGTTTGGGTGAAGCTGAGTTGGAATTATCTGGAGGGCTTGTGTTTTTTTCTCTTCGTGGGGATTTTCGGTTGGTGGCAACATATCCAAAGAGGGCTTCCATAAGATCATCGTTAAACCTGAGAATAAATTTTGATGCAAAGCTGTCAGACTCTAGGAAAATCCATAGAACAAGAAAACGAATTCATCTAATTGTAACTAGGATTCACTACAATTACCTAAAAGATCCTCCTTGAATCTTGTCCCACACCATGGACTGATCAGAATTCTTCTGCACTTTATCCCAATGCAATGGCTTAAGCTTTACCTGACCATTCCCAGCTGAAGACTCCCCTTGTTCACCATCATTTGCAGGCCCTTGACGACCTGGAGATGTTTTTAAGGGCATAGGAAACTTGCCCACTTTAGGTGGTGGTGGCGGCGGTGTTTGAAGGTTATTCGCTGGCACAAGAGGAGGAGGTGGAGGTGGTCCATGACCTTGTCTGTTGGGAATTGGCATTGAGACTGATACTTGTTGCGGTGGTGGTGGTGCTTGACTTTTCTTTGCTGTGATAGAAGGGGGAACTGGAGGTGGCGGTGGCGGTGGTGTTTGAAGGTTATTTGCTGGCACAAGAGGAGGAGGTGGAGGTGGTCCATGACCTTGTCTGTTGGGAACTGGCATTGAAACGGATAATTGTTGCGGTGGTGGTGGTGCTTGACTTTTCTTTGCTGTGATAGGAGGGGGAACTGGAGGTGGTGGTGGAAGTGGTACGGAAGAAAGATTTGACGGATGACTAACATCTTTGCTTGTTTCAATGGCCGTCATTACATATCCAGGGCCTGCATAATGTATATCACCAGTTGAGGCTCCAATTCTATCCTGAAAATCTAGTTCAGGAACAACTTTCTTGTGGGAAGTTGAAGATTTTCCTCGAAGCAAAGGAATCTCTTGTAAGGGCCCCGGTTTTCTTCTCACTTTCCTACCTTGAGTTATTTCTTCCTCTTCTTCCTCACCTTCATTGGATACCCCCTCACGTATCCACTTCTTCTTATATTCCCCTTCAAGTTTTCTCCAGTAAAGCACGTCCAGTCCGTTCTCATCGACGATCAAACCCTTGACATTCCCGTCAACTCTTGCAAACTCGTCATTAACCGCCGGACTCTGCCCTTCACCAGAGTCATTAGCATCTTCTCTTCTTCTCCGCCGCGTAATCACAAACCTCTGGACCCAAAAAAATAGCAAAGCGGCAGCAACAAAAGTGCTAGTCGCGGTCGCAGCCACCGCCTTCACAACCGCTTTTTTAGAGGACGAGGAATTCTCCAACAATGGTGGCGTGGACGGTGAAGTGAATAGAGGTGGTGGTATTGATGATGGATTTTTTGGAGGAGGAGTCCCACTTGCAAACGGATAGAAAGTTTGAATATTTTGAGGGGAAAAAGATTGAGAAGAGGAGAAAGGAAGAACCGAGAAGAAGAAAAGAAGACATGGACAAAGCAGGCATGGCTTCTTCTTCATGACAGCCATAACTGGTTGGTTTTGTTTTGTTTCCTTTATCCTTTTGTCTGAAGTATTCGGGGTTTTTGGTCACTTCACGGGCTCAAAGAGTTGTTAGTCGTTTGCATATCTTCTTCATGACAGCCATAACTGGTTGGTGTAGCTTTGTTTTGTTTATTCTTTCGTCTCAAGTATTCGGGGTTTTTGGTCACTTGACAGGCTCAACGAGTAGTTAGTCGTTTGCATTTAGGTTCTGGTGCTTTTCTTTCCCGTGCCTTTCCTATTTCTTTCCTCCTATATATTAACCAAAATACCCTTTCCACTTACATAAATGCAATCTAATATTTCCTCAAGCAAAAATTTCTCACCAAATTGACGCTTTGAGGTTAGGTGGTAGATGGAATGGTTTACCTTTTTCGGAGTCGACAAGGCTCCCATTCTTGGCTCTCTATCGTCTAGAATGTGCAAAGGATGCTGCACCTTGTAGTTCATTTCTTTATTATTATCTAATACTTCCTCCGATTAATAATAAGTGTCTTTTTAGATACATTTTAATTATTCAAAATAAGTGTCATTTTTGACTTCGTATACATGTTTATAATTTTAATTTTAAAATTAACCTTTAATTTCTCCCTCGTCTTAATTATACAAATCAAAATTTCAAGACAATTTAATATATAATTTCTCTCACATCTATAACTTTACGGGGGTTAATGGGAGTATTAATAAGGATATATCTATAATTTCATTAGCTTTTTTAATAAGCGTGCATTTTTTTAAAACGACACTTATTATAAATCGAAGGGAGTATATATAACTACTCTAAACTAAACAAAGTCAGACAAGTGTATTTAATTCTAAATTTCCCAATCATTACTTGTGAAAAGTACTTGGCGCCAATGCTTCCCAAGTGTGTGATGGTTTGAGGGTTGACTATGAAAGGCATTACATCCTATTCTAATCCTATATTTGTCTTTATATCTAAATAAATTTAAAATAATGTTATTTTGGAGTGAAAGTAGAATTGGATTAAGGGAAATAGTATAGATCAAGATGTGAAAGGGCTATATTTTTTCCTATTTCTTTTAGTTAGTGAGGTAATATTTGGTCTTTATAGGAAGAATAACTAAACTTAATACCAGACCAGAGACAGAGCATGCCACAAATATATATTAAGAATAGTGTCGCTTCTTTTGGTTGAATTTTTTCGTTAAAGAATTTTTTACCGAATTTTACACACGTTGGTTATGTGGTCCAAGAAGGAATTATCATAAAATGTGTAGGAAATTTCTATTAAAGTCGATAAATGCTTTTGTGAATATTTAAGCATTATAAAGATATCCTCTTCGGTAGGGACTAGTTTAATATTCGACTCCCTTTCATACAACACAACTATACAATATCGTATTGACCAAGTAAAAGCGGCCACCAAGTGGCGGGTCTATCAAGACCTTGGCTAGTGCAATAAACTGAGGAAAGAATATAAAGCAGTGGTTGGGGAGAGTAAGAAAGTTTTGGTTATTTGTTGGCAGCTCTGACTTGTTCGAGTGGTCAAACTTAGCAGCAAAGCATTTGTTGGAATTCGTTGACTAATAAGTTCTGTGATTTGCCTCACCTGCTCTTCATTTATTCCGTACTCAAAATATACTATATTTTACTATTTTAGTTCCTTTTAGGAACTGAATTCCCAGAATTGAACAATTCGTGCGAGCTTATGTAAGCACTTCCGCTTTTCACTCTTTCCTCTCTTATTATACGAGGTTAGATTAGGTTCCCATCACGTTATTGACAACATCATGAGAAGACTCGGTCTTCCTTTATCTTTGAGTTGGATTTGGTACACTTCACGTTGTCAAGGTGCAAGGTAGCTTTGAAATTTTCAAGAAATATGACTACTCGGCTAATGTGATGACTTGGTTCCTAAACAATTATGACTCTGGAATTATAGGAAATGTGCCTAAAACCCTTGTCAAACCAGACTTTACCCTTCTTTTGGTTTCTTTTTTTATTTTCAGATTTATGAGGTTTCCTATCCTAATGATTCTAATTATGCCCTTACATTAATCTAGTGATTTTAGAATTGTACTCTTAAAACACTGTCTAGTATAGTTGAGTCATGACCAAGAACAAGGATATCCTCTCCTTTACAACTAGCAGTGCCCTGCCCAGGGCCCACCAAAATGAAGGCCCATCTTTAATTTATTTATATTTATTCATTCAAGAAGGGTAATAAATGTAGTTGGATCAAACTTAATGTTGAAGCTATTTAGCTTTTACGAGGGCCCATCATCAATTTATTTGCATTTATTCATTCTAGAAGAGTAATAAATGTCAGTCAAAAGAAGGTTATTATCTCCAGTAATATAGCGCTTTGAGAGTTAATATTAACTTCTTATATTTATAAATAGTTTTGATCTCACACTCTAATTTGTTTATTTTCATAAATACATGAATTTAGGATATTTTAAATCAAAAATTGGCAGTAAAAAATTTTCACAATTATAAGTTTTGAGTTCTGAGTGATAATTTAAAGGTAAAGTTTTTATTTTTTTTATATTTTTAGCTTATTAAATAATTAAATATGTTATAATTAATTTGTAATTTTTCATTAACGTGAGCATTATATTGGCATTTTAAATCAGAACATTAATATTAAATGACATTGTATTTATTATCTCCTTTTTTATTTTTGAATTACTTATTATTTATATATAATTAAATTTTTGTAATTGTAATTTTCATTATACTTTGCGATAAATGTAATAATTATTAGATTTGTGTTTTTGTAGAGGTTCACATAAGTTTAGAGATAATATGACTAAATCAAATAATTTAGGTTACTCAATTCAAAAACTACATAAATGATTTCCTTTATTATAAAAATTCGTATGATTATATTAAACATGTTGTTATAAAAAATAAAAATAATATTCAATCATTTCCACAAATTATAGAATAAGACAATATTTGACTTGGCAAATTTAGAATATTTAATAACTTAGAATATAATTTACTATATTTTCTCCCAATTATCTTAGTTTTTTTGTATTTTTAAAAATTAGTGTTTCTCTATCATTAAATTTATTGTCAGGTCCATTTTTTTATTTCATTCGGAGCTATAAAACGATAGGAACGGTCTTGACAACTAGGTTAAGCCCATATCTTAGGTTGTTTCATTGGGTTTTATCCAAATTTACTTGAAAACAATTATGCTATTTCCCCATTCCACAAGCTACCCCATTTCTTTCTCTTCTCCCTTTTTTGAACCATTTCTGAATGAAGTAGTAGTAGTAACTGGTAAATCTCGTGGACGAAGAGCCTATTAATCCTTTAACATTCTATATTTTCAATGCACGTAGATATCAACAACGGTTACCTATAAGCTAACATTTTACAATGAGTAATTAAACACGATATGCATTATTTAGCTTCTTAAAGAAACATATAAACTCATTCTAAGTGAGTTGGCTATTATGCGTTAATGTGATCGCTAGAAGAAGGTGCTTATTTTTCTGTTTGAATCCGTGCAAGTTGCGTACAACGTGTTTGATAACTCATTGTAGCTAACAAAATATAAGGGAAAAAAAAACAAAGGATAATAGACATACTATATAAATATCCACGTCAAATATTAAGTTAATTAATATTAAATATAAAAAATCTAACTTAACACCTTCTGCATTATCTTCTCTAATAATGAATGACATTCTTTACTCAGTGTCCACATACGAATCTAAGTCGTATTCGAATAGTAAGCCATGTCAACCAAAAAATAGTACTTTTATTGAGATTCTTTAACTCCTTGCAGTAGTTGTGAAATTAAGTCGATTATCAAGAAGACTAAATACTAACTTTTTAATTTCAAATAATAAAATAAAGTGAGAGGTTTTCATTTAATTAACTAATTAACTAAAATTAACAAAGAATCAAAATAAATCAATTAAATATAAAAGAGATAAATTTAAGAGTGCTTAACTCCAATTCAAGGAAAAGATCTTATCTAATTATAACATTGATTATTGGTCTTAAAAAAATGTGTCATAATTTAAGCAATTAGTCCGAAACATATTATGATAGCCATAATAAATCTTAAAATTTTTTAAATTAATTGGTTCAAACCTAACTTCAAATCACAACTTACTATCAATTGATTGAGTATGATAGCATTTCATATCAATTAAATGATAACAATAAGCTTAGTGAAAAAGACTAAGCCCTAAATTTAATAATTAAATGACTGCAATTATTTAACTTAGTTTTCTTGTTTATCATAAATTCAATACGCAAATTCATAAATAACGTAATTATTACTTGTAACAATCATTCATGACAGTTATAGATTATTTCAAATCAATCAATATTAATTATTCATGAAATATAAGAACTTAAAATAAGAAATACTTGAATTAAAACATGAAAAAAAGTTTAAAACAAAATCTTACAAGGTTACAACTAGAGTTTTGAATCCTCTTGAATAAAAATAATTGAGTTTAGCCAAGTTTCAACACCAAAGATAAAAGAAAGATGAAATATTGGGAGACAATTAAGAAGAAAATGATTGATTGATTTGAAGAGGTGGAGAACGTCTCTTGTTATTGTTTTACTATTTAAGAACCAAAATATATCTAAAATAAAAGAGATAATTTCAATTACCATAACAAGGTATCATCTTGTCCAGCTTCCTCTCGATGACTTTGAGAATGAATCAAGCTCGCCATTGCTAATCATATATGTAGAATGGACAACGAGTAAATATTGCCATTCATTCACTACAACAAAGTTGATTTTTTGACTAAGAAAAAATTATAGCTAAATGTCTAAAAAATGTCACCTATAATTTTTAGCTACGTTCATGTTTCGTTGCACAAAATATCCCCAAATCCTCGTAGTTTGTAGCTAAAAACTTTAGCTACGTTTTTAGAAACATAGCTAAATATTTTTAGTTACAAAAAAATGTAGCAATAACTATAATTTTGGAAACATAACCAAATCCTTTTAGCTGCACATTTTTTAAATGTAACCAAATATTTTTAGCTATGTTTTTTATAACATAGACAAATATTTTTGGTTACTTTTTTTTAGCTATTTTGTAAAAGTACCGATCTAACCTGCCAAATAATATTACGTTTTAATATCAATTTAATTATAATTAATTTTACCTTGTAAGATGAAATGTTACTTTGATGTATTTATAAGCACTTGGACAACTACTAAATAATTTGTACATTTTTTGAAGAGTATTCCTTAATAATCTAAGTAAGTTTGTACAGTAGGTTAGCGAAGTTTTCATGGTCATTCTTTTCAAAGTTCCATGTTAGAAACTCAATATTAGTAATTAATTAATATCCTAAGTAAATGGCTGCAATGAATAACATAATCTGATGTCTGTCTAGACTAAACGTAAAATAATGAATTTTGCGTCTATTCCGTCAAAGAGAAAAAGATATAATTATTTCTCTAGATAGTTCACAAAAGATTCCAAGATGCTGTGACATGAGACTTGGTAGATAAAGTAAAGAGATTTCGTATGTCTGGATCCCCAAGAAGGCTCTTTGCACATTCGAAGGTATCACTTGAAATAGACAAAGAGCTTCCCCCAGTAGTTGGTTCATTGACAATAGATAGTTTCATTAATTGTTAGAAGCCTTGAAATTTTGATTCATTGCTACCCTCTTCCAATAACTTCTTAGCTCTAACTAAACTAGAAAAAGATACATTAACCAATTTCCCAAACACATTATTGAATAGAGAATTAGATGAAACATTAACCAATTTCCTAAACACAATATGGAATAGAGAATTAGATGAATCACACGTACCATACGTTTCACCTAAGGAGCAAACATTATAAAACAATCACCTTAATTTCTTCACCATCCTTTGAAAAATTAAATCCCAAAAACTAAATAAGTTAAATCAAATGGTATAAGGAGCCCAAATTCGAATATATGCATACATGACTAAATGACATCATCGTCATAATGAATAGATAGAATTTTTACAATCGATGACAATTTCAAAACTACCAATTTGCCTAATCTTGTACGAATCGAGACAATGACATTGCCTTCATTTTCATCTACGTTCTCTAGAAGATTTAAGCAACTTTTAAACATAGTATATACAACCACACATTCATGGAATAGCTTCTTAACAGAAAATGAGATATAGAGAACAAAGAGAGAGAGTTGAGTCGAATGGGATTAAAAACCTTGAAGAAGAAGATCAACAATTGAAGGTAATGGATGATTAAACTTTAGTGAACGAATTTGTTGTGCACCAATTTGTTCTTCAGCAGGGAGGATTTTACCTAATACCTCCCACTGGAACTTATTTTCAGTGTTGGAAAATATTTGTCACATTGATATTTCATGATGAGTTTATATTAACGATTTTATTTTGAAAAAGCAATAAAAACAAAAACATGTCATAGATATAAAGCACAGATATGGTAAAGAGTATAAAAAGAGCCCAAATATTCATGACGTTGAAACATCTAAGTTTTTCATTTTAAAAGCTTTAGTTAGGAGTTAACTACTTCATTAACAAAAATAAACATTCAATAAAGTAATATCAATACCTGAAAAGAAAAAAAATCATCTTATACGGGTTTGTTAAAACAACACGCAAGATCCCAAAACCAATTTCCAAGAAATTTTCAATATAGTAATTGAAGAATTTAAGGGAACAAATTCACAAACCTAGTGAAAAATATTTTATAAGAAATTGATTTTTATTGTTAGCTTTTTTTATATTGTCACCAGAAAATAATCAAGGCCTTTCAGGTATTCAACAATTTCAAATCCTCCAAGCTAAGAATTTCCAAATACTCTATCCACGAAAGTGATTGGAAACTGTGACAAATGGACCCCTAAAGATGTAGTAGTTTAGGCACTAAACTAAGCCAAATGAAAGAACAACCAAATTTTAGATCTCCCAAATAATCATACTACAGATTGAAACTCCAACCCATTTATTGATATATTCCCACTCTAACAATATAAATCAAACAATTGATACTCTCCCACTTACATGATTAATTAAGAAAAGGATAATAAAGGATAAAAGGAGCATTTTTAAGGCATAACTCTATGGACTCTATGAGAGGAAACCAATAAACAATTTGGGCCCACTGTCTTCATAATGAATCTACATTACAGCATAACATTATTTACATAAACATGGTTTGAAACCACAAACATAATGTACGGAGATTCATAACCAAATTGGGCCTAATTTCGTTCATAAACATTTTCAGTCACACATAACAACTAGTACACAACTCATCAGAAATTCACTAATCACTTAGGACCCATTACAAATACAAAACATTTTTACACTTTGATCAATTTCTTTTGCAAAACCTTTTTCCAATCGGAAAGTTATACACAACAAATATACTTAAGTACACAAAATACAATAATTTGCTGAAAATACAATTTAATACAAAAATAAAGAGACACGATGCAGACACGAACTGATCCCGAACTCTATCTTTAACTTGCATGCAGTAGGTATACTCCCGTTGTCTAACGGGGTACTCTCTAAAGCTTGAAAAATAATTGCAAATTTTTGGTGAGTTTTGCGAACTCAATGAGTGACCATCATCGATGGCTCACCCAAACACATAACACATAATTCCCATCATTCACATTCACATTC
>JANZLX010000003.1:11662765-11672765 GCA_025531955.1 Erythroxylum orinocense | reverse complement strand
TCCTGACCCCAACTCACTCCTCACTCTCGATCTGAAGTTCACAATTGAACACTATTGCCACGTGTTTCGTGTTTCGTCTTCTTCAAAACTCACAATAAGTTAGTGAAAATGACTTGAATTAGTATGAATTTAGCAATAAAGAGGAAAATTTTGCTTATTATGTTACCATAAGTTTATATATATGGAGTAATATAACTAATTGTGCGTACCCATGAGCTCGAGTCGACCCCTAAGATTGAATCGGATGATTGATATAGAAAACAAAAATGTTCAACCGTCAATCCCATTACTATTAAAGAGCAGCACATAAGAATATTAGTTATCAACATATATAAGTCTTATTTTCTGAAGCACTCAAAAAAAAGACCATGAGTCAACTGCTTCATTCTATTTATTATAGAAGAACACGACACTTGTTTTCTGGACGTATAATGAAAGAAAATAACAAGAAGATGTCTCTATACATGCAGGCAGAAAAAATGTACTGAAATTTGTTTTTGTTTTTCAGGAATCATTATGCATCTAGTTTTGCAAAAGTGTTCAATTTGATTTTAATTTGTGAAGGCGTTGAGTGTATGGTTGGTCAACTTAATGTCCAATACTAGAACAAACGTTAGGGGAACCAAACTAGCGGCTTCACTTGCAAGTTTCAATCAAGAGATTAGTAGTTGGATCATTTACGCTTAAATCATGGATAGTTTTCGTTTTATTTAACTAGTTGGAAATTCAGCATTTTTTGCATTAATGTCAAGGAAGGAAGATGGGAAGTCACATCCTTGGCGTCCTGAAACGGGACAAAATGTTGGTTTCGGTATCAGGACTATAAAGAGTTAAGATAAGAAGTGGAAATGAAAATAGCTTTGCAACCTCTAAGCCAGCTTTTCCAGCCTATCTTAGCATTTGAAAGTAATTAACCTGGAAAATTTGCGCCATCTTTGACAATTTGGGCTCTTCGGAATGCTTCCCTGTCAAGAAGTACACTTGAAGGTTGCTTTCACCGAATAGTTGGATATTTGGACGGAGAAAAAAGAAAGGAAAAAGTGGACACTTCGTAGCTACTCCAAGGATGCAACAGTCAAAATTCATGACCTGTCTTCATGTTTCTGTGATATTTCACTCATCACATCACGTTTGGTCAAATGCCGAGTTTCCAAGGAATGTTTGGTATGGTTCCATTTAGCGTTGAAACTTTTTATAGTTCCTACTCTGCTTCTGTCAAGGATTATAATGAGCATGGTTATTACGGTCCATGTCCCTACCCTACACAGAAAAGCACAAAAATATGTTACATTGCTAATTAGGTACAAGCACAGAAGAATGATCATCAAGATTCCGATAAAGAGCATAGAAACAAATTTCTTTTTTATCTTGGCCTCGTGTTTTATCACACAAGACAAATGCTATGCACATCAATATAATATGGATACAAGCTCTATTCAGTTTATGAAAAGAAAACCCATCTTGAAATGTCTGGCATATAGAAGAGTTGAAGGCAGAAGTCACGATGTTTTGTTATCCTGAACATGGCCAATTTTCAGTTACGCTACAGTACGTGGTATTGAGTCAGTGGGCTGGCGTTGGTCACGATGTTTTGTTATCCTGAACATGGCCAATTTTCAGTTACGCTACAGTACGTGGTATTGAGACAGTGGGCTGGGGTTGGTCCCTTGTTTTCACCTCTTTCACCTGCAAATACACGCTAAAACATTCTAGAAAAGTAAATATCTGAGTGTAAAATGAAACTACATTAAACATTAAGCTCTATGACTTGGCACGAGAGGTCTAAAATCTCCTTTAACATTAGAATTTTATGTAAAGCATGTCTATATTCAAGATAAATGAACATTGTTAAGTGTGAATCTTGGAAGTTTCAGGCCCATTGATATGAGCAAGATCTGACCAATCCCAAAACGCGAAGCACATAAAGTTAACCGTATTACCCAAGTTGTACCTGGCTCCTGGGCACTTTCAGGGAATCGTCTACTTTTTATCCAAAGAATGGTTCTTCCCAAGACCCATGCAGTTTTCTGCAAAGGTGAAAAAAAAAATTATAGCAATTTTACGAGCATGGGCTGTGCTTTTCGAGGAATGCCCTTCTTGGATAAAGTGACGCAACCCAATTCTCCATTAAACCTACCAATACCATGTTGCAAAATTTTCGTATCATCATCAATATAATGATTACTTCTGTTATTTCGTGAAGAAGAGCAGTCTCTGCCCTTACTCCTTACCTAACTCTGAGGTTTGAGAGCCAACATCTTTTATTCAATATTATTATATGTTTTATTATAATAAATAAATTTCAGCTATCTACTTATGTAATCTAAAACTGACTTGAGTCTCCAAAAAAAAATAATTAGGATTCTACTAGATAAAATAATAAGATATAATAAGATTTGAGAGATCTGGACTCCAAGTCTCTACTCTTTGTCTTTGTATAGCTATAATGCGCTATGTCCCATTTCTGTCTGCTAAGCTACGCCTTGCCTAATCTTTAGTCCTTTTTTCTTTTTTTGAGGAATGATATCTTTAGTCCTTTTATAAGTGCTATGTTGATGTCATATTGAACCTGTGTATGATATTTTTAAGTTCTTCAGTATCTTTCAGGCTTTGAGCTTCAGTATAATAATGGGAATTCTTCCATGCCCTTTGCCTTGCCAGAGCAAGAAAGATAAGGAATCTCAATCTCAACCAAACTCGAATCAGCTCTACTCCGACTCATCGGCCTCATCTCTCTCTTCTCAGCCTAGTTTACCTTCTGTTCCTTCGCTTTCTTTACCATTTTCAAAGCAGAATTATCAAAACTTTACGATTCACCATCAGTGTATAGCCACTCTCAAAGGCCACTCCTCTTATGTTTCTTCGCTTGCTCTAGCTGGTAAGTTCTTGTACACTGGCTCTTCCGATAGCAAAATAAGAGCTTGGAACCGAGACCCCATAATTGGGAATTGGATAAGCAATATCGTAACCACCAGTGACGGGGCAGCGAAGTCGATAGTAGTTTCTGGAGACAAGCTTTTCAGTGCACACCAGGATTTCAAAATCCGTGTATGGAAATTTGACACCAACAACGACCACCAAAAATACAATTGCATAGCTACACTTCCTACGTTAAATGATCGCTTTTTGAGGCTTTTTTCACCGAAGAATTACGTGCAAGTTAGAAGACACAAGAAGCGCACATGGGTACACCATGTTGACGCTGTATCAGCACTAGCAATATCGAGAGATGCTTCACTTCTGTTCTCTGCTTCATGGGACAGAACGTTCAAAATTTGGCGAACATCGGATTTCAAGTGCTTGGAGTCAATAAGAAACGCACATGAAGACGCCATTAACGCCATAGTTTTATCAAATGAAGGGCTCGTTTATACAGGTTCAGCAGATAAGAAAATCAAGGTTTGGAACAAGCAAGCAGGAGAAAAGAAGCATTCTTTGGTAGCTACAATGGAGGGTCATAAGTCTGCTGTCAACGCCTTAGCTCTTAGTATTGATGGCTCAGTGCTATATTCTGGTGCTTGTGACCGATCAATTCTTGTTTGGCAAAAAGAAATGGGTGTAATTGTCGATGGCGGTTGTCGACACATGGTGGTGTCCGGTGCACTGAGAGGGCACACCAAGGCAATTTTGTGCTTAGCAGTTGTGTCAGATTTAGTTTGCAGTGGTTCTGCTGATAATACAGTAAGGATTTGGAGGAGAGGACCAGAGAACTATTATTGTTTAGCAGTCTTAGAGGGACACAGAAAACCAGTTAAGTGCTTAACTGCAACCATTGATACCAATGATGGTTCTGATACTAGTATTTCTTATTTATTTTACAGTGGCAGTTTGGATTGTGATATTAAGGTCTGGAATATTCGGGTTTTGACTCTTTAGAGCAATACTATTTATTAATCTCTTGTACATATATAGATAAGGAAGTTCACAATTTGATTCCTTTTCATATTATGTAACAGGACCATTGTTCCTACTGGTATTCTGAATGTAATTAATACGAAATAAAGAAGCTTTAAAATAGAGTTGACATGTTGATGCGCGTCTAGACAAGGGAGATATATTATGATAATGAAAGAACATAATGTTTCAACTTTTCTACAGTATTTGGTTAGGGTGAGAGGAGATATCATATGGACGATTCTTTTATTTTTGAAAGAGAATCAGGCAAATACAGCTTTGGCTAACCCATTTGTTTACTTCAAAACAGATCAAATATTATATCTGTAGCTTACCTTCCAACGACGGGCAAGTGCTATTTCAGTCAGAATCTTAGTTCTGTAGTCAAATATTTATTGCTCTTTCAGAAACCACACTATAATTTTTCCCATATATAATAGGAGAGCCACCGGAGATCAGGGAATTTTCACACATACCATGTGTTGCAGGCTCTCAAGTTTAGGAGAAATCTCACGTTTCCTGCCTTCTTCATCAATATCAAGGGCATTTAATTCTACTTCGGAAGGACAATTGGCCATAAATCAATGTAAAACATGTTATTTTTAAGATTCTTTCAATATTATTATTGTTATTTTTTAATTTTTGGTCGGAACTTTTTGAGGTTGAGATGACTGATATTAAAAAAAAAAACAGAAACTTGGTTTACCAAGTCTTTCTTGTCACCGTGTGAAGAATGGCTTTTTCTTTATGTCAAGCTGATGTATGGTTGAGACACTAAACTATGCTACCTGGAATCTATCTCAGATTAGGACAAAATAATTACTGGCTTTACATTGCTGAACTCCCCTGAAATAACCATGGTATAAGTGCAGAGTAAATTACCGTCATGCCATTCTTTTACCAGGCATCTTAATAGTTCGTTCTAAATTTGTGACAGGATGTTTTCTGATGAACCCAAAAAAAAAAAATTGTCAGAGGACACATACATGGGACAACGAGTGCTTACCAGGAAGTTGATCTCAAAAAACATTTAATCCGTGAGAGTAATGATCTAACTCGACAGAACAGGAGAAGGATAAGCAGTAAGGCAATTAACCACTGTAAGAAGCAAGACCTGGGAATCATGAACTCCCCTCTTTTGTTGAAATTAATGCACCAATGAGTTGCAGCAAAGTATAGTCGCTGCGCACACACTGTTTTGGCGTAATTATATAGTCCGTAACACCTTTATATTTTTTGCTTAATCCTTGAAGAGTTACAGAACTGCAGAATCTCATGGTTTGACTTTTAGATAAATTCGACCCTAACAAAATTGTATCTTTATAGAAAGAAGCCGCTGTTTGAATGAAAGGAACAGGGCACTCCAACCTCATACACAAGATTTTAAATTGTGGACCGCAAATCTAAACGTGACTGCAATATCATGGTAATAGTCAGATCTCTTATTATAATTTGTTATAATTACATTCACATTATTTTTAATTATGTCCCTGCCACACTGCAGTTGGTGTAAGAATTCATAATCATAATATAACCTGTAGTTAAAATTATTTATGATAAGACTTTTCCCTCAAAAAAAAAATTATGATAAGACTTTTGCCTATGAAAGGAAATAATGATAAGTAGAGACTCCAATTCTACTTTCTTTTCTATTATGTCAATTTATCTCGTCAGATTCCGTGAACAGCTTTTATTTATTTATTTTTTTTATACAAAGGGAAACAAACTCATAAAACAGAAAGACAAAACTAGCGCAGCACTCTATGGAAGCTTCAGGATGGTCATCAGCGGCGTCTGAAGGAGATATAGGCCAGGACTGGCAAGAGTGGCAATGGAGGCCAAACGATCTACACATTGGTTGCCTTCTTTGGTGTATATGGCGAAGGTCCACCTCCCAATCGCGGTGAAGAAGTCTACGAGCACCTGCCACCAAAATATTATCATCAGATAAAACGGGATGTGAAGAAGATAAGCTGCTGATAACTTGTAGGGAGTCCACTTCAACAGTGAACAGCTTTTATTAATTATATGGACATTTCAGTAAGGTTCAACATCATACCAATCATACATTTTAGAGAAACCGATACTGATTAAATATCCTGGTCCACTGTTATATGAAGACACAAATATGTGGTCCACTTAATTTAATACAAGTTGGTGCAGGTTAGGTAAAAAGCTATACTTCAAGCCCTGTACCTTATAAATCCACCTTTCAACTTGTAACTTCATATTTGTTTATTGTTTATGCAGCTCAGAGAAGACACTTTGGAAACAGCACATAAATCGATCAGCACATAAAACGATCCTATCCTCGTGTTCCAGATGATTACAGAAAAATGATGAACATTAGCACCTTTGTCTTTTCACTTTCCGGAAAAATCTACTTTCTTCTAACTTGCTTTTTCATGGATGTGAATGTTTCTGCCACGTGAAAGCGAGAAATTGTAAACTTATAAAAGAATCGTACTTAATTAATTAAAGAAACCTCATGTATAGATAATGCTAATCCAAAGAGTTGCAAATGATAAAATGCTGAATTCGCCAGTTTGGACTTGAGCTTTACAATTACCGCAACATGTCGGTAAAAAGTACATGAATTTCAGCATATAAATAAAGGTTTGTCCTTCTTTCTAACAGTAGTTAAAAGAGAGCTAACAAAGATATCGTAAGCAATCCTTAACTAATGAGGCTACTTCAAATGTCCGCATATGAAATGTCAATGAAAGGCTGAAAGCAACTCATTTGCATTGACAATGCACAATAATTGATTAATTCAAGTGTGTACCACTTTCAATTTTCAAAGCCGGCAAATTCTAGCACAATATCTTGCATTTTAATCATCTAACAAATATTAGTGAGCAAATGATGCTTAAGTAGTCCGACTCTCACTTGTGTATAGTTTTTTTCTTATGCCCCTGTTCTCTCACAATTTGTGTATAGTTTTTTTCTTATGCTCCTAGGGTTGCGGGGGAAACGGGGTGCTTAGTTCTCTCACAATTTGACTTACTTACGAAAATTTGATCAAACTAGAAGAAGATCATCATAATTTCCAGTTATTTAGAGAAACACACCAGTTGTTAGCACAAACTCGACATGTTTATCGTTCAATAAAAAATGAAAGAAAAGAAACTCAAGATCTGATGAAATATTATATTAGTTAAACCCATTATCATGCATTAATGTTTCTTTTGTTTATATATTCAGCCTTTACTTTGTTTACTCATTATTAGCAATTATTATATTCATCCTGATGATTTATTAGACTTTCTATATACTTATACTCATTTATGTTATTTGGAATCATGTTTATACTATTTATGGCAACAAACATGCCAAGATATATGGAATCGATTCTTCCGAGCTAAACACTCAGAATGAATTGTCCTGTATGTAACGATATTAGAGAACAAATAATAATTACCCAAGATACTATAGCAAAATATCTAGATCAAATCCAATACTACGAATCTCGTATTCATTATCTCATCTTTGAAGGAGTAAATCGATTAGCTATTAGACCGCTTTACAATTCTTTAACCACAGTAAGACAAATACATCAAGTATATACAGAATTATTAACCTCTTTGGAATCAGTATATGATAGTCATAACAATTATCATAACAGAGTGTGACTACCCTAAAAGATTCAACGATACTTGACGTAGATACCTTAGAATTAACAAAATCCTTATGAACCTTTCAAATCAATACATTATTAGCTAATGAAAAATGACAACAAATAGCCAAAACATAATTAAATCTGAAGTCTGGACAAGATAGACAAAAACAATCAGTTTTTAGGAACATTTTAAAAAGACAAAACATTATTTATTTTGAAAAAATGGTTTGTAAAACTCCGGTTAGAATCGACCAATGTAATGGACATATTAGAATTAAGTTGATAGACCAAGAACAGCTTACAAAACAATTACAACAAATTCCAAAAACCAAACGAGTTAAATTAGGATATATTCACCTTTCAACTATTCAGATTTTATTAAAATTCACTTTTCAAGAAGGAATTGACTCACCAATTAGACCGGCCATTTTAGATGAAAGAATGACAGATCTTAATAATCAGATGTTAGGAATAATGAATGGAAATCTAGCATAGGGAAAAATTAAGTTTAACGCTAGACTAAAAGTAGGAATTCCCCTGTTATCACAAAATTTAAACGATACAATTACTATAGCTTATAAATTTTACAAAGAAATCTAATGACCGAAGGACAATATCTATTTTCAATTACTTACCAAATTAGTTATGCCTTTACAAATTCTCATCATAGCATTGAATTTAAAAATATAGATCAAATCTATATAGATCAATTGTTTACTGAAGTTGCAAAAGTAGGAACAAAGTTTCAACAAAAATTGAAACCGCTCCTAGCTATTCAATTTCCTATAATAACTCAATCCACCCCACATCAAAGACGAAACTCTTTTTCTGAACAATCATTTACTACTATCAATCCATCTTTAACCAAATCTTATTCTTTTTCTATTCTACACTGCAAGACAAAATCAAATCAGAATCACTCATCCTCATATAAATCATACTAAAAAATTGTTAGATAATATTCATAATCAAATTACTACTCTTTCTACGTATGTTCAACAAAAATTATGACTAGTATCACCCAACAAATTGTCGATTTATCAGAACACCAAAGTTATTTAGAAAACAAATTAGATCAGTTAATACAAGCTCAAAATGAAATACTAAATGAAATAAAAACTAGAAATCAAAAAACCACAGTCAAGTTCAAAAGTGGTATCAAAGCTAGTCATAACAACGCAATCATGGAAGAGGCCTTAACCAACAATCCTAACAATAATAATTGTTCACTTTGTACTTTATTAACTCATGCTAGAAACCAAACACAGGAATTAGTAAACCAATATTGCCAAGAAACAGATGAAGCAATAGATCTCTTAATCAATTTTGTAGAAAATAATGAATGGCCTAATCTAGAGGTAGAATCACAATTAGAAGAATTACGCTATGACCTTATTGTTGTTTACAAAATTTATTTATATGTAAGTCGTGAATTAGCCTATTACAACTATTTACTTAGATTTCATCGATTATGACAGCATTAATGGCATCAAGCCAATGTTAACTTTGTAGTCTACTCAATCAATATATTAGTGAAACACAACCCTTAGTCAATTACTATCAACAAAAGACTGAAGAATCTACTAACAATTTAGTTCGTTATATAACTCAACACCGAGATTATTATGATCCAACCGAATTAGAAGTTTTTCGATCTGATTTAGAATTAACGAATGATTGTTTTCAAATAGTCAATGATGAATTAAGTTTTTACATTGCTTTAAAACAAATTCATCTATTTCAAAATTATAATCATGAGTGAAATAGAAGAAGTATTAGATCAACTTGAATCTTTAGAATATGTAAAAAGAAACATTCAATAACAATTTGCTGAATTAACTTCTTTAGTACAAAAATTAACTCTCACATGGCATGAACAACTAAATACCACAATTAGTAAACCTCCTCAGAAAGATGAAACTAAAGAAATTATTTACAGATGGGAATCCGATCAAGAAGTCTTTATGCAAGATAATAAGGATAAACCAGAAAGTAGCGGAGCTAGAGAACTAAAAAAAAGTAAAAGAATTAAAATTAAAGGAAAAATTATTGGAGATAAACGAAAGAAGGAAGAAACTTATAGTTATCAATGGTATGAAGAACCAAAAGATTTTCTTAATTCTCAAGGATACTATTATAAAGAAAACAAATTACGAAAATATCCAACAGAATATAAACCAAAACATATTACTCTAGGACCAGATGGTGTCTTAAATTTAGATTGTATTACAAATCCGAAAGAATTAATACATGAATGGTCAAATAGAATACAACTATTACTACAGGTAGAAAAACCCTTTGGAGATACTCCACAAAATAAGGATTCAGTATAGAATTTTGTTACTTATAAAACTTCGGGAATTGTACTGTAACATCCCATCACTGATGGGAAGAATAAAATAGTAATTTTGGACGGGTTATGAGTGTGTATACGTATCTCGGCATGTTCATGCATAATATGGCCTTTATATATATGTGAATGGAAAT
>JANZLX010000003.1:11650814-11662665 GCA_025531955.1 Erythroxylum orinocense | reverse complement strand
TCATGAATTAGGAGTCAGCAATTGCATAAATACTTAAGAAAGCAGGGCCAATTTATAGTATAAATCGGGTTCAATCATAGGTCAAGACACTCATAATGGATAAAGACTTGGAATTATATAATAAAACATTTAATGAGTTTTATCAGAAGGAATGTGTAGTGAAGGACTATAATATATGTCATACATTAGAGCAAAATGGAGCTGTAAAATAGATATATTGAACACTCACGTGTTATGCTTGATGCACACCATTAAATGCTAGACTTACAAATCAGTTTAGCTAAGGTAGTTAATATTATTGCTTATCTAGTGAAATGATCTCCATTAATTGTAATAAATTTTAAGACTCCTCAAAAGATTTGGTACAATACTCTGTCTTATTATTTTATCATAAGAATATTTGATTGCCCTACATATGCTCATATTAATAATGGTAAAATGGAACTTAGGGTAATAAAGTGCATATTTCCAAAAGATGTTGCCATAGTTAAAGAGAACAAACTATATTGTACTAAAAAGGATAAAAGTCCAAAGTTTATTATATGAGCTTAGTGATCTTGTAGGTAAAAAGGATTAAGGAAATTGAAACCTTAAACAAGATAGTTGAAAATTAGTGGCAAGGTGTCGTTACCCTTGCAAATTAACCCTACACGAATAACAAGTAGTATATGAGAGTAGGGATCGTTCCCTCAAAGATCTAATAAAGGAAAGCCAAATATCGTCAAACTTGTTAATTTTTAGTCAAAGAAAATAGACACAACAACTTAAATGAAACAAAAATCTAAATTGCAAACTAACCTAAATGATAAAGTAATTAATGCAAAATACTAACTAAACCAGAAAACAGAAATAGTTAACGAAAAACAGAATTCAAAAGATAATCTAGAATTAGATTTGACGCAAACAAAAATCAAACGAAATCAAATAAATTGGACTCGAACCAATGCACAAAAATAAATGATTAGGGGGTTTGATCTCAACAATTTATAATTTAAAGAACAGGAAATTAAACAAGTACTAAATCAAAATTCGGAAGAAACCAAAATTACGGAAACTTCAAGTGCAAAGGATTTCGCTGACGAAACCAATTAATTCATTCATCGGACTCTAGGAATTATTTGTGTACTATGTTTACATAATCATGGATCACCAACTTATTGATTTTATGCTTCTTAACTACTAAGAATACAAATCGTTGCAAACAATCATAGGATTCATTACTACTAATCCACCTATGTCGCGTACGAGCGTTACTATAGTTGGTTTAATGATCTTGCCTTCAAAACTTTGACAACTACTGTAGCACCCCTTATAGCAGAGTACACACCGGGACGCCCGAAGGTCATTTCGGTACATAACCTATGATAAGGGCGAGTTATGTTCCATCACTACATTCACTTCCTATGGCTTCATATCATTATTCACTTGTAAAGTATCATAAGAAAATCACAATATTTTTTAAACCAACTTTTTCCTCATTTCATTTCACAAAAATCGATGGCTACATTGCGTCTTTCATATTTTCCATATGTACATCATCAAAAACCTAATATAATAATACTACAAGAACGAGGAAAATATGTACAATCTAACTAATCTGTCCAAAAAGCCCAGCTGACCGACTTTTGAGCCATGACTTCTGCTGCTAATCACAATATACCCGGCTAGTAGAGCCTCTTCAGTATCTAGAGTCGCCTCTCGGTCCTGAAAAGACAACGTTGCAATTTTGGTGAGTTTTGCGAACTTAATGAGGTAACCATCATCGATGATTCACTCAATCCATGCAACACAACAGTTCACATATCAATTAATTCACTACTTTTCATATTACAAAAGTATCACACTTTCACTTAAGCATAAGTCATTTTGCATTTCAATCAATCAAACATACTTAACAAGATGCATATGAAATGTTCATGAGACACTTTTCTAATTATTACGTTGTTGTGACCAAGTGCCTGAACTGTCCCATATAGGGTTCATTAAACGTTGAGCTTAAGGCTCTGAATCACTTGTGAGCTCAAGGCTCAGTATTACTCGTTGAGCTTTAAGCTCTAATCGGTGGCGACTCTGGTCACAAATGCCATTATCTGATTATGCAGTCATGAATGGAATGCATGTACCACAATCATCACATTATAAAGCACATAGGTCTTCCCATTCACATTCAAGCAGCACTTCAATAGTTCAATCCACAATACACAATCATCGGACCTCCTGTCCGGAATCACAATCAAATCATATTCATTCAATATTAAAAACATATTTGTAAGCAAACAAATAATTAAGTGATACCATCTAGGTTACTCACAAGTAGCTCCCGAAGCTAATGCCTGAAAGATTCGACAACGCCCTGAGGTTGACGTTCCAGTTGCTGCTCTATAACAAATAATATGCACAATATTAAAATTTGCACAACTATCAGTATCCAATAATGCACATGTATGAAATAAATTATGTACAATGCATGTTCATGATAATCCCGAGGAAGTTTCCATCCTAAAATCGATCTCGTATCAAAACTCATCTAAGTATAATTTACACTTAGGTTTATGCCTCACTAGAACCATTGAAAACACAATTCATTCTTCTTTGGCTTACTTTCAGGTTTTCCATAAAACCCCTTTCGGGTCTACTGTTTACCTTCAATCAGAGAAGTGAAAATAAGATAATTAGGTCAAACTCTCTTTTAGAAAATTGTATTCCTCTATGTCTCATCTTTCCATTGACACCAAAATCACTCAATTTGGTTTAGTGAGTCAAAAGATATACTTTAAACATTTTTGGACTGCTCTTGTCCAAACAGTATTCTATGCACAACCTCCATCTAGAATTTAAACATCATAGAGACTGAATCATATTCCAATTTCTTCATACCATTTGTATCCCCATGCCTCTAGTTTACCTCAAAATAAAAATCATCTCAGTTGGATCAGTAGAGCTCAAAAAATCATCAAAATACCGAAGTATATTTAATGGAATAATACCAGTTCATACTACTTAAGAGCACACTCACCGTACCCATCCCACACTTTTCACTCAATCTTTCTCCATTAAATTCAGATAGCTATGATTCTTGGTGAAGAGTAGATCAATGTCTTACGAAACCAATGGTTCAAGAATCGAGTCATTTGGAGGTCTAGAGAAGAAATTATAGTTAAAAGAAGCAACCATGTTTATGACCTCAATCAACACGAACCTATTTTCGCGCAATTTCCATAACTTTCACAAACAATATTGGATTGATCTCAGTTTTAGACCATTTGAAAAAAGACTTCGAGATCTACAACTTTCATGAAGATCTCGAAGACCAATTTTATCTTCTAAATATTGTGTCATCTCACTTTTTACATCGTCTTACTTTCACTTCGTCTTACTTTTGCTTCGTCTTACTTTCACTTCGTCTTACTTTTGCGTCTTACAACTTTGTCTTACTTTTGCGTCTTACAACTTCGTCTTACAACTTTGTTTTACTTTTGCGTCTTACAACTTCGTCTTACTTTTGCGTCTTACAACTTCGTCTTACTTTTGCGTCTTACAACTTCATCTTAATTTTGCGTCTTACAACTTCGTCTTACTTTTGCGTCTTACAACTTCGTCTTACTTTTATCTCTCTCCAAAACATCTCCACTTATAGAGATCATAACTTTTGACTTCAATGTCCAAAAATTCCATACTATATACCGTTGGAAAGATAAAAGAAAGATCTATAACTTTCCAGAAGGAAACTTTGATAAAATATATTTATATCAATTACAAATTTTCCCCTAAATTCCAAAGATGAATTTTCTATTCATGCACCAACATATTGCACCCAATTCTTAACTTCATAAAATTTTGAGACTCTTAGAGACCGAATTGAAATTAGATGTCTTCATAAGAAATGTAGCCATATGTTTCTAGTTTAATCCAAATCAAGAATCATCTCGTTTGGATAATTAGAGAAAATGTTGTAGCTAAAAGACTGAAGCATACTCAGTGAACATTTTCCAGATTTCCCAACTTTCAATAGTTTACATCTAACTCTTCTTCTACCTAAATTATCTCTTCCATTCAACTCCAAAAATCACCAAAAATCACTTTTACAACACTCAACGCTCATAATCTTTCAAAACACTAAATTAACACCATAATTAGATTTTTCATCCCCCAACAACACAGTATCTATGAACAAACATGTAAATGCTATTTTTCATGTAAATGATAATAACCTGTCAAATTTATTTCATAAATCCCCAACTCTAAAGGATTTATTTACTACTTATCTGCTGAAAACTTCGAACTCTTCAAGCCTTAAACTCCACACAAAATTTCCGCACTTCACTGAGTAAAATGACCAGATTTTAGTTTTTTTTTTCTTGAGGTAGAGGACACAGATAAGAAAGTGGGTTTGGTGTAGGAAAGGAAAAGCATAGAAATATCTTAGAAAGTATTTGATGGAAAACTCTGTGTACGGGAAGAAAGTTTGAAGAAAATGATGATGATGAAGGAATTTAAACATATCGCTTCACCTTTCAAATCTCAGAGAACAGTAACTTACTTCTAGTAAAAGTATAAAAGCCTAAGTGACACTTGTCACTTTCTTATGATATAAGCTCTAACTTAGTTTTTTTTTAAACCAACTCCTTTAACTTTCATCTTTACAAACCAACCATTTCCAAAGCTTCTTTTGATTTCCTTTTCCCTATTTTCTAAAATTTATTCCTAAATTCACAAATACCACAATTCTACTAACCTGTAAAATTTTCAATGTAAAAATATTCGTAATTCTAAAAAATTCACAAATCAATTCAATTATACCCGGAATTATTCATGAGTGCATGTACAATTATTTTTATGTGCAGAAAAATTCACTATTTATGTATAAGTGTATAGCATATTATGCATGAATAAGGAAATGCATCTCTAACTCCCATTAATCACTCACATTTACCATTCTAACCTTTCCATAAATAATGGGATGTTACAGAAACATATCAAACTAAAGAGAGAAAAATCTAGACAAACTTAATAAAATCACATCATGAGAGTATAAAGGAGAAGGTAAAGATGAAATAACTTAGGCTTGTACTAGAAAATGGAAGAAAGAAAATAAAAGCATTGCATTCATTAGGCTTTTTCAGAGGCAAAGATCAATGATCGCTAGAGAGGAATTAAAAATGGATTTATTGAGGCAAGTGTTTTTTTAATAGAGAGTTCGAGAAACCCAACTAGTTGGTATGTTAATTCAATAACAACTAAAGGAAAAGAAGAAAAAAGAATAAGTAGAAATGTTACAACACTAACCTATAAATTTAATAGTTTCTAAAATATAACTTTAAATAGTTTTTAAACTTTAATTTCTCCCGTCTCCATTATTGTAATCGAACAAGGGACATTCGTCATCTGGGGGGGAAGGTATTTTAGGTTTACCTTATTAGGTAGACGACAGGAAGAGTCGAGTTAGGTGAGTTGGGTTTAGGTTTCCAAGGCAAGGGTGAGTCTTTGTTAAAAATATCAATTTGAATTTTGAGTTAATAATTAAGGTTTCACGTCACTTAAAAATAATTGATCCACGAGGACCATATTTATCATATAGAAATTTGTATATCTTTTAATAGTAGTCAACGTTAGGAAGTTTTTTTGAAAAAGTTTAAAGTACAAGGATATTTTTCAAACATTTTAAGTTTATGAGGTTTTTTTGACAATTTCCCAAACTAAACAAATTTAGCTTTTACCCTTTTATAAGTACTAGCACATATGCTACATAAAATCCTATTGACTATTTGTAAAGACATTGGTAATATATTATTAAATTGAATAGATTAGTAAATAGTATACTTATAGTCCTAGGATTAAAACGTTCAGTAATACGAATGAATATAGATAATTTTATAAATACAAGCAAACATGCTAAATGAAAGCAGGCATTATGATTCAAAAATAAAATATATGATATTTTCATTCACAGTTATTTAAATATCCGGGTTGAACGAAATAGAACTCTAGTACTAACTGCGGTTACGTTGAATTGCTTCCTAATATTACAGAATCCAATCTACTCTATGAACTAACAATCAGGAAAATATGACATTTCCTGCAACAAGTGGACCGAATTCTGCTCATTGCTCACCTCTCAACGTAGGTTGTTTCTGGCATGTGCTTTCCATAGCTCGGGTGGGATCCTCTTTACAGGGCTAGTCCTATTCTTTGCAGCACATATATAGCTTTCAGTAGCTTAGCAAACCCATATCGCAAATTTATGACATGAAAGATCAAAGATAGCAACAAGCAGCATAGCAGGCCATTAACCACTTAGGACTGACCATATTATGTCCTGGGAGTTTCAGAAGCAAACAAAGCATGATCAGGTTGCATATAAATGTGCAAGTAGTAAGTAGCTGTCAATCAATCCATTCAGACTCAACACCAAACTAATGTACCGACAGTTCGCAACTGAGAATTTCACTATGGGATAGATTCGTTCCACTTGGGCTGCTCGACACCATGGTTGTTCAGGCCTAACTTTTGCCCCCTTTATTTGTCCAAGATCCAAGCGTAATAAGGTAAAACATTATGATCAAGTCCTAACGTTTTAAACTAACGTTATGATACCACTCTCTCCCTATTTATTTGTTCTTTATATGGAAGATTTGACCATGCTTATTCAAAGAGTACTGATGAGTAAAAAATAGATTTCGGTTAGGGCATCTAAAGGTGGACCAGGCATTAGTCATTTATTTTTTGCTGATAACTTGCTGATCTTTGATAACGCTTCAGTTAAACAGGTTAAGGTGGTACGTAAAGTGTTGGATGTGTTCAGTTAGGCGAGTGGGCAGAGGGTTAATCGTTCTAAGTCTAGAATTTATTTTTCAAAATCTGTTTCTCGGGTTATAAAATCTCGGCTACAATAGTCGCTAGGAGTAGCAGTTACTTCTGACTTGGGTAAGTATTTGGGTGTTCCGTTATTGCATGGTCATACCTCAATTGCTCATTATAGGCATATTGTGAGTTCGGTAGAGACTAGGCTGGCTACTTGGTGTTCTAAATTTCTAAGTCCCGCTGGGAAGGAAGTGCTTATAAAGTCTTCTATTTCATCGTTACCTATTTACACGATGCAAACGGTTTGGTTACCTATCTATATTTGTGGTAATTTAGATCGTTTGGTTCGTGATTTTTATTGGGGTTTCACACCGGATAAACGTAAGATGCATTTAGTTGGTTGGAATTGGCTTATTCAACCAAAGAGATATGGTGGTCTTGGTTTCAAAAGTTCTCGATTAATGAATGTGGCTTTGTTGGGTAAGTTGGGTTGGAAGTTATTTTTGAATGATTCTACCTTGTGGGTGAAGGTATTACGTTGTAAATATTGTAATGGTGGGTCTATTCCATTTTTTGGTAAGGGTTCGGATTCCAGTTTATGGAAGCGGGTCATTAAAAGTTTTGATTTGTTATTTCCTCTTTCGGTTTGGAGAGTTGGTGATGGCTCTCAAATTAGTGGTTTGATAACTGGTGCTCGGCAGATCCCCTGGTGGATTAGATGGATGGCTTGACGGTAGGGGAAGACCATTTTCGGGTAGCGCATATAATTAATGATGGCTCATGGGATTTTTCAGGCTTGCGTTCTGCCATTCCAGAGCATCTCAGGGCGGTGATTCGGGCAATTCCTTTGCCTTTGTTTACTACGGTGTAGGATACCTGACTTGGACTTTTTCTCCGAATGGTGCTTATTCGATTCGAGCAGCTTATAAAGCACTTCTTTCGAAAGAGGTGTCTAATGTTCCTATTTCGTCTTATTTTTCTTGGTTGTGGAAGGTAGTTGGTGCACCGAAATTGAAACATTTTTTATGGTTACTTGGGCACTCATGTCTTCCGACAAATTCTTTGAGGTTTACACGGGGTTTGGTTACTTTTAATTTGTGTGGTGTGTGCTCTTTATATATTGAGTCTCCTATGCATTCATTGCATGATTGTAGTCGTGCAGTTGTATGGTGGCAGCAGTGAGATGTTCCTTTTAATTTTTTTACAGCAAAGACTTTGGTTGATTGGCTAGCTTTGAATCTACGTGCTCCTACTGTGAATGCTTTTGGTTTTGCCTGGTACATTAGTTTCTGGCAGGTATTTGGTGGATGTGGAAGGCTCGGAACTTATTTGTCTTTCAAAAGGAATTTCTTTCCTTAGCAAATTTGAAAGGATGTGTCTTTAAAGTTGCAATGGATGTGTCCCTATCTTCCGTTTCAACATCGAAGCGTCATGGTGTGAGGCGTTGGATTGGTTGGACTGCGCCGCCATCTGGTTGGGTGAAGTTGAATTGTGATGGTAGTTTTATTGTTAATCCTGGGCTGACTAGTGGTGGAGGGTTGTTACGAGATTCATTTGGTCGTTGGCTAGGGGGATATTCGTTTCGCATTGGTGTTTCAACTATCTTGGTGGGAGAGTTATGGTCCATGCGAGATGGTTTGAATTTTGTGTGGGATCACGGTTTTCGGCAGGTTGTTGTAGAATCTGATAGCAGGGAGGCGGTGTAGATGGTGACCTGTGGTGTTATCTCATCACATCCCCTGTCTGTTTTGATTGTGGATATTCAAGCTCTACTTGCTAGGAATTGGAGTTGCTATATTAAGCATGTGCTTCGCAAAGATAATTTTGCAACAGATTGTCTGGTTAAATTAGGTCATGGCATTGATTCCAATTTTCGGATTTTGGATGATATTCCTAACGCCCTTTCCTTGATTGTATGGGCTAATGCCTGTAGTATTTCTTTTCTGAGGTAGTTTAGTTTCTTTTAATTGTAACACAAAAAAAAAACTAACATTATGATAAGTCCTAACGTTTTAAACTTTTACTGATAAGCTTTTTAATATTGATATATTAAATGTTATCTTTTATCAAAAAAAATTTAATTAGCTCTTTACACGTTAAATTTTAATTAAACACTCATTAAATTTCTATAATAAAAATAACATTGTATTGTCATTAACTCCTTATATCAAAATAACTAACTTTGATATGATAATCAGTTTTATTCACATAAGATCGTGAATAATATTAACTTTTAAATGATAATTTGTAAATGTTAAAACATTAAGAAATTACTTAAAGTTTAAAAATATTTTTAAAGATATGCTCATACATTTAATTAATGATATAAATCGTATTTTCCGAAATATCATGTAATTAAAATATTCTACAATCCCACAACGCAATTATATAATATAGTAATTTAATTCTACATCGTTTCAATATACATTTTTGTGAGAAACTGAATTAGTTAGTGGAAGGTAATGACCATTTTAGACTAATTTAAGCTAACTATTATATACTTACAAAATCAACATGCCAAAACTTGAAAAGGCAAAAGGGCAAGTTTACAGTTAAAAGCAAAGGTATAGTTGAGTGATAGTTTGCTACTCCAATTTTCTATAACCCAACAAGGAAGAAAAAAGAAAATCAATTGACGGTTTTCACTTGGATTAAGGATTCGTGTTTCTCCCCAACCTTTACTCACTGCACAAATTCCTCTGTATGTCGAAAAGTGGGCCCCACATTCTTGTAGGAGTAGGACTAGAAGGTGAGAGGGCTATATACTGTGGTGAAGTTTGACTATTGTTAGACCCTTAAACTCCGGAGCACTTCTTAGCGACCTTCACGATGTGCCTTAGGAGGAAGGTTAGCTGGATTACATACATAAGGGAGGTATGTGAAAACACTAAAGCAAACATGGGCAAGTGGGATCGGACTTGGTGTGAATTTTGGTAGAGTTTCTAACCTTGTGAAGATTGAATCGACCTAAGCTAAAGACTTGATGGACTAAGAACTTAGCCCATGCTTGGATGAATAAACCACGACTAGTGAACTTATTATGGGAAGCATTAGATCATTCTATTGTGTTATGTGGGCTTCGGCAAGATCACATTGTATCATCAATGGATAGAGATCGTGAGGAGATCTTGGATGATGTGGCAACAACTAGGAGTTAGAGTTGCAGTGGGACTCAACATCTAAAGATAGTGGAGATCTTTAAGGATAAGGATGTCAGTGTCCTATATGAATGTAATCTCTATTTTTCTATTATCTCGCAGATTCTATCTTATCTGTTAGACTCCTATTTGGATAGGGATGTCATGCAATTGGTTCACGTGATGTAATCCGATCAAGATAGACGTGATCTTAGCATAATCTTAGGCAGTTCAGTTTAAGTCGGATTATGAATGTAACTTGGCGTTAAAGTTAGAGTACTTATATATAGCTCATTCGATCTTTGCTTTCCTAATTCAGTCAGAGAGAGCATTCCTTGTATTCTTTAAAGGGAAAGCAATATAAATGTTGGTTTTACCGTATCTCTCTTATTTCCTTGTTGGCTTTATTTTCTTATTGCTTCCATAGCATTGTTTCTTCGAGTGTGTGAGGTAAACACTTCGAGGGCTGTTGAAGACTGAAGTCTAGCTTAGGCGGACGTAAGTAAGACTATCGTGTAAAGGGTGTTGGCGATCAACTTTGGTGAAAGTTTGAGTACCAAGGTGACCTTTGTATTAACTAGTATTAGAGCGAAATTTCGAGATGTTAGTAGGCAACTTGATAGAACGAGTGATTAGGGTGTAGGAACTCATTGGGCCAATTCCTCAAGGGGAGGAAGAGGCCACATCTTACAATACTCGATTTGAGATGTTGGAGGTATGAATCCAACAGTTGCAGCAAGAGATAGCAAATTTGTTGAAGGCACAAAAAGAGGCCCAGTTCGGTATCACTGTGCTGAGGCATGTTATTGCAACACTATATGTCGATCGATTTTAAAGCTCCACACCACAACTTTCATTTGTAAAGGTACATGAACCTAAGGTTTTCAAAGGCGTGCGAGACATTAAGGTGTTGGAGAATTTATTGTAGGATATGGTGCAGTACTTTGTGGATGCTAGGGTATCTGATATTGAGAAGGTCAATGTGACGACCATGTACTTAGATGAGGATGCCAAGCTTTGGTAGAGGACGAGGACCTTTGCAGAGATCAGTGCGGGTAGAACTCCCGTGGAAATGTGGGTGCGGATGAAGAAGGAGCTCAAGGATTAGTTCCTTCCCATAAATACTTCTTGACTCGTGAGAGATGCCTTGAAGAAGCTCAAGTACAATAGATCGGTAAGAGACTATGTCAAATAATTTAGTTCTCTAATGCTGGATATTGAGAATATGTCAGACGAAGACAAGCTCTTCAAATTTCTGTCCAGGTTATAACTGTAGGCTCAAATGGAGTTACGGAGGCAAAACATGAAGGATGTGGTTGGTGCAATCACGGTCGTTAATGCCTTAGCATATTTTTGAATGGAGAAAGAATCTAAGGTGAGCTCCTCAAATTCTTCCAAGGCCAAAGGACACGCCTAACAAGAGAAGACCGAGGGAAAAAAGAAGAAAGACTCCAGAAAGGGGGATTTCAAGGGCAAGGGCAAGCAGAATGGTGGCTCTAAGAACGAAGAGACGTCCTCAAAGAAGGGCACGGTTGGTTGCTACTTGTTACTTGTATGACGGTCCAACCTTTGCCAGAGAGTGCTCGAGAAATGAGAAGTTGAATGCCCTAATTGCCAAAGAAGACGGTGAATCTTCGAAAGATGCAGTACTAAATCCAATCACCTTGCTTAATGCGGTTAGTAGCGAGTCAGTTCCCTTTGATAGACTAATGTATGTGGGTGTACAGGTTGGGGAGAAAGACGTGACCGTCATGTTGGATACAGGCACGACCCATAATTTTCTAGCAGAAAAGTGATAGTGTAAGTCGACTTGTACTCTTCTGTAACTCGACTTATGCCTGTACAGTACCAATAAGTCGACTTGTATTTACTGTAACTCGACTTATGCTTGCATGATAAGTCGACTTGTATAT
>JANZLX010000003.1:11634565-11645841 GCA_025531955.1 Erythroxylum orinocense | reverse complement strand
CACGTATGTAAGTCTTTGAGATTGCATGGGAGTCTGTCACATGCAGGTGGGTTGAGAAGAGCTTGGATCGGGCTTGGACTTGACATGGTTATCTTTGATGAATGGGCCGATCGGTCCAAGGCCCAACAGGGCCGACCTAACCACTAATCAATCATTGGAAATAGGAATGACTGGTAGTTTTCGATTTTTAAATAAACTTCAAAATTTGATAGTTCCTTTATTTCAATATTTCTATTCTGGTTTTGGGAGGATCGTCTTGGGAATCCACGTGAGAAAAACAAACTTGAATTTGTTCGAGTGGCCACAAGATGAATTAACGGGGGAAAGAGAATTCCAAACTTTATTTTAGCACTTCACTAGTGGAGTAGTGATCCAATAAGGTAAGATATGCATGGTAATTAACCACATGCATTTAATGCATTCCATCTCCACGAAACAAACTTTATCATTTAATTTTGTTATGGAAATCAAGCTCACCGACTAGCTTTTTCTGCGCTGCTCCGTTTTTCTCATTCTCCTCTTTCAGTCTTAATGGCAGCATTTGGAAGAAGATAACAGTCCTTTAGTACCAACATATATCCTTAGCGCTCTAGAGGTTTAAATTGCGATCCATGCAAGGAAAGTAAGCTGTAAATTCTCTTGTGGGCCAAATAGAATTTAACGGCAACTGGGGGAAAGAGTACTTTGTGAGATTTTTTGAAAGTAAGGAACATACTTTTACCACTTTTTTGTTCTGTCCCATTAGTTGAGCTTAATTCCCATTAGTATAACATTACAACCAAAGTTGCCTAGGGGCGAGGGTTGAAGGAATGTCCACTGTGATACGAAAAGAAGAAACATGTTTTTTTATGCTGATTTTGCATTCAAACCTTTTCCTTGAAACGACACTACCACTTCCGGGTGGCCGATGCTAATGTGCTCTTTTGTTCCTATCTCGTAGATAGACCTTTATCACCAGAAGCAAGGCCCTGAATGAGCAGGAAAGCAGCGAAATCAGAAGATTATGAGCATGCCAGTACTGGACTTGGCAACTTTTTTATTCTTTATTTGGGTTCGAAAAAAAAGTGGTGGGTAAGGATCAGATCACTCATTTCCTATTTCTTTTCCTCAAAAGTTGCATGCTGACTTCTGCTAAGTGATCTTCCTTTTTACTATCCTTGATCACTTTGTATAACTTTTTTATATGATAAATTTTAAAAATGGGTAAACTATATTTTCTTTTTTGGTTTATAAATAGGAAGTTTAACGGACCAGTGTCAAATTATAAGTCTATAAATTACTAAAGGGGTGTCCTTCATTTTTTGGATGCAAAAAATTGTTAAAGGTTGGGGTTGAATATTTTAAGATAAAAGATATGATTTTACTAATTCTAAAATATTTTTATAATTTTAAAATTATTTAAAAATATCTTATGGGATTATAAACTCAAAAATTATTTTTGAAATTTTTTGTTGATTATTATTAAAATTGATCCAAATTAATTATAAGAAATTTATTATTTGTAGAATTGACAATAAATCGGTCGAATTTATAGAGTTTATATTCAAATTTTGTTTTAAACTTTTGTTTTTTCATTTTGATTTAAGATTTGATCTATGATTTAAATCCAAATTTAACGAATTTGAAACAATCTAAAATTTGATTGAATTAAATATGTAAATAATGCTTGAAACTCGTAAAAAGAAAAAAAATAGAAAAAAGACATTATGCAAATTATCAACAAAAACAAAAGATGGTTATGCAAACAACAATTAGGTGAAAAGTTTGTTTGCTTTCAATTGAAGGTGAAGCAAGCATGTTCGATTGAGAGAGACGGAGATACGATAGCAAGGGACGAGTGAGTTGGGGGTGCAATGCATAATTGCACAGACCACAGAGCTAGGAGACGACTAGTGCCTTGGGAATATTTGTTGAGAATCAAAGTATAATTTCCACGCACAATTAATACATGACGCCCGCAGAGACAGAGAGATCGATCAGAGAAAAGAGTTAGGGTCGAGGCAAATGAAACCCAGCTTGACAATGGCGTTGCGCTTTGTGTTCCTTCATCATTCAATATTCAAAATATCGCTTTATTATTTTAACAAATTTAGAGCCGAACTATAAATTTTGAGTACAAATTCGGTTTCAAGTTTGCATTAAAAAATTTTAAATTCAACCCACAATTTGGTCAATTCAAATCAAAGTTATTGACTTTTGATTAATTGAACTAAATTAAACTATTTTTACTAACTCTGAAGATATATGCAATAGTTAGTGATATAATAATTTTTTAATAATACAAGAATTTTTTAAAATTTATAATATTATAAGTATTATTATTATTATTATTAAAGGTTTGTCTTTTATCCATTTATATAAGCTTTTAAAACTCAAAGAAGTTTGGTGCTAAATGGTAAAGTATACTGAAACGTTGGTAGCTTGATCGACATACGGTATGACATGATCAATTTAATCCACTTCTTGTACTTCAATAAGGACTTTATTATCATAAGGAGGAGGTGTGAGTCACCTGGTCTTGTCTGCCAGAAGGTTACGTGAAGCTCAATGTTGATGGGAGTGCTAGAGGGAATCCTGGTGATACTGGGTACGGAGGTTTGATTCGTGATTCTAATGGTTTATGACTTGTGGGTTTCTCAGGATTTCTTGGTCTTACCACAAACATGATGGTTGAATTGAAAGCTATCTATCATGGGCTAGCTTTAGCTTGGGACTGTGGTCATCGGAAAGTGTTGATTGAATCAGACTCTTTAGAAGTTGTTACCCTTGTTACAAATCCTTGCTCACAGTTTCATCCTCATTATACTCTGATTGGTGACATTCAAGAGTTTAAGCGAAGGGATTGGTCTTGTTGTCTTCAGCATATCTTTTGGAAAGCTAATCAGTATGCCTATTTTCTAGCAAGACATAATTCTTCCAATACGTCCTCTTGGTCTATCTGGGACTCTCCGGCCCCGGCAGGGGTGGATCCAGAAATTATTTTGAGTGGGGGCAAAATATTTAAAGTATTATTATATTATTGAAAATTTTTAATTTAAATTTTAACTCCATTAAAAAATTAAAATTTTACCCCCATTAATTTAATTGGTGACAAAAATAATAATAATTATTATAGATATATTAAGATATCAAATAAAAAATAAAATCTGAGCCCGTCTATTTTTATTCATAAGGGCATCTAGGATACTTCTTTTATCTCAATTATCACTAGTGTTAGATAGTTTGTACTGTTTTTGTTCATTTTTACAACTTTATATGTTACGATTTTTCGTCTACAATGAGAAATCTTATCTTGCGTCTTCACTAAAAGTTTAAAAGAATGTAAAGATTAAAACTGTACCAACTCTATTATAACTTACAAGAACTCATCTCTAAATTATACGTACTATACATTCTTTCAAAGAAAAGTGGGAATTTACCTATCAGCACTAGAATGGGGTGAGGCCTGTGGAGGAATCATTTCCACAATTGCGTTCAATATGGATTTTTTTTCGCTTTAGGTATGGTAGTTCTTGTGGAGTTAGGGGAAGAAAAGCCAAAAAAACCAAAAAGTAGTGTGATGAAGAAGCCAAAAGGGTAGTAAAATCTAAATTAAAAAAAAGTCAGTTAAACATGTAATTTTTATCTCCCTATTTGTAAGCTTTCATTTTCAAAAATCATGGGCTCAAATAATAGTAATCCTAATAAAAATAGATGGACTTAAATTTTATTTTTTATTTGATATCTTAATATAACTATAATAATTATTTTTTTGTCACCTTTAATTTAATTGGGACAAAATTTTAAAATTTTTATGAAATTAAAATTTAAAATAATAAATTTAAATTAAAAATGTTTTGAAGCAGTGGGGGCAAGTGCCCCCACTGTAGCTCCGCCCATTCGCCCCGGGCATCCGCACTTTGCTTCTTAATGATCAAAGATATGTTGCTTCTTTGAGGCGTTAGTCCTCCTTGTTTTTTTTCCTCCATTACACCAAAAAAAAAAAAAAAGAATACATTAGTTCGAATCCTATGTCCCCAGTCATGATGGTGCCTCTTGAATATCTTTACACGAGAGATTGGCTTATATATTTTTATGTAATGGCATTGGTGATCTACTCCTCTTGTTGAGAAATCCAGAGTAATAAGAGTTGGAATACATATAATTTGGGTGACCTCAGACCTCATCAATTCAGAAATGTAGCAAACCAATTCCCTCGATTGCTTATTGGCTTTGCCTTTGCAGGTGTTGGCTTGGCTACGATCAGCACAATGAAGGCCAAATTGACAAAGCTAAGTCTTCTTATAATTGAAGGAAATGAACTAATTAGCCCTTAAGTTCAAAATCTAATAATTTCCGCACGCCAACTAGCCGGTTTAGATTTATGAATTATTTCTTTCTCGTATACAAATAGCACAGCTTAGAGACTTATATTACTGTGGATTCTCGATATTGTAACCATTTTCACCTTTAATCACATCATCCTACAAAATCTAATCGTCAAGTTATATTCTTATTCATTTGTCTTTGTTTGTACATGCAACTATCACTTGTGATAGAATGATCAGGAAGCATGAAAATGACAAAAGTTTCTGTTTGAGTAGGATTGTCTCAAGATCCTTCTATATATATATAAAATTGTGGTTCTTTGTATCCTTATACTTAGACTCTGTATCTTGAGTGACAGAGTGCTGCCCCAATTGCTACACTGCTAGTAGTGCTTCTTGACAATCCGAAAGCAGTTGAAGCAGACAACTACGAAGACATCTTTTCAATGCCAAAAGAAAGCAAATTAAAAATTATTTATGTGAGCTATGATGCTCTTGACCTTAAATTGTATGACATCCTTTAACTCGAATATAAGAGAATGAGAGAAACAAAATGAGTTGAATTAACTTCAAGGGCCACGTGCAGTAGAAAACTTTCTTGACTGGAATGCTAGTCTTAGATTGGAATCGGGCTGGAATGAACCATGATATCTGTAAGTAACTAAGAAATATAGAGGGCACATTACGATATCCTGTAAGAGTTGCATATTTAAAAGAAATATCTTTATGTAATAAATTAGCAATACGAAAGAAATGTTAAGTGACTTCAAATCTTCGTAATATTTTTATTTTCTAGAAATCACTCACCCATTATTCTCGATTTGTTATAAGATTTATGATAATTTTCTAAACTTTTAGTTAAACTCTTCTGTTTGAATTCCATTAACTTGTTTGATAATCAGATTAAAACAATAGTAGTTTTGCATCTAGTATCTAAGCACATAGTATTTCAAAACTCTAATATGTATTTCACTTTTAAATTTTTTATAGATTACCTTTTAACTTGTATTAAAGAGTGTATTTAATTTAACTTCTTTTAAATTATACCTTCAATTATAGCGAATGTTGTCAAAAGATCCTAAATGGCTACTTGGTTCTTGTTCCAAGTCACAAAAAGACATGATTATGAATTTGAGGAAGTACATGAGATCTCCTGTTAAATTGAAGTAAAGGAGAGGTCCCCATAAAAGTCAAAAACTGAAGGAGATTAACCTAAAAAGAAAACTATCAAAGGTTTGGCATGTTATTCTAGACGAAAAGCTTGCCTTTTTTTTTTTAAAAAAAAACTTTAAAGAGCCAGTATGCATGTTCACGACACACGAAATTTAGAAAGTCAAAATATTGAAATTAACAGTCCTAACCTTCACAAAAGACTACAAAACCCCAGTTAACAATTAATCAAGGATGTAATTTATATATATTATCTGCTCCTTTTAATGAACAAGCACACAAGAACCATTTTAAGGAAGAAGGGTTAAATGCAAGAATGCTTTGATTGAGATCTCTCCCTAGACACCATAATCCCTATCTCACGGTTTGGTACAGGTACAGTGCAAGCTCCTAGGTAGAGAGCAAGAGTTGTCTGAGTGGGGTTCATTATAATTAGCTCATGTGAAGGGAAAGGGAAAACCCATCAAATCCTTTATGAGAAAATAGCACGCAAACCTTTGGACTATGTCACTCTATTCAACGCAAAAATACCCTCCAGCAATCATCATGTCCTCTACCTCCTTCCTCTCATCATTAGTCTCTCACTTTCATCATCATAATCATCGTCGACCCAATTCCATCTTTCACCCTCCTCCAACCCCACCTGAACCACCGTCATCAATCTCCAACACCACAAGAACAAGAAAGAGAAAGAAAAAAAACAGTTCAGGAGTTAGAAGATGAAGATGGGTTCGCTGAAGAAGAAAAAACCCTACTACTCTTATCTTCAGCTGCACAGTGACCTGGTCTGAGAAAAGGGTTTTTTGTTTCTTGAAAATAATTCACATCTCAGTTCCTTCTCTTCTTTCTTCTGGGGAATCGAAGCATCACGGTCCGATTGTTTGTTAGATCAAGTTTATCTAATTGTGTGTAAAATTTGCAAGTCTTTATCTTTATGGGTTTCGCTAATTTTGCAGCCATATGATGTCACGAGTGAGGCAGACACTAGCTACTTGGATTTTGCTTGCTTTGACTTAAGATGGCATGAATACAGCTTTATTTGTTCGACTTGTGTGTTTGTGTTACAGAACAACATGATGAGTTCTCCATCTCTCTCTCTCTGTCTCTCGTCTTCTGAATAATATCATTGTTTTGTCTTGTCGTTTTAAAGGCTTTCAATTGGTGCAAGTTTCTGAAAGCTGCAGGTGATGTAAAGATCTGGGTTTCTATATGTACCTATAGAAATAAATGTTGTTCACTCCTTCGCAGACATGAACTCTTGTATCACGTATTGGTAAATTTCTATTCTGGTGTTAATTTGTACCCGTTATTGCTGTACATACTATACTTCTGTACGAATATCGCAATCATATATTCTATAGTGCACATCTCCAACTAGGGCTAGATCCCCTTTGCATAACAACAAGTGTGTGATCATCCTTTTTTTCTTTATTGTATGGAACCCTAGCATGATTGCAGAAAAACGAGAGTTCCGCAACTTATCACGGTTAAAAAATTTCGTATCTATAGTTCTATTAATGAAAGGATAATTGCAGGTGCTTGTTTTCATTTCAACCTCCTTTCTTGGGCTTGGCATTGCAGAAGATCTATATAATTGTGTCATTAACATATATGCATATAGAGATGATCTCGTTTTGTTTATGACTCCAGAGATATCTATATCATGTTCACTGGATCAATCAAATTATGGTAAGTAAACAGGTGATTGACGTTCACTTTGGCAAGAGCTTTGGTTTTTGAGGTAGAAATTTTGTTTCCTGGAGGAAAAGGAGAAAGAAGTGAATGTTCGAATTTTTAATGATTTTACCTATTAGCAGGTAAAAGTAAAAAAATTATGTGCTATGAACCTAATGATTTGCTTTTTTTTTTCTTCTTTTTTTTCTCTCCCTTGTTGTTTCTTAGTCCAGAACATTATAAATGAGAAACAGCTAGCTAACAAAATAACAATGATATTGCGCCCGTTCTGTGCACTTGAACAAAATGTTTCTGTGTCATTCTTGTGTATACACAGTGTGTACTGTTCTCTTATCTGTTCTATAGATTCCTAAGCATTTACTTCTTTCTATGTACATATACTGTCTGCCAAGCAACTCATCTCATGCGAGCATTGGTTTTCCATTCCCATCCCCCGTCACTAGAATATCAAAATTATGAGCTGTAAACAGGCTTCCCTCCACCAAGGAACTGCTGCTTCTTTCTTGCTTGAATCAAGGGATCGCTGAAAAAGAAGCCATCATGAGCTGTTAGGCATCTGGAGATCTTCTAGTAGTTATAAATTGTCAACTTCCTCGGAGACATATTTGTTTAAATCCTGCTGTTCACCAGTTTAAGTCACAACATTTTACCTGGCATATTGCACATGCAATGCTCATATAGAATGCCATAATATATGAATATAAATTCCATGACAAGTCGCATCATACTTTGCCTGTGCTATGGAGCATGCACATAAATATCTGTGAGCTATGTACTGTTAATTCATCCTTAGCTTAGGCTTTCTTGACACGTGGTGTACATAACCGAAAGGTTTTGCTAATAAATACAATGAAGAATTAAAGATAACTGGAACAATAGATCACTAATTGAATAACATCATTGGAAGATGCACTGTCGTTCTCACTAAGTTTATATGTTAAGAATTCTACGAGATAGTAATTTCTCATGATGCATTTAAGCTCCTTTAACATATAGCATCCCGACTAAGGTAAATACCTGTAATTACTAAGGGGAACTTAATATTTTAATTCTTATTAAAATTAACCTGTGTTTTATTTTTTAAGAAATTAAAACAAATTGTATTAACTACAGTGAAACTATATATAACATGACAATGAATTTTATTTTTAATATTTTAATATATAAAATTTATTTTATATCAAATATAACACATAGTTAGTTCTGCTATTGTTAATTTAAATAACTCGATGTCTACACCATTTAATTAATTTTTAAAACGTATGATCTTAAAAAAAAAGAAAAGAAAATAAACCCCATATTCCTTATTCCAATTCTATAATAACTTAACCAAGAACCAATCAAAGATTTTTTTAAAGAAATTCTAGAAGATGTTATAATGTAGTCCGATTAGTAGGCATAAACTTTGTATATATATATACGTGTGTTCGAACAAATCTCAATAACTTATTTTTTAGTCACTTGATAAACCATATTAAAAGTTACAAATATATAATTTTAGATCTTCTCTCCACTAATTAAGGTTAATGAAAGTTTTCTATCAAGTTCTTTGTAATAAAAAGAGAGTTAGGAGAGTGAAACCAGTTGTAACAAAAGATATGGTGGAGTTAATTGATCTCCCCACAATAATGATGCCTTTCTCATTAGGTATACAATATTATACCCTAATTAATTGTAAGGATTATTTATTCAATATCCTAAAGTTGCAACTTTTAATTTTGATTTTTTTTATCAAAATATAATATTTTACATGTGGTATTAAAGCAAGTATTTTGAAAAAACAAAATTTCCATCTATTGTATTATGATTGTTTTGATGATGACTGATAATATCTTTGAATGTTTGGAGGAAGAAAAAAAGATTAATAATAAATAATCTCCATATTACATCAGCTTGTGTATATGGTTTTGTGTAAATAATAAGATCATAAAGGCATCCTTAGGAATTTAGAGCCATTTATGTCAAAAGAATTCAAGATTATGGTTATTAATGAGGATGATTGGTTGACTAATTTCGCGAATGGCAGTATTGTAGTACAATAAGTGCACAATCTAGCTATAGCTAGTACCGATAACTACGAGTCAATCCTATGAGGACAACGAGTACTAGTAATTATTGTTATTATATTATCTAGCCTAAGAATTGATTGTGGTTTTGAATCGAAGGAATTAAAATTAAATGAATAAACTTAATGGGCAATATGATTAAGGCAGGTAATTATGAAACATTAAGTTAATTACTGATATCAAATAATTAGTATCTAAGTTTCAAACCCCCTAAACCCTTAACAAATTGATCTTTTTATTATGCAATTATTTTGTTGATTTATTGGACCGTGGAGACTCCTATGATATGCCAATAGCTGACCTTGAGTCTATTAATAACTAATCATAAGGTTTCTAATTGAATTACTCATGTTGAAGTTTATAAGATTGCCTTTTTATAAGTTCCTATATTAGGTTTGAGCCTAATCCAAAAGATTTATGCTATCCTATCTCTAAGGTTGCAATCAATTCTTTCCAATTACCGTAAATCTATTCATTAATAGGATTGCTCAATCTCTACTTATGAAATCAGGTTATAATCTAATATTCCAAAGTACTAGATCATAAATAAAACAAATAATTCGATCATAACAAATCAATCAATCAATCAATTGTATTAATAAAAGAGTCAACGTATGTTAAAATATCAAATTAGGGTTCATCTAATCTAAATACTAACAAAATATTTAGTTACACATTGGCGAATACGAAATCAAACCTATATAAACAGAAATACAAAATTGAAAGCAACGGAATCATATTTCTAAATCTCCCTGATTGTCTTCTATCGAGTATTCTGTTGATATAGAGTTATGATCTTGTATTCCAATGGTTTAGTTTATAAAATCTTCACGTTTCTCACTCCTCTGGCTCACAATCACATTTGGAATTGCCTTTAAGAAGTTCAGAACACCTCCTATCATCTCTCCCCCTAAATTGACTCCGAAAAGTGTCTTTTATATTGAATACTAGGGTTTTGTCCGATGTATGGTCTTATGCATGGCTTTGCATAACCAAATTCTCTTAATACACGGGCATATGCACGGTTGTGAATCCCTTTTGTGAATTGAATCTTTGTCTTAGTGTTTTCATCTGAATTCTTCTGTTTTAAGTCCATAAAGGCCATTGTACTCAGTAAACACACTTAGAGCAAATTAAGTACCAAATATTTAACAAAAGTATTAAATATCAAGCAAAAATATATCAAATATGAGGTAAAATTATAGTCAAATATGCATCTATCAAATATCCTCACACTTAAGCTTTTTAACAGGCTCCTATCCTAAAATAACTAGGTGGCCTACTAGAAGACACCTAGTCAAGTATGCATCTCTCAAATATCCTCACACTTGAACAAAATGAAAATGTTTCTGTGTTATTCATGTGTATACACAGTGCGTATTATTCTCTTATTTGTTCTATAGATTGCTAAGCATTTGCTTCTTTCTATGTACATTTACTATGTGCCAAGCAATTCATCTCATGCGAGCATTAGTTTTCCATTCTCATCCCCCATCAGTACAATTTCAAAATTATGAGTTGTAATCAAGCTTCCCACCACCAAGGAACTGTTGTTTTTTTTTCTTGTTTGAATCAAGGGATCGTTGAAAAAGAACACATCATGAGCTGTTAGGCATCTAGAGATCTTCTAATAGTTATAAATTGTCAACTTCCTCGGAGACATATTTTTCTAAATCATATTGTTCACTAGTTTAAGTCAACAACATTTTACCTAGTATATTGTGTAGCACCCCACTCCCACAAGACACATACCTGACATCTATGGTGATATCCGAGTACGTATCCCGCAAGAGTGACATGCTAGAACGATCACTCTGTCAAAATTCATTACAAAACTTTTGTTTCTTTAAAAACAAGGTACACGTGAGCGGAAAATGACTAATCGAATCGGGGCCATAGCTTTTAAAAACATTTCCATTTGCAAGTTATAGTTACAAACATTAGTATTCAACAATAATTTAGGCCCATTTCAGAAACACAACACTTGAAATCATAAAGTCATTTCACTACCAATTTATTTACATACCCTTTGTACAAT
>JANZLX010000003.1:11618123-11628909 GCA_025531955.1 Erythroxylum orinocense | reverse complement strand
AGTCGAGTTGTTTGTCTCCATAAGTCGACTTGTGAATCATAACTCGAGTTGTTTCAGTCTTCGGAAACACCTCCGCTCTTAAATAACTCGAGTTGTCTGTCAACGTAACTCGAGTTGTCTGTATAACTCGAGTTGTCTGTCTGTATAACTCGAGTTGTCTGTCAGCGTAACTCGAGTTGTCTGTATAACTCGAGTTGTCTGCCAGTATAACTCGAGTTGTCTGTGTAACTCGAGTTGTATGTCAGTGTAAGTCGACTTATACTTGGGAAAGTTGTTTTCTTTTGTTTTTAGGTTGTTTCAAGAGCAAGATTTATCTTCAGGTGTCAGCAAGGTTCAGGTCTCAGGAATGGGTCTCAGTAGGGCTCCTGTCTCAGGACCGTTGGGCTCCGATAACGGGGTCCAATATCTGTCCGTTGGGCTCCGATAACAGGGTCCAACATAAATAATATATATTTAGTTGATAGTAAATTAAATAATGCTTTGTAATCTTTACTAAAAGTGAAATTTGAAGGTTTATTTGTTTCTATTTATGTTTTTAGATTTACTAAAAAAATGTTTATTTAAACATTTTGATTTATATTTTTAGTTTTAGTTTTTTATAGTTTTCAAAATTTATAAAAATTATATAAAAATAGTTTTTGTTTTCTCTTTCTTTCTTTTTTAAATTTGATATACTATTAACTAAATATATATTATTGAATATATTAATTATTAATAATAATTAAGAATAATTTAATTTGATATTAATTAAATTTAAAATTTCTTCAAAATATATACATTTAAATAAAATTTGATCTAATAATTAAAATATATTGAAAATAAATATTAATGTATAAATAAAATGTTAATTTAAATTGTTTATTTTAATAAAATAATTTTTGTTAATAATTATATATTATTTTAATTAAATAAATTTATGTTAATTTTTAAATAATTTTTATTAATAATTTATTAATTAAATAAATTTATGTTAATTTTTAAATATTTTTTATTAATAATTTATTAATAAAATTATTTAAAATTTAACATAAATTTATTTAATTAAAATAATTTATTTTTATCTATGTAATTATTATTAGTAATGAAAAGATCTAAAAAAAAGTAATGAAAATATAGGATATTAATAATTAAACATATTTTTATTTTTGTTTGAAAGGCAAATAAAAACAGAAAATTAAAATTAAAATCACCGAAAAAGAAAATTCAGACTTTCTTCTTCAAATAAGGTTTAGGGTTTGAGCCCGTAACGAATTGATCATTTGCTTTAAACATTAACCTCAGCACCTCCTCCCCCCGCAAAGAAAAGAGGAAGAAGGTGAGTTATTACAGGCTAGAGTTTCGAGTATTCTTCGCATGGCAGAAACTTCGAGAGGTCGTGTCACTATTACTCTTGGACGAAGTGGTCAGGTAGCCATTTTCCTTGGCATTGTGGAGAGTTAACTGTTGCTTCACTTATCTAATTTTGGATTTTTATGACTTTGATACTATTGTTTTTGGGTTTCAATCGAATGAAAGGAATAGAAAAGTAGTGGAAATAGGCGTTTGGGGTTTCTAATCGCGTTTAAGTTTGATTTGACTTGTTCGTGTAATCACACAGGTGGTGAAGAGAGCAGCAACTTTATCAGAGGCTGACTATTCAGATTCTGTGCCAAATGCTGGAAAAAAGCGGTCTGTAAGGGATAGATTAGGGAGCAATTTAGATAGTTCGATGATTCAGGGAAGTCATGGTCACGACAAACGGTTTGTTCACAGAGTATTGTTTATGTGGAATGCTTGTTAGTATTAGGGAGGACCATATTTGTAGGAAAATGATTATGGTTGGTATAGTGGCATATTGTGATTTTGAGGATGTTTGTTTTTGCCGTAGATTATCACCGTGCCCATTGATTTTGGTACCAATTGGTTTATGTATGTTATGGTTGTATTCTACATTCGTGCAGGCAAAGACGGGATGGTAAAATTGACGATTCGACTGTTTATGATGCACAAGGTAGGGTACTGCATTGAAATATCATTTGTTTTATAAATATATTGAACTTATTCTTATATAGCTGACTTGGGTATCTTTTAATAACTAAAGATGTTCGCCTTGGTAAGGATGACCTTCGACTCAAACTTCTGCGGAAAAATTCTTATAAAAGAGCTCATACTGATGAACAGGAGATAACTGTCGACCTCCGTGAGAAGCTCTCAAGAACAGTGTGTCCTCTAGACCATTCTATCCATAACCATGATGCACGACAGTCTATCAATAGTCGTGATGCACGACAGCGGATGTCTGAGCCTAAGGATGTTAACATCTGGAGGCAAATTTCTCCTAGAAGAGCTGCCGGTGATTCACCGTGTATGGACTTACCTAGAAATTCTTATTCTGTGTGGACCTTGGATCATATAAGACAAAGATCTCCAGAAAGGATGATGCGTACTTCTCAGGATTTATCACCACCCAGAACTGTGGAAAGGATAATGAGTACTCCTCAGGGTTTATCTTCGTCCAGAAATGTCCGGGAACTTGATCAAAGACCTGTCAGTAGGACATATGATGATGTAAAAATTCATCCATATATGGGCAGAGATGTTCATGATGCACCTAGGTCAGTGACTAGTTCTACAAGTTTCATGGCAAAACACGTTTTACCACCTGTATCTGCCAAGCCTGCAACAGTTCCTGGCCAGATTCTGCCACCTAATGGCATCATACAGAAGAGTGCATTTATGGTATGAGGCTTGCATTTTACTTTATCTCACCTGTTTGCAGCTGCATTTATGTAATGTTATATTGGCATAGTTTATCTCGTAACTTGCTTGTTTGTGTGCTTTTATGGAATTATTACTCAAGTGTCTTTCTAACCCTTAACTCCAATGGGAAGCAAGGATTGAATTTTATCTTTTAGCTTTCTGAGTAACAGTAAGGTGCTATAAAGAGTAAGTTAGCAAATGGATTGTAATTCTAAGAAGCTGCCAATTTTTAACCAAGCTTTAGATTTGAAACTCTTTTCCCTTTTTTATCATTGAAGCCGAAGCTACCACCAAATTTTCAGTAATAGAACAAGAATGCAAAATTTTTTTATTAAGGGGTTACCGTATTGTTTATATGCTCTAAGCTACAAATATATTAAGAAAAAAGGACTTGCCCTCTGCTGGTACAATTCCATTTAGAAGTTAAATATAGTAGCTTATAAGCTGTTTGTGTATTGAGTGCAAGTCAGTTGTTTCTATTAAGTGATATTGAACTTTAATTGGTTCACTGAGAAGATACGTTGTTTTAATGTCCTTACTCTTTTATTTAATTTTTTACTGCTGCTTATTTCCTTGAATTTTCTTATGCTTTCCTAGTCAGTTTGCAAAATCAGATGCTTTTTCTTATGTGGGATAGCTGTTCTTATGATTGCCTCACAAGATAAGCTAATTTGTTTATTGACCTCTATTATTTACTTAATATTGTTGTTTTCTGATAATATTTTTGCTTCATTTTGCTATTATGATTCTGGTTTTTGGCATATTATTGACTGATTTATGTATTACTTTTGTCACATAGGGTGAAGAACAACAAACAGTAGAAGGCTTGTTGCATTCACTGGGACTGGGAAAATATGCAATTCTTTTCAAGGCTGAAGAAGTATGTGTTCTTGCTCTCTGAGATGCCATTCAGAATGTGGGCAATATTTTCTTTGGTTTGAGCTTTTTACCTTTTTGGTATATGCCATGAGGCACAAAATTTGACAATGCTGGGACCTACCATTCCCATGGAATTCTAAAAGATAGATCTAGACTAGACGTCCAACATATGCTTTTATTGCTGATTATACTACCTTCAACCTTGTTCTTTAAAATTCAATTGCTAATTTGCATTTAAAAACATAATTTCAATCCTTTGAATTTAGATTATGTTTTTTGTAAGGTTTGCTAACTTCATGCTAATGCAGTGACAATTTTCATTGGCAGCCTCTGTTCATCTCTTTCACCTAATTTCATCTGTTTCCTCATTATGACGTATTATGAACAGGTGGACATGCATGCGCTGAGGCAGATGGGCGAAAATGACCTTAAAGAGCTGGGAATACCAATGGTGATTCTCCTCTTCATTCCTCTGTTCTTTTGACTTTTAGTTAGCAAATATACCTTTTTTCACCTTCTTAGTATCTGACCTGAACTCAATCAATGCCTAATCATTCAAGAGCATGCTCTCTATTCTTATCCAACTGATTGATGGCTTGGATAGAAATTGTTGAAGCCTAAATAATTAGTCTGGGTCTTTTATTTGCATTGGTTGCTTTAATTTTTTAAAATTCCGGTAGGTTTTTATTTTGAGAACGATCCACAAGTGTTCCTTAGAGTAGCCTGAAGAAAGGATAACAATGTAGACATAATCTTAGGGACCGACTGCATCTGTTTGAGTTTCAATCCATTTGTAGAACCTTTGGTCTTGTAATGGGTTCTGCCCAAAGAAGCTGCTTCATGAGAATCAATTAAAACTGAAATTCCCAACTGATTAAGATTTGGCGTTGGACCCTTCTTGTTTCAATCAGTTTTAGTTAAACATCTTGTAGATTTGTTGTCTTGATATTCAGTGAGTTTGTGCAACTAATATGTGTTTTATTTTTGGTTAATTGAAGAGAAGGTTGCTCTTAATTTTATGGAGGGACACTTTTTAACGTTCCCTGAATTGCTTGATGGATTTGTATCTTAGACTTCTTTGTGTTTGAAACAGCTAGCAATTTATTCAGAAGTCTTAGCACTTCCGACTTTAAACAGGGTTATCTGAATTGCAGGGTCCAAGAAAAAAGATTCTTCTTGCTGTCTTGGCGCGCTCTAGAAGGCAACCTTGAGTAAACGTGATTTGAGAGCTGAGATACATGTATGATTGATATTGAATTTTGTGGGCGGGGGTTCATTTCATACACGAATCTGTTCATTAGGTGCTGCTAGACATTAGTTCCCAGATTAAGCTGCAAATGGCTATACATCACTCTGCCTATTCTTTTGCAATTTCAGGCTGACATTGGACTCTGATATTACGACGGCGTAAAATTTTGAGATGTAGAATTGATTTCCATCCACTTGAGTTATCAAATTGGTGCATGCAATGTAGAGTTAAATTGCTTTTTCTTTTTCCTTTGAAACAGTAGATATGTTGAAAATGTGGAGTCGACGGCGATGCCCTTTAAGCAGACGAAATGATGTCGCTGTGAAATGGATGGCCCTAAGAAAGAAATTATCAGTACTTCTCGCCCTAATACATCTGTCTGATAACAGAGTTCTATGGATTAATGTCACGTCCAACTGAATACTACCAAAGGCCGTTCTTCTAGACGTATTTTGGAGGAGAAATAGATTGAATTTGCATGACTATTGTTATAATGAAAGAAGCTGACGAAAGGATTGAAGAAAGACTGCTTATAAATTGTGATTGGAAGTAAGCTCGAAGAGAAAAACCTTGGTCGTAGATCTATTGAGTAGGAGCTTCGCTTAATGAAAAGTGCATGACTGAAGCTTATGTGTAGAAGGATCAGTGGTCTAATCCTGCTCATGGACTTCCATCTTTGATATATTGAAATTTTCAAAAGATCTTATCTGATAAAAGTTATAACATGAAGAAATCCCTCAGTAACAACGCATGGTACATACGAAAATGCAGTCTCTTCCCTGCTTTCTTATAGACTCTTATGGAATACAGTAATATTAGGTGAGGCTGCCAATCCACAGTCGCCCACCGATCTCCTCTCTCCAATCTTCGACTCATATAGTTCCTAAGCAGTTTCTCATTACGTTGTCTTTTATTTTTTCGTCTCTTCATCATCGAAGTGTACGACGGTGGTGGGTGTTTCTGTCTTTCTGTTTCAATCTTGTGTCCCTTTGAACATGGTTGTTAATTGATTGCTTGTATCATTATGCCGTTAACCGTAATAAAATTTTGAATAACTTAATTGTATAGAATTATATACCTTTTAAATATAATTTATTACATTGAAATCAATAATATATTTTATCCTCAATTTGTGTTGTTTATTTTATTTTTCTTCTCTTTTTCTCTATTTATTTCTTTTTTCCATCTCTTTTATCTCTCCTCTCTATCTTTTTTTGTCTTGTTCATACGCTACTAGCTGAAGTACCTTATTTCAGTAGAGCAACTTCTTTACTTCGAAACTATAATTATTTCACTTAACTATATAAGTTAAATCGAATTTTGGTGCCATAAATAAGGTGTCTTTCATCACTTCACTTTTGAGTAAAGGGAGATACTTCACTTAAATGTCACAATTGTTTTGTCTTGAATGGATAATTGTCTCGTTTATTTAGACCAATTTCATTATCTTCAAGTGAGTTGCCTTATTCTGCAAGGACAGTTCTCTCATTTTAAAATTTGCAGGTATATTTGTCTCTCTTAATTAAATTAATTGCATTGCATCATTTTGAATATATGTGTATAAGATGAGTTGCTTATTCCGCTAAGATAGTTTGTCTCATTTTTTAAAACATACTTACATAACTGTATTCGTTGTATCGTTATTTGGCATATGAGTTTTAGGAGAATTGTCACACTAAAATATAGATGTCTTACTTTGAACATAAAAGGATTTCATATAACTATACTAGTTGCATAGCTTTTGGATATTCAATAATAAATAAAGAGAGAGAGGAGTGGGAGAGTGAAAGACAAATGGAAAAGGAAAGAGAATGAGATTAAAAAAAGAGAGAAAATGAGAGAAGGAAAGAAAGAGGAAAAGATAAAAATAAAGGCTAAAAGGGCATTTTGAACTTCAACTTTTGCATCATAATACAATTTGGACATAAAATTTCGAAGCATATAATTTGAAGTCTAATATTTTCAAAATACTCAAAACAAGCTGTAAATGGAAGAATAGGGATGACAATGGGCCAAGTGGGGACCTTAGGGTGAACAACTCTCAGCCAGACTTTATTTTTTAAAAAAATAAAAAACGATGTTTTTGACAAAACGACGTCATTTTGTACCTTTTTGTCGGGCCAAGCAATATTGACCTGTGGCCCGGTCAACCTAGGCCAAAGTCAGGATAGGAGAGATCACATTTTTCATCCCTATGGAAGAAAATTTTGATAAGATCAATAATTTGTTAGTTAAATATCACATCAATGCTGATGGAATATTATTTACTATTAATTTTTTTAATTAAAAAGTAGGTCCTTCTATCATGTCACAAAATTGGACCCATTATCTAAAACGTCTCTTAGCTTTGCATCCTTTAAAGCCTCTCGCCCCCTTTTTAACTTGATCTCGACTAGTTTCGATTTGCTCTATGGCTCTGTCCATTGGTTTACCAAACAAATTGACCTTAATCAACCTCCTGCATCTAGTACTCTCTTTAGCATCATCTTCTCCAGTACACAAGTATATCAACATCATCCACTGCAATTTCATCGTCCTTAATACTTAGTCCTAATTTCAACGTCCTATGAATTCTAGTAGCAAATGTGTTAGGATCATCTAGATGTCAACAGAGTAATCTAAAAGAGCAGTAGTATTAAATCGGTCATTCTTGTCCATCTCCATTCTCTTCTTCAATTCCTTCATTATACCATTTTTGAGGTTTATCTCCAATGTCTTCTTCTAAGACACGTAAAAACTCGTGCTACTATCCCTTAGTGTCTGAGCCTTCATGATCCTCTCCTTGTTCATCGACATTCATTTCTTCGGTGATCGAACAGTAAAGAGAGTTGATAATCCTATCATACACAACCACCTTCACAACTTCTTCTCCTATAATGTCCTTAATCCAAATGCACGTTCACTCTTGTGGTCCCTTCTCTATATTGGGAGACAAGAAAAACACAACTCATTAAAAGATCAACCAAAGAGTAACAACAATACACTTTTTTGAAGTTTAATCAACAAATATCAGTATAAGGATAAAAACGTAATAAAAAAGTCAACACTGAGATTTACATAAAAAAAAAATCCTCCAATGTAGAGGAAAAAATCACTAGCCAAGTTAACAAGAAAATCCATTAAGATCAAATAAAGGTTTACAAAGTTTAATCTCTCACACCAAAACTACAAGTTATCTCACAAAGTTTTAGGATTGAAATTCAAAATTGATATATCAATCAACAAAATCTCAAATAAATCTCATAAATAACCTAAAAGATGAGAATACTATACTGCTTACTCTCTCCTTGTTTTTCTTCCCTTTTTTAGTGCTTTATCTTCCACTCAATGATTGAACCTATGTCTTTTTTCTCTTTTATATCCCGAAATAAGTTCTTTGCATCATACATGGTCACTTATACGACCGTGTAAGTGATCGTGTCTTTTCCAGCGTCACTTAAGTAAAGGATGTACACAATTATAGAGAGCTACATAGACATCACACACGAATGTATATGTCTTCTCCCTTCATGTCTTTCTTCACATAGTTCTAGAGACTTACACAGTTGATATACATGATCGTATAGGTGAATGGCACTGGCATGTAGCACCTTACACCATCGTGTCTCCCATAGAAGTGTTTCATCCAACCGTCATTTGTATTGTCTTCACTCATTCGCCATTCCTACGAACCATAAAGAGCATTAGCGATCAAAGAAAGTCTCAAGCTAGAACTAGACACTTAACAATCTCCCCCTCTAGCCCAATTATAGGGAAGATGTGTTATGCTTCAACAACTACTTGAGAGACATCCTAGCAAGTTTACTACAATGCTCATACTTGCTTCTAGGAACCACTTTAGTCAACATATCAGGACCAATGAAGTTTGTATAAATTTTCTTCAACATCAATTATTGCTCCATAATCACAAACTTCAACCGATAATATTTAACATTTGTGTGGGAATGATATATGATACTTTTGCTCAAGTTAATAGCACTTTAACTATCATAAAATACTACATAGTCTTCGTGCTTCACTTACAACTTTAGGAGGAATCTTTTCAACTAAAACATCTCCTTACTAGCTTCCACTATAACCACATATTCTGCTTCAATCATAGATAAAGCTATTGTAGCATAGATTGCCATGAAATGGCCCCCTCCGCAAACTTTAACAGAAAACCTGAAGAAGATTTTCTTCAATCAAGATCTCCAGCCATATCTGAATCAATATAACCTTCTAGAATTGACTCACCATTACTGATAGATGCGTAATTGATCATAATTTTACCTCACTTGATATTTTTTGCTTGATATTTTATACTTTTATTATATATTTGGTACTTAATGTGCTTCAAGTATGTTTATAGGTTATATTTGCTTTCATGGACTTAAAAGAGAAGAATTTGGACGAAATGCTTTCATGGACTTAAAAGAAAAGAATTTGGACGAAAAGAAAACATAAAATGAAGAATTGAAACATAGAAGTGATGAACAGTCGTGCACTTATCCAGGTTGTGCAGAATCACTTGAGGTGTTTTTGGACATATACGGTATGATAAACCACTGTGTACCAGACCGTGTAATTCTCAAAAACCCTAGTTTTTAATATAAAAGACTTTTTTGGCAGTTAAAGGGGGAACAAACTCTTGGAGGCGATTCTAGTCATAGAATTCATCCAAAAAGGACAATTTTGGTCCAGAGAAGTGGAAAACACGAAAGAATCATCGATAGATCCATCGGAATACAAGATCATACCTTTACATTACAAAAATACTCAATAAAAGACAATCGGGAAGATTTAGAATTATGAACTCGTTATTTTCTATTTATTTTTCAGTCAATGTATGTTTGATTTCGTGTTCGATTATGTGTAACTAAATGCCTAGTTAGTATTTATGTTAGATGAACCCTATTTCGATACCTTAACATGTGTTGATTTTTCTATTAATGCAGTTGATTGATTGATTTGTTACCATCTAATTACTTATTTATTAATGTTTGAGTGTTCTAAAATATTAGACCATAATCTGATTTCATATGTAGCGATTAAGAAATCCTAGGTTTGAATAGATCCATGGTAATTGGAAAGAGGTAATTACAATCTTAAAGTTAGGATGGCATAAATCTTCCGGATTATGGTCAAACCTAATAGAGGGATTCATAAAATGGCAACGTAATCCTATAAGATTTAACTTGAGTAATTCGGTTAGAAACTTTAGGATTAGTTTTTGGTAGACTCAATGTCAGCTACAAGCATACCATAAGAGTCTCCACTATCCAATAAATTATCAAAACAATTGCATAGAAAAGGTCAATCTGTTAAGGGTTTAGGGGGATTTGAAAACTAGATACTAATTACTCCATATCAATAATTTCTTAGTGTTTCCTAAGTTCTTTATTCAAAATTTTTTCTTATTTTATTTTACTTTTTTTAAAAATGAATAATGTATTATTATCGTAAGAACTAATACAATATTTTTTCAGAGAGTCGACAAATTTTCATCTATCATTCATTTTCCATCATCTGTCTCCATCTTCACACACACACCATCATTTTCTCTCCATACCATTTTCCACCGTCAACTGCTACCATGGGTGTCTCCAATGGGTTCTTGGTTGTGAAGTCTCTTGGAGCTATGCGTGGCTACGCACCTCTCCTCCTCTTGAAGATGTAGAGTTGGCTTAAGTTCAATGGGCTTAAAAAGGGAGTAGTTTAATATATGTTTAGCTATGATTTATGAAATCCTAAGTTTAGGATTTGTAATTTGTAGTTGAACATTCTTGACTAGAGTTTAATCAAGTGTTGGATATTCAATGTGTGGTTTGGATTTGTTGATGTAGAACTTTGAACTTAAATATATGAAGTCTCATATATGTCTATTTTGTGATCTTGTTGAATCTCTTTTATCTTGCATAGTTGTGTTTGATATTGAGT
>JANZLX010000003.1:11591247-11610859 GCA_025531955.1 Erythroxylum orinocense | reverse complement strand
GTTTTTATTTTATTTTTCAACCCACAATCAATTAATCTTTTCTTTAATTTTTATGTTTTTGGCTTAAATTAGAAATTATTACGAGTGTTAATTTTTAACTAATTTGGTCTCTGTGGGATCGATATTTTTACTACTTGACGATAGAAACGTGCACTTGCGTTTATCACCGACAACTTACCACTACACACACTAAGGACATTTAACAAGGTCTTGAGAAATAAAGTTCATTGATTAAGACCTTAGACTTAAAGAGTTATTTAAAGTTTACCATTTGAAACTTAGTGATTTCTACTCCCATCAAAAATTGATTTCGAACTATGATAACCAAAGCTCGTTTTCAAGAGGATACTATCACCATTTGATAATTGTCTTTATTTTACGGTTTTCCTATTCCTAAAAATCCAAAAATACTTTTTACACATTTTTCCTTATAATTCAGTTTAATTAGTTAATGTTCCCAAAAGATAACGTGGGTATCATCTCCTTCTATCAGGAGCGGTGAATCCTTTATTGTGTAACACTACACTCCCGCAATGACCTGAACCCGATATCGATAGTGATATCCGAGTACGTGTCTCGTGAGGGTGATGTGCTAGAGCACTCAATCGGTCAGAAATTGATATACTTTTTTTTAAATCACAACACAATATATGTGAAAATCGATCCTTAAATTGGGCCCACAATTATTTATAAACATATTCAATAGCCATTTAGGCCCTTCCACAAATACAAAATACTTGAGTCATTTCAAAACACAAAGTTATACAAAAAGATGCAGAATATACATTTCAATACAAATTAGGAAAAACACAAATGCAGACGTGAACTAATCCCTACCTCTATCCTTCACTTGAATGCCGTAGGTATACTCCCGTTGGTTTAATAGGGTATTCTTTTGAATCCTAAAAAATATTTGCAAATTTTGGGTGAGTTTTGCGAACTCAGTGAGTGACCATCATTGATGGCTCACCCAATCATATAACACATAAATCATATTCACGTCATTTTATATTTCACATTCAATACAATTTAATCAGTCATATCATGCATATGCGGTGGACATGAGACTCACTTTCCATTTGTTACTTTGTTGTGACCGTGTGCCTTTTTCACAAGCCTATATCCCTTAGTGGATATTGAGCTGCCCCATATCCCTTAGTAGATATCGAGCTGGGTCAAATAATGTCCCATATCCCTTAGTGGATATCGGGTACATTCATAATTGAGCCTGAGGCTTTTATCACATATCGAGCTTTAAGCTCTTTTTCACTGGCGACTCCAGTGACAACTGCCTTTAAGTTTCATGCATTCATGAAATGAAATGCATCACTCATATTTGCATGCTCTTATTCAATTATATTCGCTTATCATTGGACCGTAGTCCGGCATTCATCATATAGTTAAGAATTCATACTTTCACTTGCATGCAATTACACATTCAGAAAACACTTAGCAATCACTTCAATACTCTTAGTTCATCCAAATCACATTCAAGTAGCACTTTAATATCCAATTCAACAATCACCATCATAATCATTCATACAGACTCAATTGATGACATAAACAAAACAAACAATAAAGTAAGACCATCTCGGTCTACTTATAGTACGCTCCGAAATAGCATTTGCTTTCGAAGTCTGGGAACGCCTAAATGTGAACACTTGAACTGCACAACCTATTTATGCAAGACACCCATTTCACACTCATCAATAATTGCACATGGATAATAAATAGATTGTGTACAATGTATGCTTAATGACAATCCCGAGTATATGTTCTAAATCACATATTCAACTCATTCCCATTTCATAATTCATGTGTGTCTAATTAAACTTAGACTTACACTTCATGTGTATATGATCAATCTAAATGCTCCTTTCAATCCTTACCCTTTCCATAAGCTCACATATCAAGAACACTTGGTTACCCTATATCATAACTCAATTTCTAGTCATCTCTTTTCTAACTTCATGTGATCTCATAATATCCAAGTCCCATTCATGGTTTAGCACCTTAAACATATATACACAATCAGATAAGATTCTCTTGGTTTCCTAAAACAAACCAAATCTCATTCAATAGGAATCCACTTACAGATCCACAATACAAAGTCATAAAAATTGATTATAACATATTTAAACCTAAGCATTTTTCTAAACTTCATAAACTAGAATCCATCCAAAAATCCAAAGATTCAAAGGATCATACCTTGATTCTTAACCAATTAAAGAGATCTTTAGCTTAAATGGAAGCTCTTTTCTTCCTCTTACTTTTTCTCTTCTTGAACAACTTCAAAATATCACTTGAAGGCTAAGGAAATTAAAACCCTATCTTGTTTTCTCTTCTTTCTCTCTTTCATTCTTTTTCATGCTTTATCTCTCTTATCTCTTTTCTCATCCACTCATTTTGCTTCTCTAGAATCTTCTCATTCATGTTTTCTCCTATATTTATAAGCAAGACAACACTTTTTCTTCCAATTATGCCCTTAATGATTGAGAATTGTCTCATTTTCCCTTCCATTTATGCCTTATATCTTTTATACTTAAGTGTCTTGCCAATAGTACCCTTAAACAATCTAACATAACACTTTCTTCCATAAAAATATCCCCCATTGCCTTAAGTTTCTAATTCCTCCAAAATCATTTACTTTGATTCAGTGATTCAAAAGATATACTTCAAATATTTTTGGACTGCTCTTGTCCAAAATAATATACTATGCACTACTTCCATCTAGAATTTAAATATCTTAAAGACTGAATTAGATTCCAATTTCTTTATACCATTTGTGGCTCATGTCTTTAGTTTGCCACAAAATAAAAATCATCTCATTTCGACCTCTACTAATCCAGAAAACATCAAAATATTGAAGTATGTTCAGTGAGATAACACCTGTTCATATTATTGAAGAACTCACTCATTGTACTTGTCCCACTCTTTTCACTCAATCTTTCTTTACTAAATTCAAATAGCTATGATTCTTAGTGGAGATGTAGATCGATGTCTTACAAAACCAAATAGTTCAAGAATCAAGTCATTTGGAGGTCTAGAGAAGAAGTTATGGCCAAAAGAAGCAACTATGTTTATGATCTAAAACAAAACAAACCTATTTTGGCGCGATTTCCATAACTTTCACAAACAATATCAGATTGATATCGTTTTTAGACCATTGGAAAGAAGACTTCGAGATCTACAAATTTTATGAAGATCTCAAAGACAAATTCTATCTTCTAACTATTATACCGTCTCACTTTTTGCATCGTCTTACTTTCACTTTGTCTTATTTTCACTTAGTCTTACTTTCACTTTGTCTTACTTTTCAGTCTTACTTTTGTGTCTTACAACTTCGTCTTACTTTTGCGTCTTACAACTTTGTCTTACTTTTGCGTTTTACAACTTCGTCTTATTTTTGTGTCTTACAACTTCGTCTTAGAATTTCGTTTCAAAAATTCATCTTACTTTTGCTCTCTCTCCAGAACATCTCCACTTATAGAGATCATAACTTTTGTCTCCGATGTTCAAAAATTTCATACTATATACCTTTAGAAAGATAAAAGAAAGATATATAACTTTCTAAAAGGCAACTTTGCTAAAATCTATTCCTATCAATCCCAAATTTGCCCCTAAAGTTCAAAGATGAATTTTTCCATTCATACACCAATGTATTGCACCCAATTCTTAACTTCATAACAAATTTTAGGATTCTTAGAGATAGAATTTAAATTCAATGTATTCATAAAAAATGTAGCCATATGTGTCTAGTTTAATCCAAATTAAGAATAATCTCATTTAGATAACTAGAGAAGATATTATGGCTAACAGACCGAAGCACAATCAGGGAACATTTTCCAGATCACTATCTATTTGGTTTCTCAATCTTTCCTTCTCACAACTCATACCAAGATCACTGTTTCTACTCCTCCTACTCCTCATTATCAATAAAATCACATTTAATATCATTTATACCTAGAAGTTGTCAATGAATATATGTACCACTTTTTATACGAAAACATTCAGTATTTAGGTGCATATATGCTAACATGATGCATGATCAAGAAAATGCATTTACTAAATTTCTCTTTGAGCCCATATGTACTGAAATTTTGGGTCCTAATCCTTAATATAGGGATAGGATGTTACATATTAGCTACCTAATTTCCTTCGAATACTAATAGTTATACCCAATCACCACCCTTGAGATAACAAGAATAGTATCAAAGCATAGGATCAGTATCCAAGATATCCTTGAGTACCTTAAGTCTAAGGTTATTTGCACCATTACTATAATGAGATTAATCACTAACATTTGATAGATCATCCATATGATAATCTCATAGCGGGTCATTTGATGTACTTACTACTCTTAGTAGGCATCCACATGTTAACTCTAAACATATCATGTTTACAGTTTATGAGATCGACTACTTGATCAAATCAAAGAGTATAACATGTGCTAGTCTATCCAGATTAACAATATCCTATCTCATTAATCCTATGACTAGGGATAATTTAGATACTAACAAAATTGCACATGATAGGAATCTCATTATTATGTTCTCATCAGATTCATGTTATGTTTTGTATCATGGACTTCATTAATTTGATTTAAGAACAACATCAATTCATAAATAAATGAACATCAAATTAATAAAAATCGCCTTTCGCTTTATTAATCAAAACAAAGTTTTGTACAAAAGTGCTAAAGGTAATTGCCTTTAGAGCAATACTCTAACATAACACATGTTATTAAAGTGATTCCATGATTTTATGACTTTGAACTGATATTTTTGGATTTTTCCATAAGAAAATCAAAGAAATTAATCTAATTTTGCTTATATAAATTGCATATTTATTTTTGAATTGATTTTAAACAAGCGTTGCATGGAAAATAGGTCAAAAATAGGCCTCAAGGTGATTTTTTAATAAATATCATCAGCATCTATTGAAAAATCAATGAAAATGTCACCAAAATTGCCTTTTTGACGATTGGAAAGAGATTGGATGAAGAAGCAATTTGCTACCTCTAAGATTTGCCCACGTACCAAATATCTATTACATGTGGAAGCTAGGTATCAGACACATGTTTGGCACATGGGACACATACTCCACAAGCAGTTGGCACATCTACGCGTAAATCAAGCGTGTAATCCTTGCGCTATAGAGAGTAGTGTATGTTTGTGTGTGTCTAATGTGTGGTATGAATGTGCCTTAAGCAACCAAAGATGTGTTAGTCTCTAATGCATGCATTATTTGCGTCTTCCGTCCTCATACGCAATTTTGACATCAGCTGATGACGTCAACATACTACAAGAGGAAAAAAAAACCCAAATTTTCCATAATTCATAAAATGATCTCTCGAGTTACTTTAGGTCAATTTTTAGGGTCCTATGAATTTATAGAGTGATTTTTTTCAATTTTTCTAGATTTATTGCATTAGTAATAAATAATTTTTAATTTTAGAAAAATCAAATTAGATTATTATAGCCATGAGTGAGTGAATTTCCATGCATTTAACTTAAAATAAAAGAGATACATGTTGTTTTGGTATCTAATATGAAGTATTTATTGTTCGGTATCACATGATTATCACTCTACTCTTTGTGATGAATTCTCAAATAGAGTTTATTAATAATGTGTTTAGCACTGATATGTGATAATGAGCATGTGCATAGGGATTTTGCATTGATAACTAGTAACTTGTCACATATTCTGTCTTTATAAAAGAATACGAGGATAGCATGTAGGTGTGTCCCTCATGCTTATAGATCGGTTTGGGTACTAATATGAATGTACTCATCACAGTGACCTTTCAATTTAGTATTTGAATTGTTCTTCTTGCATGTTTAGAGATGTCTTTAGATTTTTGTTTGGTTATTCAACCCATAGTTGTAGGCCTTATATGAGACTTTGAGATGTGCATAAAGGCAAAAGACGAGAAAAAGTCATTGCTTTAGTGATCTATTTGCTCACAGTTAGTATAATCATAAAAGTTAATGGTGTGTACTATGATTGTTTTTTTAAGTGAAAGTCTGTGTACTATGATTGCTTTTAAATGAAGGTCTTACCTGCATTTTTTATGTATTCAATCTACATGTGCTTTATGATATGTGTGACAAGATGATAAGTATAGATATTATTTTATGACTTTGAGTATCGATATTATCCTACATTTGTGTCATTCATTATATTATCAATTTTGCAATCACTTGCTCGATGAATAATAACAATGTCACAATTGAAACTTTTATTGGTTTCGATTTTAAGAAATATAAGCAAGAAGTGGAATTTGCACCGGAGATGGCAGATCTAAATATGGTCGTAGTCAATGATAGGCCATTAGCACCTATATCTATCAACTTAGAGGTTGATTGAGCAGTATATGCAACCTGGGAAAGGTCAAGTATGTTTGAGAGAGGTTTTAGAAAGTAAATTACACTTTACCACATGGCAGTGAAACCTACTTTCCAATTAAAATTAATAAATAATGTCGCGGCATTGTTTAAGTGGTATTTAACTAATGGATAGTTAACCCCATCAACCTTTTCTTCCATTTAAGATTTGTTCTAAACATTTTGAAAACGTTAGGGTTTTAATTGTATGATTAGAAATGTTATAGTTAAAGTTATATTTTGATGTAAACATTGAGATTCAAAATAAACTATTGGCCTAAAAATAAAAGGAAATTTGTTAATAGTAAAAAGGGATGAAGGAGAAAGAAAGAAAGGGAAAAAGAAGAATAGAAGAAATGTGATAATATTAAATATAATTTATTTTATTATTAGTTTTATTAAAATATTATAAAAAGAAAAGTTTTCTATTCAATAAATAATTTAAACATCTATTTATTTAATAAATAGAGTTAAAATTTTATTTATATTATTCTTTTTTCTCATTTATATTTTTTATTTATACTCTTTGTTTACTTACAGGTGGATTTGAGTATAGGAAAATATAACGTTCAATACAAGTAATTATATTTTTATGATGATTGTTATATTTTCATATTAGAAAGTATTTTTTTTTTGTTTAACTTGTTTGTTACTAAATATATAAGTTTACAGTAAATTTTGCTAGACCTAATTATATAATGATTTTCATGAAAAATGTTAATTTTTTTATGAATTTTTATTAAATAAAAAAATAAATAGTTTTATTTACATTTTTAAAATTTTTAGACCTTTGTGAAGCCATAACTTCAATTAACAAATTATTTTTCACCATATAAAATATTTATAGGTTAAGAGTATGAGTAATTACAAATAAGAAGAAAGTAAATTCGAACTAAAATGTATCGTATCTTTCATTGGATATAGTTGTAATATATCAAAATTTTAAAAATAAATAAAATATCGTGAAGATATATTTATATTTATATAAGTAAAAAAATATGAAATATTTTTACCACTAAAGAAAAAAAATTACGCCATGTGTGGTTGTATTATTTAGAGACACAAAATCTAAAAGCAATTCAATCCTCTTAAACCTAGTACTTCAAATTTTGATTAAAAGTTGCATGCTTTTTATGTTGGATAATCTTTCAGACATGAATAATAATCCAACAATATTCTTGTTTCCTCGGCAAAAATTGACTTCAGGGCTTTTCAATGTTCTCTGATCCGCCCAAATTCCACTGTATCAGTATGTGATGGTAGGCTGATTCCTTTTTGCTTTCTGCCATTTTTTCAGCATCTTCTGGAATGGAAACCACGGTATTTGAAATAGTTGAACCAGTTACGAGAAAACAATCGTCTCGTCGTTGTCGGCATCATCATCGTCATCATCATCATATCTCGAAGTCTCGCATTGAAGGAGAATTTGGAAGAGGTTGATAGTAGACAGTTTTACATTTATAATATAAAGGGATTGTTTCCAATAGACCCACATGCATATGGTTACAAGAAGACAATCATCATTATCATCATCATCATCATCTTGAAGTCATACTGTTTCTAATAGACCCACATGCATATGCTTACGAGAAGACAGTCTTGACAATTAATACTAAAGCAAGAGCCGCAGGCCTTGCCGAGAGGAGTTCACTTTCACGTGGAACCGCATAATAACAAAAATGTAATCTTTCAATTTGATACGGAGAACGAGCAATCAGAAAACGCTTTAGTGTGATATCTTCGCTTTATTTTGTCAAAAGAAGATGCCGCCATTTGCCACTTTCTAAATCTATTGAATACTATTAAATGTACCTCTCTTTTCTGAGATATGGGTGCCTTCCCAAATCTGTTGTAGTCAAGCTTGTACTATTCTCTTTGGCTTATAGTGTTGTCCACTCTTGTAAACTATGGCTTTGACCTTTTCTACTGTAAAAAAAAAAGATCTTAAAGTCATTCTTTAATGTGGCATGCCACAAAAAAGAACCGTACGAGTTTTCTATTTTAATGACTCCTTGTACTGTTTCCCTTAATTACCTGGCTCACCGCTGTCAAAGATCTTTTCAGACTATTTTTTACGTTGAACATAGCATCTGATTCTTAGCTTCACAGGTTGAGAGCATCTGATTTTCAGGAGGCACACATAGGTCTGAAGTTTCCTAGTAAGATGAAGGCTGCGAAGTAGCTTTACATGTACTATCTATCGTGTTGTAAGATCAGGATATTGATATGTGTAAGTTTTAATAAATACCCTCCATAATTCGCAAGCGCACGGTTCATTCACATAGTTCCTAAAGTGTCGATCCTACAAGGAAGGATAATCTAATTCTAAAATCTAAAACCAGAATAAATCACATAAATTTAAATATAACGAACTAAAATGAGAATTCAATTCAATCAATCAAAACAATTCAAGAATCAATCACGAAAATATTAATAACTCAGCAATTCCAACACACATCCAAAAATCAATCTAAGAGAATTACCAATTGAGAGAAAGGGAATTTACCTATTCTTAACTATAACCTAATTAATTGCGAATTACTGGATTATTGATTCTAGATAATTTTAGGATTGATTACTCTCTTTCAAGTTATAATCATTAACCATAAATTATAAACCCTAATCAGATTATAGAAATTGCAATTTTTTAATTAATAACTTATCTAAAACCCTAATTAGATCTGAAGTTATCCAATAAACTATCAGGAACCTATGCCAGATCTCTCTTCGCACAATTACCGATTTGATTTAATTCTTATTATATTAAATCACCTAACTCTCATTAACTCAATTTAATTACTTTTCATTCGATTCACCCTCTCATTTTATTATCGAATTATGCAATCACATAATTTAATCACAATAAATCCAATAAACATAAAAACAATCATATTTCATTAATTCAAGAATAAAACTCTGAAGGTGAGTTTAGAACATACTCAACACTTAGATCTTATCATCAACTATTCAATCCAATTCTATACAATGATAAGACTGAAATAAATAGGAAATACAATCGAATGGAGGACGAGAGTTAGCGATGTCAGGAAACCTCCTAATCTGGGAAGTACGTCAAATCGGCTTCTTCTCCTCTTCTCTCTTCCTTCTTCTCTTCCTCAATCTCTCGATGAATTCCCTCTAGGGTTTCTCAAAAGTGGATGATACAAAAGCTTTGTCTACGTCTTAGTCGTATTCTTTAAATATCCTTTATGTTCCCTAGGACTTTTTCAGGGTCCAAACATTCTAAAAAATCCCTCAAAACTTGACGTCTTTTAGTGTCTGCGCTTCTGCCCGATGCAAGCCACGATCGTGGGCCCCATCCTAGCCTTTTATCACGATCGTGGCATGTAGGCCACAATCGTGGGCTAACTCCAGTGCTTCTGTCACGATTATGCCACGATCGTGGGCTGTTGTTTTGGCCTAAATGTCTCTGAAACTTCTCCGTTCTTCGATGTTGACCCTGAAATACTAATAAATACATTAAGGTACCTTAAAAACATAATATTTAAGTCCAAAGACTTGTACTAACCCATAAAAACACATAATACAAATAATTAACAAACTAACACAATTCTAACCTAAACACATACTAAACGATTGAATTAACAACTAAATACATATTAAACTAAATCCTAAAACATAATGCAATTTACACTTATCGACATCTCCACACTTAAACGTTTGCTTGTCCTCAAGCAAACAAAACAACAAACACAAATGATTACAAAGCATACAATGCAATAATGAGACAATGGCTTCAACTTCATGAAATAAATTTAACTTTAAACACAATCATTCAAGATATTCAAATCATTAATATGCAAAATCCGCATATGGGGCTCAGGACTAAATATACATATTAATCAAAACTTAAATGTCAAGTTACTCACCCTTTTCAATTGTACACAAACATTAATAATTCTTTGGTCATTCAAATTCTGTAACTACTCCTAAGTACATGTTATAAAAAGTCAAGCTATTTACAAATTCTGTATATTTTGTTAGAAAACATATTTTTATTTTCTATTTTTATTTTTATTGAACATGGACCTAGTCTTTTACTCAGAAGCAAACATTGGTAATGAATGTCGATCTAATTACTTTACTAAGTCATGTTTTTTTTATTAAGCTGCTTGGTTGAAACGTCATTATAGCCTTTTTGATGTGGAGGCACACATTTGCGATGTGTGTTGATACGGTTACTCAACTACATCACGTTTTCAACTAGCTACTAGCTCTATTCAAAACCTGAAGGCTAGCGAAATAGTTATTTATTTAAAAATTAACCAGCATTTTTTTATTGCCTACCTTGTTGCTTAAGCTACTCAATTTCATGAAAAAAATACTAACGGAGTTACTTTAGTCGAAAGGCCTAAAATTATGAATGAATGTGACAATTTAGAGGGTGTCAACTCATACTAAATCCTAATTAACTTGCATATTTAGCCAAAGAACCCAATTCACTAATGTTATAAGCTAATGATTCTTTACAACCTAACAGACTATGTTCAAAATTAAATCAATTTCAATCCATCTAAGACATTGACACATTCGCACAATTCCCAAAATGCAACCTAACAAACTATCATACAATATACAAAATTCATATTTAAAGCAAAACACGTAACCCTTCCCACACTTGAACAACACATTGTCTTCAATGTGAGAAGAAGGAAAACAAACACACATGGCAAGAAGAAACATAAATTAAAATAAAACAAAAGGTAATGAAGACTAAAATTAAAAAGAAAAGGGTTAGAACAAAGCTTCATGGTGATGGAGGCGGGGATGGTGTTGGAGGTGTCAGTTGGACCCCTTGAGCCTCAAAATAACGATGGATATGACGTATATCCCGACACTAACGTCGTTGTGTTTGGATCATCTCCTTCAGTCTTTTAAGTTCTCCGTAAGTGTATCTGTAATTACCTTGGTGTTCGCGGAGATTGTATTAAGCACTTTCTTCTAGCCTGGCTTTTCTGTTTCTTCTTCCTCTTCGAACTCCTCGCTAGTCAAATCCTCTTCTTATTGTTGTTGAGCACTTGAAACCACTCGACCGGTCATACCCTTGACATGTTTCTTGGCATTAATATCCCGAAGTTCCATATTATGGGATTTCAGCTCACCACAAATAATGATGGTTCATGAATTTAGGACAGTAGACTGTGAGTCTGTTGCACTCAACTCTATAGTAATTAGCTATGGCCGAAACCAAGTAACTCATTCCTAAGTTATTGCTCCTTTTACGTTGAGCAGTAATAATTGTGTTAAAGATGTGGGTGGTTGTGCAAATTAGGATGTTGTCGTCCATGAACTACAACATGAAAAGTTCCTTCATCGAACACTTTTTGGTTTCCGTTTTGTCAAAAACAGTTTGACACGTGAATTTGTGCAGCAAGAGGTGTTCTTAGCCTCTGGTGATGTTGTTGTGTGCATTCTTAGTGTCGAAACGCTGTAACCCAGTTAGTTCAGTCCAGTAAAGGATGACACAGAAATCATCGTGCTGATCCACTACGGACGATTCATGGAAACCACAAATTTCATGCAAACTCTCATAATTAAGCTCATAAGGTTGTCCCCACAACCTAAACCACAATTCCCTAGGTTTATTAGATTCAAACTGAAGGAATGTAAATAATTCTAAGGTAAGTTCTTCATAAATTGGGTATTAAAATTGAATAAACTGTCCCCATTGAATTCTCTCTGCTAAATTTTTGACCTTGTCTCTCAATTCTAATCTATCTAAAGTCTCAAAATGAAAATAATTTGGAACCATAATTTGCTTATTGTGAAGAGAATGGAAGAGGGTACCTTCCTCATTTGAGAAGATCGAGAAAGGTACTCCGTAGTCAGCTTCCATGTTCCTTTTCCCTCGTCGTGAGACTTGGTTCCATCCCAATGATTGATTTTGCTTTGCTGACTGCTTAATGTGCGGCATACTGACTTTCAAATGGGTAGAAATCGGAAGAGACTAGAGGTTTGAAATTTGGTTAAAGAGAAGTGAGAGTTTTTAGAGGTTCTAATCTTAAAGTGTAGCACCCCACTCCCGCAAGACCCGAACTCGACATCGATTGTGATATCTGAGTCCGTGCCCGTGAAGGTGGCATGCTAGGGCACTCAATCATTCACAAGTCAGTATAATTTTTTTTGAAACAATATAAACATATGTAGAAATCAATTTCCAAATTAGGCCACTTTTCTTTCATAAATAATTTCAATCACAGTAATACAATCATCATAATCTCAATAGCCAATTGGGGCCTAATTTCATTCATAAACATTTTCAGTTACGTGAAAAACCAGTACATAATTTATTAAAATTTCACTCTCCACTTAGGCCCACTACTGAAACAAAGCACTTAGAAACATAATATTAGTACACTTCATAATCAATTACAATCCATTCCACTTTGGGTCGTTTGGGCCCATTTCATATACAAAACTCTTACAAACATTTCCAATTGGGAAAGTTATTACAAAACAAAAATATTCGTATTTAATCAATCTCATTTACAAAAGATTCCCCTATTACACCACTTATTAGAGACAGAAAGATTCAAATACATATTGTACAGAAATTGCGGAATACAAATGCTACAAAAATAGGGAAATCCTAATGCAGACGCGAACTGATCCTAACCTCTATTTTTTTTCCTTGCATGCAGTAAGTATACTCCTGTTGCCTAACGAGGTATTCTTCTGAGTCCAAAAAAAATAATTGCAAATTTTGGGTGAGTTTTGCGAACTCAGTGAGTGGCCATCATTGATGGCTCACCCAGTCACGTAACTCATAATTCACATTCACTTCATGTCACATTTCACATTCAATTTCACACTTCACATTCAATACAATTTAATCATTCATATTATGCACATGCATATGAGACCCATTTTTCATTTGTTACTTTGTTGTGACCGAGTGCCTAAACTGTCCTATATAGGGCTCATTAATAACTGTCCCTTACCCACTTGGGGGATACAGGGCTCATTAAACATTGAGCCTGAGGCTCTGATTCACTTTTGAGCTCGAAGCTTATTTTCACTCATTGAGCTTTAAGCTCTGATTGTTGGCTACTCTGATCACAACTGCCATTATATTTCATGCATTCATGCAATGGAATGCATCAATCATATTTGTATGTTCCCATTCCATCTCATTCCCGAATCATCGGACCGTAGTCCGGAATTCATCATATAGTTGAGAAGCACACTTTCACTTACATGCAATTGCTCATTCAAAACACATTTGGCATCAAATTATGTACACTTAGTTCATCCAATTCACATCCAAGTAGCATTTCAATATTCAAATCAATTATCACAATCATCGGACCTCCTCTCCGGAACCCAACATAAGAAATTACATTCACACAATCATTTCAAAATCAATCAATATCAAAAGTCAAACAAAACAAACAACGGAATGAAACCATTCAGGTCTACTCATAGTACGCTCCAGATTAGCATTAACTTCCATGATCCGGAAACGTCTGGATGTGGACATCCTATCCTGTATCATCATTAAGAAAAACACATTTTGCATACACATTATTAATTGCACAATCACTTAACCATTCAGTTTTTCACACATGTATATGTGTAATGTATAATGCATGCTAAATGACAATCCCGAGTATATGCTCTACATCCTCACCTTATGCCCATTCTCAATTCATGTCTCATATTGTCTAATTGAATTTAGACTTACACTTCACTTGCATATGATCACTCTAAATGATCAATTCAATCTTTACCCTTTTGTGTGTCTAGCTTATTCATAAGCTTACATCTCAAGAACACTTGGTCACTCTGTATCATCACTCAATTTTTTGTCATCTCTTTTCTAACCTTATATGATCTCATAATATCCCATTCTCATCCACAATTAATCACTTAATACATATTACTCACTTCTTTGAATCATAGTTACAATCATATGAACATCTTCATTCCCATTATACTCAAGCATTTGATACTTTGATTTCATCCATTCGTTCACTAAGTTTTAACCTTCAATTTCACTTCAAACCTATCATACATTAGTCCCATAGACCAAGGATCATTCTAGGTTAACTTTAAGACCCATTTAAGGCTTACATAACTTTGAACATTTGACCCTCTACACGTCAAAATCTCTTTTCATGGTCTTCATAGAAGTTGTAGATCTCAAAGTCCTCTTTAAAACCATACCCAGATCATCTCAATCAAAGTTCTACAAAAAAAAGTTATGCCTCTTGCACTAAAGTATGTTCAATTGCTTTTTTTATGATTTCCAGATTTCTAGTTCTTCATTTACAACATTCAATTCCTCATGCTCAGTCAATCATTTCTAGTTCAATACTCACCATTTATCCATTATTCTAATTCCTTTTCAACTCAATATCATCCATAATCAAATTATAGGCCATGATTTCACCATGAACACCAATAACAGATCATACAAATATATACACATTCATCATCAAATTTTTGCACTTTTTCCTAAACCTAGTACTCAAATTCAAGTCAAAATTAGAAACTTCTAATGATAGAATTTGAAGTTAATGTCTTCATTCAAAATGTAGCCATATATCTCTAATTTAATCCAATTCAAAAATAACCTCATTTGGACATCTATATAATAAGTTATGGCTAAATTACAGAAGCATATTCAGTGGAATTGTTACAGCTAACATTTTCCAAATTTCAAAACTTCCAACATTTTACCTCAAATTCATCTTATACCTAGATTATCTCTTCCATTTCATTCCCTCGTCATTCTCTACCCAATTCAACTCAATATATCAGTCATAACTAATCACGATATATATATATTAGATCATTAACCAAAAATAAGACATGTTCATACACTTATTCATCAACTATCAACTACATCTCATCATTCATAAATTCTTAGTCTTTCTCCATAACATCTCTCTTCCTAAGTTCATTGCTTCAAGTTGATAATCACTTCATGTATACTTCAAGTTTATCTCAGTGTCATCTTTACAAATATCAAAATTTCAGGCTTGATTATAAATACCCAAAATAGAACACAACAAACACATTCATCCACCAATTTTCTACACTCATTTCTTATCCCATTATGAAGATCATTCAACCTCACAACATCTCTATAACCCATTAAGCATCAATTAAAGCAAGAAATTTACACACCCTTCCCCATTCACGACACCCACATATTCAAAACATCATTTCATGAGATTAACCTCTAACTACCATCACAAATACTTCATTTAACCAAACCCATGAAAAATCAAAGTTTAACTTACATGTTTAGCTCCAAAGCTCCTTCAAATAACCAACAAACCCTAGCTCCTCCACATACACGATCTTCACCTCTTTAAGGTGGGATAGGTTAGGTCTTTTAGTATCAAGTGGGAGAAGACAATAAATCTTGAACAAACAAGGTGAAAGATTGGGACAAAAATCAACATGGTGACGGTGAGAGTGAGTTTCGTGAGTGATAGAGAGAAAGATGAAAAATTGAAGAAAATGAAGAATAGAAGCATGTATCGTAAATGGCAATTGAAAGACCATGAAATGGTCTTTAATTTGGAATAACTTCCATCTATGCACACCTTCAATATACTATGCACAACTTCGATCTAGATTTTGAAAGTCTTAGAGACTGAATTAAAATTCACTTTCTTTACATAATTTGTAACTCTATATCTCTAGTTTACCACAAGTCAAAAATCATCTCATTTGGATCAGTAGAGCTCCAGAAATCATCAAAATACTAAATTATGTTCAATGGAATACCATCATTTCATATTACTTAAGAGCACACTCACTGTACCTGTCCCATTCTTTTCACTCAATCTTTCTCTATTCATTTTAGATCACTATGATTCTTGGTGGAGATGTAGATCAATGTCTTATGAGTCCAATGGTTCAAGAATCAAGTCATTTGGGTGTCTAGAGAAGTTATGGCCAAAAGAATCCAACATGTTCATATCTTTACTCATATTGTAAATGCCTTGGCGCAATTGCCATAACTCTTAATACAAGCGTCAGATTGACTTCTTTTTTAAACTATTGGAAAGAGGACTTCGAGATCTACAAATTTAATGAAGACGTAGAAGACAAATTCTATCTTCTGAAGGATCAAAAATGGAACAGAAGATAGAAGATGAACAGTAACTTTGTCTTAGAACTTCGTCTTAGTTTTATCTCCAGATTGTCTTCACTTATAAAGATCATAACTTTCAGCTTAGATATCCAAAATTTTCATACTATATACCATTGGAAAGATAAAAGAAAGATCTACAACTTTTCAGAGGAAAACTTTACTAAAATCTATTTATATCAATCCCAAATTTGCCCCTAAAATTTGAAGATAATTTTCCATTCATACACCAACGTACTGCACCCAATTCTTAACTTCATGAAATTTTGAGACTCTTAACTATAGAATTGAAATCCGATGTCTTCATAAGAAATTTGTTCATATGTTTCTAGTTTAATCAAAATCAAGAATCATCTTGTTTGGATAACTAGAGAAAAAGTTGTGGCTACAAGACTGAAACATACCTAGTGAATATTTTCTAGATCAACTACCAATTTGTTTCAAAATCTTTCCTTAACATAACTCATATCAAGATCATCTTTACTACTTTATTTACTCCTCATTCTCAACTCCATTTTAAATCAACATTATCTATAAGGAAAATTTAATCCATGATTGATCATGAGCACTAATAACAGAACATACACAAATATACATATCCTTCATCAACTTACTACACATATTCAACTTCATTTTTGCTTTCATTTCACTTCTGACTTTCACCTTAATTCTTCCCATTTCAAAATCTCTTATTCACCAAAAATATCATAGCAAATCATGAATCTATCCACATTTCTCATTCCCTACTTTATTCTTGTCTATCATTTCTTGGTTCAAAAATTTTCATTCATTTTTTCTTTACTCGTGACTAATCATCAAAACTTCCCATTCAACAGTTCTATTCTTTTAAGAAAAGTTCGGGATCCAACAACTCTCCCCCTTTAAAGAATTTCGTCCTCGAAATTCTTACCTCAGTGGTCAATCAAATGGAGGTAACATTGTCTTATGTTTTCCTCGGTTTCCTTAGTAACTTATTCACGAGAATTATTTCTTTCAAATAATTATAGTCAAAAGACTCACTCGGTCCTTCAATCACTCATTTATTTATTCACTTTCTTAACGAGTTCCTCATTATGTTTCAGATTACTCATATTTTCCCACTTCCTATGTCGATACTATCAATATCAAATCATATCGATATCTCTTAACATACTCACATTACGAACCGAAAACATCTTTGTTGGCAATAATTCAATGGTCTAGTTCTCAATATATTTATCTGGACCAATAGAATTCCAGCTTAGTTGATTCTTTATCTTAGCCTAAGAACATTTGCACTCCATCTAAGCACACTTTGTGTTGGACCCCAAATTTTTAGTGAAAATTAGAAATATTAAAATGATATATGAATTGTGTTATAGATGAATTTGTGCTTTAAGAAAATTAAGGAGAAAAAAAGAATCGATTAGTTTTGATGACTTTGACAATTTGAGTAGATTCATTTGGGTTAAGCAAATTTAAGTGAATGAGTTGATTGAAATGGAAGTTGAAAATCAAGAAATAAAGAGAAAAAGTGTGAAAATATGAAGAATTGTGAAAGTTTGACTTTTTGGAGATAAAAGTTGACTTTTTGATTTAGGCCAAATTTGAGAAAATGATCTTCATGAAACTTGTAGCTTATGTTGAGAGCTTTCCGTAGCCATAAAGTTTGATATTTTTCGATATCGGGAGTGAAAGTTATGATTTTTCGAAGTTAAGTGTATTTTGTTTTGGTTTTGAAAATGCTCTAAGTGTAAGATTGTGTATGTTGTGTTTTAAGGTCAAGCGTCGTATTGATGTGGTTTGAATTGGAGAAAGTGGCCTTAATGAAAGTTATAGCTCGCTTTTCAATCTTTCCAACGCCATAAAGTATGCAATTTTTGGATGTGGGAATTGCAAGATATGAAATTTGAAAGTTTGGATTTTATTTAGGTGTTGTTTAACAGGGCAGAATCTTTGAGTGAAAAATTGACCTAGTTAGAGGTTGAATTTACTCTTAAGTTCTTTATGAAAGTTTTAGATTATGTTTAGATTTTTCCATTGATGTAAAGTATGCGATTTTTGGACTATGAAATAGGAAGTTATGATTTTTGGAAGTTCTGTTACTGTTTTGGGATGACAAGTAGGGACAATAACTTTGATTGGATTTTTAACCCCTTTAGATATGGAATTGATTTTTGAGTTCTTCAGGGAAGTTGTAGAGCTTCCTTTTATCTTTCCATCAATACCAAATTTGTCAAATTTGGAGTTCAAGATCAAGAGTTATGAATTTTGAAATTTCAGTTATAGATATGTATGAAAAATCCTTTTGTTTTTGTTCTTCTCCTTCCCTAATCTGACCATTGTTCAATCTTTTGCTTATAATTTCTCCGTTCGACATCTGATTGACTTGGTTTTTGAAGCGTTGAATTCCTAAGACAATTATCTACATTATGACAGGAATTTTATAATTTTGTTTAGATTAAATTGAAAGAGATTGATTTAATCAAAGTGAGTTGAGAAATTTCTGTACATGGTCTAGTATTTTGAGAAATTCGTGATCTGTGGAGATCCAATTGAGTTGATTCTTGAAGAAAAATAAAATAGAGACTTGGGGCTACAAATCATATGAAGGAAGTGAATTTTAATTTAGGCCCTAAGACTTTCAATTTCTTAATTGAAGTCGGGTTTAGTGTGCAATCTTGGGTTAGAAAAATCAGAAAGTATTTTGGCCATAATGTTTGTTCTAGTTATCCAAATGAGGTGATTCTTATTTTGTATTAAACTAGAAAGATAAAGCTACAATTTGTCTGAAGAAAGTGAATTTTAATTCAGCCTCTAAGATTATCAAGTTTTTGATGGAAGTAAAGTGCTGGAAAATGTTTTAGCATAATGGTAGTCCGAGATGTTTGGACTATAACTCTTGGTATAGTGCACCAAATTTCATGATTTTTGTGGCATTATGAAATTAAGACATAGAAGAACAATTCTCTAGAAGGAAGTTTTGGCAAATTCCTTTAAATTGATGATTAGAAATTGTCCCAAAGTAGCATGAAATTAGCGGCATATTGGGTACATCACTTAAAGAGTTATGTTGCAAGGCTTATTTGGAGGGGCTCTTTGGTCATTAGCCATTCAT
>JANZLX010000003.1:11536005-11551124 GCA_025531955.1 Erythroxylum orinocense | reverse complement strand
AAAGGCCCCGGATTCCTCCCACTCTCATCATAACGCCCATAATACTCTCCACCTCTATCAGAATTAACTGCCTTGATCTTCTTTCCCTTTTGAAGCTCAACATTCGTCTTAAAAATCTTAAATGCTTCCAAAGATTCAGATTTCTCACGGATGAGCTCCACATGACCATACCTGGAAAAATCATCAATGAAAGTGATGAAATATTTATAACCACCCATGGCAGGTGGAATAAATGGTCCACATATATCAGTATGAATCAACTCTAACAATTCTGAACTCCTGTCTGTTTTGCTTTTTCTAACCTTGGCGGTCAACTTCCCCTTAATACAGTCAACACAGGCAGTGAAATCTGAAAAATCAAGATTCTGTAGTACTCCATCCTTTACTAACCTCTCCATTCTGTCTCTAGAAATATGGCCTAAACGTTTATGCCATAACATAGAAGATCTCAAATCCAACCTCATACGTTTGGAACCAACAACAGCATTAAGAGAAGAGGAAGAAGCAACAGTAACACAATCATTCAACTCAAGTTTGTATAAACTTTCACGTAAAATTCCATTGCCTACCAAAAGAGAGTCACGATACATAGTCAATTTTCCAGTTCCAAAAAGAAGACTATAACCTAGTCTATCCAAAATAGAAACAGAAATCAAATTCCTCCTAATAGAAGGTAAATAAGCGACATCATGTAACACCAAAAGATGTCCTGTATTTAACTGCAGTTCAACTGTCCCAAAAAATTCAACTTTGACTTTGGTATCGTCTCCCATGTACACATGCTGCTCAGATCTAGTCGCCCTTCTTCGATTTTTCAGTTTCTGCAAGGAATTTGTAACATGAATTGTTGCTCCAGTATCTAACCACCAAGTATTTAAGGGAACATCAATAACATTTGACTCTAAACAAACCATCACAAGGCAGTTACCTTTCTTCTCTAAATGAGCTTTGAGTTTTCGACAATCAGATTTCTTGTGCCCAAAAACCTTGCAAAAGTTGCACTTCCCTTTAAAGAGCTTGTTCTTCTGATTAACAGAAGATGTGCTTGCTTGTCCACTTCCTTTAGCACCAACAGCTTTCTTCTTGGCAACCTTCTGATCACCTGAGCTATTAGAAGTGAACTTTCTCTTTTGATGATTGCCATGGTCCGTTATCATAGAGATGCTTCTTGCCCTTCCCTTTTTCATATCATCCTCTTTCTTAGCAAGAATAGCAGTCATCTCCTCAACAGTCCATTGCTCTTTCTGTTATAACTCGATCTAATTGAATCAAATTGAGAGGGAAGAGTCCCTATCACAAACCATACCATGTAGTCCTCACCAAGGTCCATATCCATAGCCTTAAACTTATGGTAGCAACCCATGAGCTTATCGATGTGGGCCCTAATATCACTTGCACTGTCATAAATGGTGTGATGAAGCATGTTTAAGTACTCATTCTTCACATTCTTTGAGAACTTCATGTACTTCTTCTTAATAGCATCAAGAAAATCCTTTGCATTGTCGGCCTCAGGAATACTATCACGAATAGATTCATCCATGTGATATCTCATAATCATCAAACAACATCGATTAAAGTACTCCCACTCCTCATAAGATTCCTTTCCTTCTTAGTAGCATCATCGATAGGTTTTTGTGGTGGATCAATTCTCAAGGCCAACTCCATTCACATGATGGTCAAATTCATTATAAGAGATTCAACTCACTGCTTGTGGTTCGTTCCATTCGATATCAGGATAGCAGAGACTCTCAAACTGCTCAAAGCTAAATGAGAACCAAGAGCAATAACTATGATATGCATATTAAAACATAATCATGCAATTCGTGCTCTTTTTCTCAAAATCAACTATAACATTCATGCTAGAGTTCCTTAAATAAATATAGAACTCATTCATAGGTAAGAACAATTTATTAAAATGTCACAACCAAAATCATCAATATACTATCGAAAGGATAGAAAAACTGTGTAGTTCATAATATTTTAATAAAATTTATTCACCATATTAAGCATCCTACTAAGCAATAATTATTGACAGGACAATTAATTACCCATATGGATCTTAACGTTATTTTAGAAAAAAAACACAAATTTTAAATATACGTTCATATTTTAAAAAAATTCCTTGTCATAAATAGTTTCATATGCTCAATTTTACGACAGGTAAAAATAAGTATTAACTATTGTTAACAAAAAACATGTTTATACCATAACAAGATTAAAACAATTTGAATTATCAAATAAAATTACTAACTAATCTCATGTATAAACATATGGGGAAAATCAGAAATAAAATTTGGAGCAAAACACAAAAAATAGTCCAAAAAAGAGGGCACGTGCAAATTTTTTTGTAAATAAATAAATAAAATTAAAAATAAGGCCGTGGGTAGGGTCGGGCGTGCGGGTCTGGCCGAGCGCGCACGACCTGCACGTAGACCCGGCGCGGGACGACGCCGTATGCGTCGTCCCTGACCTCTAGCCGGGTCAGCGGGTGTACCCGCAGACCCGCCGGTCCGACCCAGCTATAACTCCCTCCTCCGACCTCCTTTTTCGATGATTTTTGAAACATTTTCTTCCATTTTTCACGATCTATAGATTTTTCATATCCATTTCAGCCAAAGGTGCTTCAAAAAATGAAAGCTTCAAATCGGCCATAGAATAAAACATAAAAACATATCCAAAAACCATGGTTCTTTGTCCAAAATAGAGGGAAAATACAACAACAAAAACTAAGAATCTCTTCTAAATCAATAACTCATCATTTCGAAGTTGTTTAGTCAAAAAAACGAGTTCAACCGAAAATTTTTTAAACAACCGAAAATTTTTTAAACAATCGAAAATGGAGCCCTAAAATCAATTAACCTGACTTTGATAACAATTGCTATAATAAATGCAGCATTAAACCACATTCAACAACCAAGATCACATTTTATTTAGAGCATAACAAGATTATGGAAACATATCTCCAACACTTGGCATTTGGACTTGCACCATTTCCATGCTCCACTAAAATCTATCAAAGAGAGAAAAATACAAACCTTGTGCAAGAGAGATTGATGGTAGAAGACCCTTGTTCTTTTACACCCAATACACACACAATCTATATCACTAACTCAACAATCTCACCTTATGTCATATTATGACATGCTCTACCCTAAAGGGTAAAATAGACTAATTGTCTCATTATTAATGGATGATATGAACTATAGTTTAATGGTCCAACATATAGTAATTAGGGTACTACCATGTGCCTCAAATACAATTAGCAAATTAACCATCCTATTATAGTTATTAAATATACATTAGGCAATTCAATTGTGGTTAGGCATATGGAATTAATGTTGTGATTATATTAGTCCACTAACATATATTTCTAACATCTTCCGCTCTCTCGTTGACATCTTCGCCTTAGCAATGCACAGTTATAGATAATTGGACAAAAAAGTGATAAGAGCAGGCCGTTTTTCAATACGGAACAAAGTTTAGGGTAGCTGGCAATCGTCAATTAATTAATCCCAATCTATTTAAAAATTAATTGATTTTTATATTATTTTAATTTCTTTTGTAGCTACATGATAATGAAATAAATTAATATTAAAAATTGTCAAATTAAAACTGGCAGCATCTTATAAGCGTTAACTTTTTCATTATTTTGAGATTATATTTAAACATTTTCTAAATATTAGGGTTTTATTTATACACTTTAAAATTTCAAAGTTAAATTTATAACTTAGGGTCAAAATTGACCCAGTATACCTATAATTAATACATTACACATTATTTATTGCAAATAGAACTGGCCTAAATTTTGCTTATGCAACAAACTACATAGCTTAAATGCCTTTGTGCTACTACATAACCGAATACAAGTTAGTCCACTAACGTCCAAAGTTTCCACAAATTTTAGGCCTTCGCTCTCCAACTATTGCGAGTTCGTAGTCGTAAACCAATGCTATGAGTAGTTTGCTAGTTATAATAATTTTTGACAAGTGAGATTGTTATCGTCGCTTACTTCCAAGTTACGAATAATTTAACACGAATTAAAAGGTGTAAAATGTGATAGACAGTAGACCCATCACATGGAAGAGCAAAAGGGAAAGGAAAGATAGAACAAGACGTTATGTAGTCATGAATGAATCACAAAACTCATGATCAAATCATCAATTTGATCTATGTTGACCTTCAGTACTATCATCCGAAACTAAAAGCATTTATGATTTTAGCTTTTCAGCTCTGATTGCCTGATTGTATTGCATGTGCAGCAATGTAACAGCCTCCTTTTCCTACTCTCTCCCTCTTTACGATGGTCCAAATGCTCATCACATTTCTGCATTTTACTCTACCGGGATAACTATTTAGTAAATAGCGGGCAACTTATAGGAAAGGAAGAGAGAAACTTTACAGGGTCACGCGCCAGCCAAAACTGATCCAGATTACACCCCATATATTCGAGAACGACGCTATGCGCAGTACGCACCGCGGCGCACGTTATAATTGAAAAATTAGAAATCAAATTTAATAATAAATTGAAGAAGAAAGAATTCAAATTTCCACCTCACTTCCCCTTCATTTTCTTCTTGTTTCATTTGTCACTTTGTGTCTCAGTTGTAGTGGTGTCTATCTCTTTATCTCGTGGGAAGCTTTAGTTTTTTGTTTTAACATTCTATGAACTCACTAAATTTTCTCAGAGAGCGACGGTGTTTTCAGAGAAAATGTGGGGGTTGATAAATTCTTCGGTTGTTTAAGGATTTTATTTTGGTGGGTGTTTGAAGATTTCTAGAGTTTTGATAAAGTGGGGGTGAGGTTTGATTTTAAAATGCCGGCTCACAGATCGAAGTCAGGAAAGCAAGACGCCTGTAAGCAACTCCGGCGAGACCCCTATGAGGTGCTCGATGTCTCCAGGAACTCTACGGACCAGGAAATCAAGAGTGCTTACCGGAAACTGGCTCTTAGGTTGACTTTCTTGACATTTTAACAGATACTTGTTTGTCAACTGTTTTAAGACAAAAGAGAAAAAAGTGTACTTTCGCGTGTTCTTGTCTGAAGTTTCATTCTTCGTCGTAGAAGGCATCTTAAACTAGAGAGCTTTTGTTTGTGGTTTTTTTTTCTTTTGATTGTTCAAACTCAATATTGGTTCTTCAAAGCATTTCTTGTATGAGAACGATTGTATAAACTTTAGAGTGTGCTTGTCAGAAATTTTTATGTGATGAGGAGGTATTCAGTGATACGACATTTGCGTCGATTTTGAAGAATTGTCTTATGTGAGACAAATGGTCTTAGTGCAAATAATATGGGGTTTTGACTATTTAATTTGCATGAAGAATGCTCTAGATATTTCTGATTTGTGTTAAATAAGCTCAAGATTGCTAATTTTGTGGTGGATTGATCTGGCAATTTTAACTAGATGCTAGCGTTTAGTGGTGCAACGACCTTGTGATTGAACTTATCAACATCTACCAGGAGCCTGAGGATATGGAAAGGGGGCTGGCGTACTGAGTGGCTCATTTGGGTAAATCGAGATTTGAATGTAGCAAAGATTAACTTCCACGGAAGGGATCTGGCATGGGAAATTGGAATGAAAATTGTATTTGCATAAAGGATGGTGCAATGTACTACGTGTTTCATTTCATTGTTTATTGTGTAATCAAATTTGTTGTCCAACATTAATCTTAGAAGGATGAGAAAATGAAATATGTTTGTCCTAGAGGAGATTTACTCCGAAAATTCCATGCTATAGCGGATTAGATTACGGTCATCTTAATCGATAGTTTATAAACTTTACTTTCTTTAATCTTTTTTTTTTAAATTACCTTCTTTAATCTATGTATGCACTTGATGTTGATGACCACTTCTATCTTGTACAATTCCCCCTTAAAGCATCACCAATGTCCTACAAATTTTATCTGAAATCTGCCCCTACTAATTGAACTTGCTGCTTCAGGTACCATCCTGACAAAAATGCAAATGACCCTGAAGCAGCTGATATGTTTAAGGAAGTTACATTTTCATATAGCATCTTGTCTGATTCTGAAAAGAGACGGCAGTACGACTCAGCTGGTTTTGAGGTAAGATTTTTCTGTACAACAATACGGATATTATGGAAGGATATTTCTGTTCTTTTCATAATCTCATGTTCTTTTTTGTGGCACCTTGGTTACTTAGATTTTAGTCATCCATCTTGTGCTAGCAACTAAATATAGGTGTTTTGCTATTAGAATTCAATTCATCTAATTTGATACCTAGTTCATGCAATCAATATTTTCATGTTAAGGATGAGATTATTTTCATTTGATCAGGCTGTTGAATCAGAAAATCAAGAACTAGAGCTAGATCTTTCAAGCTTGGGAGCGTTGAATACTATGTTTGCGGCACTTTTTAGGTTAGTCTGCCACAAATATCCACCTTTGCTTTTTTAAGTTAATTGATCAACCTTTTACTTTCCTCCCTCAGTTTGCGGAGAAACTCTTGATAGTTTTAAGCATGATAATCATTTTGGCCCCAACTGTTTACAACAAAACAGTAAACTTGGCGTGCCAATCAAGACCACTGTATCAGCAACTGTCTTGGAGGAGGCGCTTACTGGCACAGTCTCCATTCATCAGCTTCCACTGGGGCATGCTATTTCTAGAAAGGTAAGGTATTAATAATCTGGTTCCAGTACGAGTTGTAGCAACTCTTCTAGGTCTGATTACATACTTGACATTTCCAAGCAGGTTGAAAAGCAATGTGCGCACTTCTATTCTGTTACAATAACAGAAGAGGAAGCAAGAGCTGGGCTTGTATGTTGGGTACAATCACCTGAGAGAAGCAAGTTCAAGGTTTGTATTAAACATAAAACAATGTTAGAAGAATGTATTAAAACACATGTTGTGGTTGGGCAATATCAGAAGCATGTAGCACATTTAAAATTGTGTCAACAGGCAACTCTTGATTAGAATCAGGTTATGCGTCATTCCTCATTACGAAAGTCACTAGGATCTAATACTTATTGGAGGACTTGATCTTTGACAATTTCTTTGTGAACTTGTGTTGTGGTCGTGATTTATATTTTCTTGATTCTCATGAATTTTGGCATAAATGAGGCATGGAGTAGATGATGCTTTATGGAATTTCATTTATTAACTACTTAAATTTTATTATTGTGCTAAAAGTGAACTTTGGCTCTACTTTGTGATGAGGTATTCTTTTGTTTGTCTGGAAAGCATGGGATTAGAATTTCAGAAGCCCCTTTTTTCACTTTTCATCATGACAAATTTGCATTCTGTCTTTTATCACTGTTTCCTGTCAATCCAGATTCCAATGCGTTATTCTCCATTTTGTAATACTGTTTCGTAAATTAAGTGGAATGATAGGGGATAAGAAATGATGTAAGAAACTCTGGTGATATTGAGTTACATGAAAATTGGCTTCTAGTCTTACTAATTCATAATGTTTGTGCAGTTATTGTATTTTGATCAGGAAGAAAATGGTGGATTAAACCTTTCCCTGCAGGTGCAAAAACACTCCACACAACAAATATTTTGATCTAAAATTTCGTAGTTTGGATATATTTTTGCTTATATTCTTGTATTAGATTGGATTTATCTATTCACATTAACCAGCACTTTGGAGATCCCTGCAAGTCGAATGCAATTGTTAGAGAGCGTGTGTCTTGCCGTTAAGATTTCTTCACCTGGGTGTTTTTAATTCTTCATTCAAGTTTTTAGAGTTGTAAGTATCAGTCAACAATGTTTGAACTATTAAACTCAATTTTCGATGATAAGGGGAACCACTGTTTCAGAAAGTTTTCTCTTGGGATACTAGGTAGTTAGCAGTTCAGTTTCTTTTTTCCCATAGATTGGGGTCTAATATTTTTTTGTTTTGTACTTGGAAATCCTGTTTTTCATTCTATTTAGTCCAAATTTTTTCCTTTTTTCTTTTATCTCTGTGCTCTTAGCTGTGCTTATTTCTACCCAGCCTAAATGAAAATGAGGAAAGACTGTTCTATTGATTTTCTAAGTCTTCCCTTTATGGATAAGGAGGGCAGGCCTGGGATAGGGTGTAAAGATCTAGTTCACGTTCCTATATTCTCATTCAGTTTATGCATGATCCTGTACCTTTTGGTTTTCTAAACTCTTGTCCTCCAATGTGTCAGAGTAAAGGTATGCTGACGAATGATGACAATTACAGAAACAAGGATCTAGTGGTTACATAACTAAGAGTGAACAGAATATACGATCTTCATTAACTTAAGTAGATTTTACTTCAGCAGGAGCTTGTTAGACTTGTGTTTAGCTTATTTGGTCTTGGATTATATTTCACTTTTAACTCATTCGATTAGCCCTGTGGTATTTGTTTTCTTGTAGGAGGATAGTGTACGAACAGGGAAGGTGACATCAGCTGGATTATATTTCCTTGGCTTTCCTGTTTATAGGTTTGATCAGACAGTAACCTCGGTGAGGAATGTGAAGTATCACTTATTAGGGGGCTAAACTCCTGGTTTGACGATTATTCTCCATTTTGAGTCTGGAATTGTTGCGCATTCAGGCTGCAGCTGCTAAGGATGCTGATACTGCCTTTTTCAAACAGTTGGATGGATTTCAGCCATGTGAACTAACTGAAGTGAAGGCTGGCACTCATGTTTTTGCTGTCTATGGTTAGATGGAGTTGTGCCTTATTTGATTGCCTTGCTTTTATGTTTGTGGAGAAGCTGAAAACATGTTTTCCAGGTGACAATTTTTTCAAAAGTGCCAGCTATTCGATAGAAGCTCTTTGTGCTGCACCTTTTACTGAGGAAAAAGAAAATCTTAGACATGTTGAAGCTGAACTTCTTGCAAAAAGAACAGAGATATCCAAATTTGAAACTGAATACAGAGAGGTATACACGTGAGTTTTTTTTTTTAATGCAGTTATATGAGTTTTTTTTTTTAATGCAGTTATATGTATTTTACCGATCAATCTTCTAATTTCATGTGTAATACTGGTAGGTCTTAACACAATTTACGGACATGACAAGTAGATATGCGCAAGAAATGCAAGCGGTTAGTTGGGGGGTTTAAATCTCCATCTGTATTCTGTAGCAGGCATCAAGTTGATTTAATTCTTGGTCTCAAAATTCCGTTGGTTTTGCAGATCGACGAACTGTTTAAACGTAGGAATGAAATTCATGCTTTGTACACATGTGCTGCACCAATTAAGCGGAGTTTAAGTAAAACAAGGAATAAGGGATCCTTCAAGGACACGAAAGAAGATGGAAACATGAGAGATAAGAAAGCTTCGACTAGGGAAAGACTGAAGAAGAAGAAGAAATGGTTCAATATCCAATTAAAAGTTGACAAGAGAAAACCTTGCTGAATGTGACATGGTCTTGAAAATATACTTTCTAGTCATGGCATCCTGTGTCCTAGTTCTCCACTTTCAGCGAATTTAAGTGTGACCTCGATTGTTATATCCCCGAGTAGATGGTTATGGAAAGCTGAGGGACACTTGGGTCAATTAACTGCTCTGCTGCACTTACCTATTGTGCGGGCCAAGTAGATTTAATTAATTCGTTGACCTTGTGTTGGTTGAAACGATTCGTACTTTGGGCAACAGTTCATTCTTATTGTAGAGTTGCCTTCGTTTGCTTTGCCTAGGTGATTCTGCTGTGCTTTTTATCCTATCGAGAGTTGAATGCAAATGTAAATGTATATTACATGATTCACAAACATGTTGTCATTTTTGCCTTCCTTGCGTTGGTTATGGTGGGAGGGAATGAGTTGACTAAGTGATGGGAAACCACTTTTGACGACTATATCTGGAGCTTTACGTTTGGCTACCAGTTTAAGGATTTCTGTCAAATTTTTAGTGCCCAATTTTGTCCAATGCCCATGTTTAGACATGAGTTAATTGGACAGAGGATCCCGCTCTAGTTTAAGATTTCACTAAATGGTCTTTCACTTAGTTCCCGAATTTGTCCACATTCAGTTGATACAGATACTAGTTTTTGGAGTGGAACTGCATGTTATATATTGTCAGTTTGTTGAAAATAATATTTTGTTAGTACCATGTTCTTAAGCAAATGAAAATTTGTTTACTAATCAAAGCAGACTTGGTGTTTACTCGTGTGCATATGTAGCAGAAGCAGCTTACGCAAGTTTTGAGGTTATAAGAAAGCAAGTTGGAAATGATCAATTGTGTTGCTGCATTATTCTATATGCAAACGCAAATTTCGTAGGTCATACACGGAGAAAAATTATTGGTACAAAATTTGAAGTTACAAATTCATTTTACAGTAGTCTGGCTCTTGACTACTTACCCATTATTGACAGATTTAAAAGAGGGCAGACCCTGATGAAAGCATGCTTCCAAAAAGAAAAGAAAAACCTACATCATACATCTACATACAGGGATCAAATCGGACCTATCTGTGGTGGGCATTAAAAAACCTGGTTGCTATCCTCAATTTTCCTTTTTATTTTTCGATCAGGAACCTGATCGATCCTTCCGTGTCTTATGTTTTTATAATGTTGAAATCATCACAACTGCGCCTGATTTCTCCCTCTCTCCCTGTCTTCACCTTGTACTCTCCAAGTTTCTCCATTGCGCGTCCATACGCTTGAAAGAACGCAGTCTCGTTGGCAGCGTACAAGTCAACAAATGGCCCGGTCCTCTTGTCCTGTACTAGAGCGCTGTCCGTAGCCAGCAACCCTAAACCTTTCTTCAGATTCTGATAATACATGTTATCGAACTTTCCTGGTGTCATCACATCGTTGTAAGCTGACATGTCAGGGTTTTTTGTGTAGTTGGCACATAGTTTCTTCAGTCCTGCAGCGTACTCGGGATGGTATGCAGGGTCGGTCTCGGAGGTTTTGCTAAAGTTGAAAAGCCTGTCACTAAATTCTTTACAATGCGAGAAACCGATCGTATGTGAACCAAGCAACGCCACCATGTCTTCAACTGTAAACCCTCTGGATGTAAAAAATGATATTATCTCTGACATGGGCATCTTTGGGATTGGTAAATTGCCATCAACTCGGGAAATGTTTGATGTTAGACCATCTTTACGACCTAAACGCACCTGATAAAAAGGACCGCCCACTATTGTTACAAGGTTGCGGGTAGCAACGGCAATAATATCGGAGCAAGAGACAACACCCGGGCATTCTATCTCAAGAGCGCTTTTTGCACGAGTTATGACCTCAAAAGCGTCACCTGGGAGACCAGCATTGAGTTCATGGTCCCGTTCTGCTTTGGAGAACGAGGTGGAGGATATGAGAATAGAGCCGTCGCAGCCCTCGACGATGCAGTCGTGGAAGAAGAGGCGGACAGTGCCGGCGGCGGTGCTGGGGTAGTGTATCTGCTTCTCGGAGATAACTTGAAGCATGATTTCGTTGAAACGAGGGCATGTCTTCTTGTAGTGGTCGAGAGAGAGATGAGGATGTGAAGGTGGAATGGAAGCGAGGAACAAGATACTGGGAACAAGGAAAGCGAGAAGAGAAGTTGCCATTTGATGAGAATGATGAGAGAATGTTGAAAGTTGGAGTTGATGTATGCTTTTGGTTATGTGAGGCAAAAGGCAAGAGTTGAGAGAGTTAAGGAAGTTTTGTGGACAAAGACTCGTTAGGAATTTGATGGAGTGGATAAAATTCAGGGACGGAGACTGTTCTTGACTTGTGGGATTCAACAAAAAAAGCCATTGAAAGAGAGTAGCAACGGAGGAGATGTGCGGTTTTAATTTGGTCGTAGTCCTGTGGCAGTGGGTGGTACACAAATGGGAGGGTTCTGCCCACAAGATGTCGGATTTTAATAGTAATTGTGTAATATGTTACTTTTGGGTTTTTTAATCCATAGTAAGGCCCCTAAACTCGTTGGTTGCCCTTTTACAAATTGGTCTGGAGATGAAATTTGGTGATGCGCTTTGGGTCTGCCTTAAAACCCAATTGATGGGTGCTTCAAAGACTCTAAATTGAACTAAGCTTTGATCTGGTTATGTCGAATAAAAGAAGCGCGTCAGTGGATGGCTCGACGAAATTCCACTAGTGTGGTAATATCAAGCTTTCACTGTCAGCCGAAACCCAAGTCTAACACATGGAAAAAATGTCAAAAATGGTTTTGGTTCATCCAGATTCTCAAACCCAAGTCTAACACATGGAAAAAATGTCAAAAATGATTTTGGTTCATCCAGATTCTCAAACCCAAGTCTAACACATGGAAAAAATGTCAAAAATGGTTTTGGTTCATCCAAGTTCTCATTCTATCAAGAGTTGCGGGAACTATTCAAGTCTTCCATCACATAACAGAACAAAATTGTTTTGAACTTGTGACCAGTCGCGCACATTCTATCTCTGTTGGCAAGCCAAATCCATAATAAAAACATGTTTTGAAAAAGTAGGTATTTATTTGATTCCATTGATTGATTGCGCCAATTTTGAGTTGCAAGTGGCTTTCCACAAGCAATGGACCACCACCTAACCTAGGTCGATCAATAGATGAGGTATGTTTTCAGACAAAACGACAAGTGAAGGACCTCTCATATGAAAATTCAAAACCATTTTTGCCCCTGTTCTGTTGCTTGGAGCCGTCAAAAACTGATTGAAGTTATGTGCCAAACACGTGCAGGTCACCATCTGTACCCTGTAGCCCAAAGCTGGTCAGTGTCCCCAGCTCCTGTTTCTATTGTGACCCCAGTAATGTTGCAAAAGTAATCTACGCATACAAGTTCTCATACTTCTTTAGTAGATGCGAAGGATTGCTTTTTTTGAGATATGATTGTCGTCCTAACCCGAACATATTAGAATATTTAATGACTCATGTGACTTATAATTTTAAGTCCTACAAAACGTACTTAAAATAATAGTTATTGGGTATTAAATAATAGGTCTCAGATGGGTCAACGACCTTTTTCCTCTCTCTTCCAATTACCAAACAATATGTTGATTGGTGGTGCTATATAAGTTTTAAAAACTTATTGAAAAGTTATCCTAATCATTTTCTGAACCATTGAAGAAACACATTAAGAAAGAAGAAGAGAGGACATAAACTTGCATCAAGAAATCAACATCTTACGAAAAATAATTATGAACACAGGTACGCAAATACTAAATCGATCCATTAAATGTCTTACAATTGGTATCAGAGCTATGGGTGTTGCATTATCGTTGTCTGCCATACACCACAGTTGTTTGTTCTATTTGTGATGATAAACTTTCATGATTTGTTTTCTACTAGTGCTGTATGGAGTGTTGCATTCTTTTTGTTCATCTACAATACGATGCACTTCCATGAAAAGTTGCACTGCCATAAATAACAACGCAAGTTTTGTTGTTATTATCAAATATTAATCGAACTTCATTGCATGCTTTCTCAACATATAAAATATGGATGAATGGTTATAAATGGATTGTTTAACAATTTCAGAAACGCATATGAACTTTCGGTGTTGATATGTAATGGGTATGAGTTCTGTGTTTGCTTTTGGATAAATATGGATTGTTTCTATAAGACATGTTTATGCTTGTTGTAAAAGAACCGAAACGCTTGGTTCTTGAAACAAAAAGCTTTGTCTTATTGTAAGTTTTCATGAATCAATTCAAGATTGCTGTATTTTTTGCTATGGTTGTTTAAAAGAAAAATGGAACCTTTAAGAGATTAAGGCCATGTTAGTTCAGGAGGAAGGGAGATTAAAGAAAATGAAGCACTCCGTTCAACTTACGTTTCATCACGGAGCTAGTAGCAACAAGAATAAACCACGACATAAAGGCAAAGATAAGCACAAAGCTCTCAACAAAGTTAATGAGAGTCGAATCAAGAAAGATAAGAGGTGCCACATTTGTAAGAAGCCTGGTCACCTTCAGAAATATTATCCTAAAAGAAAGGCTTGGCTCGAAAAGAAAGGTACATATTATGTCTCAGTATGTTTTGCATCAAATCTTATTGAAGTGCCTAAGAATACTCGGTAGTTGGATTCTGGTGCAACTACTCATGTGTCACATGCTAAATAGGGATTCCTTTCAATCCAGGCCATAAACGGAACTGAAAAGTTCTTGTATATGAGGAACAAAATGAAGGTACGGATAGAGAGCATTGAGACGTACAGGTTGATCTTGAATACTTGATGTTACCTAGATCTACAAAAGTCTCTTTATGTTCCTAAATGTGTTAGAAATTTAGTTTCTGTTGCAAAATTGGATGATGTAGGATTTCAATTTAAGATTGGAAATGATGTTTCTTCATTATATAAACTTAAGTACTATTATAGTTCTGGTACATTAATTGATTTTTTATATCGTTTCAATCTTGATGTTGATTTTGTTGCATTTTTGTTTCATGTAGATGACATTATAGGAAATAAACGTAGTACACATAATGAATGTTCTTCTTTTTTGTAGCATAAAAGATTAGGTCATATATCCAAAGAAAGTGTAACACCCCACTTCCGCGTGACCCGAACCCGACATCGTTGGTGATATCCGAGTTCGTGCCCTGCAAGGGTGACGTGCTACATCAGTCAGTCAGACAAAATTCAGTATATATATATATATATATATATTAAAACATTCATTCTCGCGAAAAACAGTAGACAACTTGAACCCACGGTAAAAGAAAACATTTTCAGTTATTACAAACAATCAACGATAAATTACAAAAGCCATTTAATGAACAAAAAGTCTTAACCAAATTGGGCTCACTATAAAGACAGAACATTCTTTTACAGAGATTTTGGAATATAATTATGAGACGCTAATGCAGACGCGAACTGATCCCGACCTCTATCTTTCACTTGCCTACAGTAGACATACTCCCGTGTCAAACAGGGTACTCTTCAATACCTGAAAAATAGATGCAAATTTTGGGTGAGTTTTGCGAACTCAGTGAGGAACTATCATCGATGGTTCGTTCAATTCATGCACCACACAAGCAAATCACAGTAATAGCACGGTCAGAAATACCATATCAATATATATAGAAGCAGACCACAATTTTATAAGGCATTCATGCTCTTTTTCCCTTTTACAGTATTCAGTCAAGTATGTATGCAATGCACATGTGACACTTTCCCATTTTATTGCAATGTTATGACCGAGTGCTGAAGCAGTGAACAGTATACAGTAGACGCGTCTAGGGAGTAGGAGAGCCCTCTGGGTATGCACTATCTCCCTTCG
>JANZLX010000003.1:11510882-11521439 GCA_025531955.1 Erythroxylum orinocense | reverse complement strand
GAAAACCTTGGTCAAAATGTCTCCCCTTGTCTTTTCTTGATTCCTCTTGCCTCAATCCCCTTCATCAATGACAAAATGCCCAAATCAAATAGTGATTTCAATTAGGGAACCCTAAAAACATAATCACCAAAATTAACCTTAGGAAACTTAAACCCATACATTTCTAAGCTATCTAAACCCAAAACCCGCAACAAAATCCAAAGATGTGAAATCCCACTTACCTTGGATCTTCACCAAATGAGGAGTTTCTTAGCTCATGTAGAAGCTCTCATCTTCTTCCACGTTTTTCCCTTCTTGAACAACTTGAAAATCACCCTTGAAGGCTTAGAAAAGTTGAACCCTAGCTTGCCCTTCTTCTTTTTCTCCTCTTCTCCACGACACTCTCTCTCTCTCTATTTCCCTCCAATTTCTTTTTCTCTTCTTCTTCTATGTAAACCACTCATTTCTCCTCTCTTTTATACCCTTAATGAATGCACAATGTCCAATTTGCCCTTACTTAAAAGCCTAGGAACTTAAATGTTTAAGTGTCATGCCCAAAATGCCCTTCATGTAACTTACCACCTTAATTCAATTTAATCCATGTCATATGGGCTTACTCAAATTAACATGCCAATTAACTCCCTTTAACATGCTACTTTATTCCATAAAAATAGACTAATCAATCTATCAATACCTAAAAATTCATTTAAATCATGCTTAGCTTCTTCCAAAAATCAAGACCTTTTCTAATCATGCAATTGAAGGAATTTGCTTGCACTTCCTTCTAGACTATTTTTGTGCCACCTCATATCTATGACTATTTTTGTTGACATAAAAAGCCTTTATAGTCGTGGTTTAATAGGAAAGTATCGCAAGATTTTATTCAATATCTTTTTCCCTCTCCCATCAGCCACTTGCCACCTTGATGTACCAAAAATGGGACACTCCTCAAGATCTTTACCACCCTTACAAAATAGAGCATAATCATACTTACAAGCATGTATTGATATATCCTAATCTAAGGTCCCTTAACAATTTCTTTACATCATATTAAGATTTGGGCAATTTGTGTCCAACAAGTAATGCATCATTGAACAAGTCAATTAACTTGTCAAAAGACTTATTACTCCATTTATTACAGATCTTCAAATGCAACTTCACAATAAAATATAGTTGTGAGAAATTTGAGCACCTTGGATATATTTCTTCTTGCGCAACTTTCAATAACTTCCCAAAATTATCTTCTATAATACTACCAATTATGTTAGGCATACATGTTTCATTCATAGTCTCCATATAATTCTCATAATATTACCAATTATGTTAGGCATACATCTCACCAATCCCATCATCACCATCACCCTTAACATCATAATCCTCAACATCATTATTGTTACTATCCTCATAACTTTCACCAACACTTCAACTACAACCTGCTTGCTTACATTCTCCATGACAAAGTTATGGAGTATAGAATTTTTGTATGCCTCGAATTAGCAAGTGATTATACACCACGTTGTGACTTTCAAAGTCATCATTTAAGCAATCGATGCAAAGACAATGAATATGACATTCATCACCCATTTGATCTTGTACAAATTGCATGAAACTCTACTCCTTCTACGTATTCAGTAGACCATTTCTAATGAGACATCCAACTTTTATCCATCTAGCTATACAATTAAAAGTTAATAATTGAATTAACTTTTTCAATTCATTTTCAATTTTACATGACAATACAAGTTACTAGTTCATTTTTCTGATTCAAGTTTGTACAAAAAGTTCAAATACAAAGTTACACTAAGGTACATGACATTGTTTACACCTGTGAATCAAGAAAGAGACTTCTCATTGTGACTCCTAGGCTCGTGAAATTTTTCACCATTAAGCCTCATTAAAGCTGCATCACGAGTTTCCAACCTATATAGCTCCCATAGGTTTATTATGCAGCGAATTCATTTTCAATTTTACGTGACAATACAATTTATTGCTTCTTCATTTTTTTGATTCAAGTTCGTACACAAAGTTCAAATACACTCACATACTATTAAAGCAAAATATATGTTAGACATTAGTTAGATGACTTACTTGGATGGACGGACAACTGCAGACTACAAAGAAGAAGGATGAGATTGGTCAATTATTGACGCTTTAGAACACAAACAATAGCCAACGAAAAAGACAATTTCTTTTTTATAATAATATATTTGTTTGAAAACTACAATTTTTAGACACATAACTAGTAGCTTACCTTTAATAAAGTTTAAATGACTATATCTAAATTTTAGAATCTAATGTGGATATATAAACAATATGGTGAGTTTGCTAACCTCTAAATTATATGAATTATAAAATAACATTTATAGGTCCATTAGTTTTTTTATTAGTGATTCATTTTTCTTTTACAAAGTATAATGCATGATGGAAGAACGCATTATTTTAAGTAATACTTCTTTTTTCTATTTTATGAATGATTATAGGTTTCAATTGATTCACCAATTAAGCCAGAGAGGTTATTATGCTCTAATATAAGATTTTTCTTTTTAACCATAAGTACTTTTTTAGGAGTAGTATAAGTTAATGAAGTGTGGACATCGTATTGGAATTAGGACCAAAAGAAACTTAAGTGTTTATTACTTGGATTTTAGTTGCAATTTAAGGTCATATCCAAACAAAAATAACCTTATTCAATGGATAAGGTTTATAAATTGTTGAAAAAGGGTATCTTAAAGAACAATTTTAAGCTTTGTGACTGTTGATGATGAGAATTATTTAAGTAGGACCTTTCCTTTGACCGGTTTAATGTCTAGTTCAGTTTTTAAAACATTGCTTATCCCTATTATGCAAGGATTTGGATTTGTTCATAAAGGAATCCCTACAAGATATAAAAAGTTTGTTTTTGAGTAGGAAAGAGAGTAAAATGTGCACAGAACTCCTCCATATTACTCTCTTTCATTTTAATTTGTATTCTCTCTTAATATTTCATCTTTTCATCTATTTTTGATGTTGAAACGATAGTCAAGTGTGGCTAAATCCCATTATTTTGATTTAAGGAGAATTAAAACTCTATTTGTCACCTTGTGAGGTTTTGTTCTAAACCTAGATCTTATTCTAATTCAAGAACTTCTTGTTTTACGTTCTTTTATTTCATAAATAATTAATATTGGTTGTTTTGACAAGTTAATTTAATGTTGATTATTCTATAGCTATCCATAAATTCAATAATCAATAATTGTTATGAATAGTTAGTACAAGTAGCAAATAGGTTATTTATGAATTTGCATATTTAACTTACATAAAATAAAAAAATTAAATTGAATAGTTATAGCTATCTTAATTATTTAATTTAGGGTTTGATATTTTTTAATTAAATTTACTATTATCATTTAATTGATATATAATGTTATCACAATTTATGGTAAGTTTTGATTTAAATGCTGGGTATGAACCAATTAATTTAGAAAAAAATTTGACTTATTATGACTATCCTAATAAGTTTCAGACTAATTGCTTAAATTGTGAAAATTATTTTTTAGACCAATGATTAATATTATAATTAGATTAGATATTTCCTTTAACTTGGAGTTGATTAAAATTGAATTTCTCACTTTTTATATTCAGTTGATTTATTTTAATTCTTTGTTAGTTTTAGTTTATTATTTAATTAATCATAAACCTCTTTTGTTTTGTTTTATCAATTAAAATTAAGAAAATAGTGTTTAATTCTTTTGAGATTCGAAATGGTTCCATGACTGCTACAAAAATTTAGTGAATTAGAATTAATTTTGAGAGCTTCGAGAACCCATTCTCCGAGCATTGCACCTAATTATTCTATCAGATATATATTTCATTTTATTCAAACCTTGTGATTTGTGCAATCAAGCTTGACAATAAGCAAATGTTATAATCTTGAACTCTCCATTCTTATATTTTTGTCCTCCCGTTATCGCAATCACAAGTGTATAAAACTTTACATACTTTTCGTACAACTTAAAATATCATTTTAGAATTTCCAAACTTCATTCTAATTTTAAGTACCATCTATATGTCAATATTCTCTGCCCTACCATATGAGGTCTTCACATCTAAAGAACTATTCTTATTCTCCGTCTAATTACTTTTCTCTATTACACTACACTACTACATTATATCAAAAATACCATGAAATTATTTTTAAAAAACCATTGTATTACACAAAGTTTATCACTAGAAGATATAACATATATCACCATATGGTAAATAAGAATTACTACATATACTAAAATATACTTCACATTAATTAAAGAAGCACCACATCAAGGTACCAATTCTTGTGCATTAACACTAGATATTCTTCCTTCTTTTTCTTTTCAAACTCTTCTTTCATCCTTATTTTCAAAACTTTCACTTTAAACATTAGTAAAGTTGGAACTCATATTATTCAATAAATTTTATCTTACAAATTACAAATAAATTACCACAATACCATCTACAATTCTGCATCTCATTTCTCACAACAACATTACAACAAATGTAGGCATTTTGGATTTTGGACCAATAGTTATAGTATTTGAATGTCATATATAAATTTGAAATCTCACCTTAGACCAAGTATAATAATCTAGTCAAGAAAATAAAAATAATAATGGTAAGTGAAAATTGATGTTTTTTGTAACATTTGCGTGCATGCTTAGTATATAACTGAGATATAATAGCATATGACAAATGACAATGGAAAATGACAAAAAAAAGTACTTCCAAAGTATGTTGTAGATTAAAGATGGAGATTCATAAAGATAAGCTTCAAGAAAATGATGAACGTATCAAATGGCAAGAACATACAAACTTTCATTAGAAGAAGTTAAGAAAATTAAACAGAGAAGAAAAGAGAAGGGTAGGCAAGGTGTTTAGATTGAATCTCACGCGATATCAATTATGAGAGTTTTGTGAATATATTTAAGCATATAAGAATACACATACAAGTATTTGATCTCTTCTATACTTCTATCTATACACTAGGAATTCAAAATTCAAAATATGAATTGATCACCAGTATCTCTAGAATCTTGATGACTACCAAAATAGTAGCAACTTCTTGCAGAATACTAGGAGTCCTAATGTGAATTAACCTTATAGCCAACACCCCCTTAAGCCTACGGTCGCTTGTTGCAACCGAAGCTTGTTGCGTAAGGATAGAAAAAGTGGTGAACTAAGTGATTTGGTCATGACATCTACAATTTGATCTTCTAAAGGCAAGAATCAAACTTGGAGTAAGCTGCGTGCAACTCGCTCTATTACATAGTGATAATCTGCTTCTATATGCTTGGTCCGAGCATGAAAGACTAGATTTGTAGCAAGAAACATAGCTCCAAGATTATCACACAACAATACTAGAGATCGAGGAATCGTAGCACTCAATTCACAGAAAAGTGATCTTAACCAACTCAACTCAACTCTATGCTTTATGCTCAGACTCTGTACTTGTTCTTGATATAACTAACTACTTTTTTTATGATCACGAGATTAAGTCTGGTCTAAGAAAGACACAAAAGCCACCAGTAGATCTTCGATCATTTGGACACCTGGCCTAGTCAGCATCAGAGAAGCCCATCAAGTCCATGTTTTTAAAAGTTGAAATAAAAAATACTAAGATCCTTTGTATTTTGTAGATAGTGTAGGAGTAGTTTTACTACCTTCCTATATATAAAGGTTGGATTGTGCATAAACTGGCTAAGTTTGCTCATTGTAAAATCCATGTCAAGCCTTATCGAGAGATATGGGAGACTATCTACAACACTTTTATACAATTTAATATTATTAAAGGGATTTCTATCAAAATTTAGGTACACTTACAACTATTGGCGTTCTCTGCGGTTTTGATTTCTCCATTTTGGCACAGGATAAAAAATCAAAAAAATATTTTGCTTGACTCAGATAAAGTCATTCTTGAGTTCGAATAGCTTCAAAACCAAAAAAATAGCTCAAGTCTCTCAAGTCTTTAACTGCAAAATTATTGAAACATTGTTCCCAGTAACCAAAATATTGTCAACATACACAAGTATTAAAATTACCATTCTATCTCGATAAAAGATAAACAAAGATGTATCACTCACTGATGCATTGAAGCCAAGAGAAAATACTTTGAGTTAAGATGATGAAACCATGCTCGAGGAGTGTGCTTCAACACATATATTGATTTATGAAGCTTACATACTAAGTTAGGTTATTTATCATCAATGTAGCCCAAGGGTTGCTCCATATACACCTCTTCAGTAAGCAATCTATAAAGGAATGCATTTCTGATATATAATTGGCTTAAGGGCTAATTTTAAGCTACTTCCAATAAAAGAACTACTCACACAGTTGTTGGTTTCACCACCAGACTAAAAGTTTCTTCAAAATCTAAGCCTTTGCGTTGATGAAATCCTTTAGCTAGCAGGCATGCCTTATATCTCTCGATGTTGCCATCAATATTCCTCTTAAGTTTGAACACCCATCTGTAACCTGCAATGTTAGCATTAGACAATTTTTGAACAAGAGACTAGGCTTGATTTTCAATTAGTGCAGTATACTCCTCATCCATGGCTGTTCTCAGTGGTAAGCAATCTTTAGTTTGCAAGTGGTCCTAGGTTCTTGACTCAGTAAAGATATAAAATTATAATCTATTTTAGCAACAAAGGCTTGCTAAGTTGCCTTGCTCCTTGTCACCATTAAGTGTGTGTTAGAGGCATTTGGAGGTTTGTGAATATTCACCACTACCCCCTTGACGAGAATGAGTCCTTAGAACCTGAGACTCTTCTCCATTTTGATTTTGATTTTGATTTTGATTTTCTTGTTGTGCCAACATTTTAGAATTTGATAATTAAAGTCCAGCAGAAGTTGAATTAGGGTGAGTATAATTGTTATAAAGAGGGCTTTCATTGTGGGCTTGTTACTGATTTCCATCTTGACTTATACTGGGTAGTGGAGAAATACTTAGGGCACTAGTGGATTCTGAAACTGAGGGAATAGGCATATGAGACACCAAATTTTGGCTTCCATGATTTCCTGTACTGTAGGAAAAATAATAGCAAGAGGAGCATTATAAATATCATTAGATAAAGACACAATTTTAGAAATTGCATCATGATCTCTAGCAAAGGGAAAAGATTCCTTATTAAACCTAACATCTTAATTAACATAGACATGATCCGAATTCCTATGTAGGCACTTATAACCTTTGTGGAGTGGATTGTAACCTATAAAGACACACTTAACTAATCAAAATTGAAGTTTATGGGAGTTGTATGGTCAATAACTTAGAAAACACAAGCAATTGAAAACTCCAAGAAGTTTGTAATTTGGTAGAGTTTTGAACAAAGTATGATAGTGTGACATGTTTTTAAGAACTGGAGTTGGAAGTTGATTAAGGGTATAAACAACAGTAGCAAAAGCTTCATCCTAGAATATTTTATGGCATATAGGATTGAGCAAGAAAAGTTAGGTCAGTCTCAACAATATGACAATGTTTTTGCTTTCGGCTACATTGCTTTAGGCATGAGCATGTGGGGAAGATAATTGATGAATGATTCCATAGGATGTTAAGTATTTTGATATGCTACAAAACTCACCTCCCTATTCATTTTGAAATTGTTTGATTTTTGTGTCAAATTGATTTTCGGCCATGGTTTTGAAATTTTGGAATGCAAGAACTGCTTCTGATTTTGTTTTAGCGGATATAACCAAGTAAATTGACTATAAACATAATAAAATAATGAAAACCTCCAAATGAAGTTATAGGTGCAGGACCCTAAAGATCAGAATGTATCAGTTCTAGAGTTTAGAATAAATTGTTTGAGAACTAGAATATGGTAATTGACAAGCCTTATCAAGTTGACAAGAATTATAGAAAGAAATTTATTCTTGGAAACAATGATCCACATTTGCTTAACTAACTGACTCATGATTAAACAAGAGGGATGTCCACAACGAAGATGTTAAAGATCAGCAGAATCCTTTTCTTAAAAAAAGGCAGACGTGACGGACGAAATTTGACTCAACTTATCAAAGTAGCTAAGGCCATCCTCCTTAAGCACTCCTTTGAGTGGGACCTTCCCCATTAACAAATCCTTCACATAACAATTTTCCTAGTCAAATTCACATGAAACTTTGTTATTAATACAAAACTTTGACTCACTTAAGAGATTTCTGGTAATACGAGGACAATGAAAGACATTTTTTAGATGCAAAGGTTGAGAATTACTAGGAATAATAGAAGAGCCAGTGTGAGTGATTTCTAAACTTGTGTCGATACATATTTTGACTTGCTCCAAACCATAGTAATCAGTTGCTTGGACGAGGTTAGCTGCATTTTTAGTTATGTGATTGTCTACACCAGTGTTCGAGAGCCAATCACGATCTGTCACCACTCTAGGATTAGCAGCATAGGCGGCGAAAGGATTACCAAATTTTTGATTTCTTGAAACTTGAGAATTGAAGGTATGATCAAACGTCATATAATAATGATTTGTCGAATGGTAGGGCTTGTCACAGATCTGACAAATGACGCATGGCACATTATTTCTATGACCACCACGACCTTTGCCACGACCACGATTGCCTCTGCCACCACGTTGGCCATTCCAATTATTACCTTGCCTTTGCCTATTACTTTACTTATAAACGACATTGACAGTGGGCATGAAGGAATCTTGGAGATTAAACTCCTCCATTTGAGCCTTAAAGGTCAATAGATGGCCCATAATATCATTGATAGTCATTGACTCTTGACTGGTAGTGAGGGACACTAAAATTGGTTAACACTCATAACCTAGGCCATTCAATATATACACGATCAGCTCGTCATTGCCAACCGAAGCACCCGTGATAATGAGATCATCAGCAAAGCCACGCATTTTGTTAACACAGTTAAGTACAAGAAGAGTACTTTTGTAGTATTTTAAAGATAGAAGTGAAAAGACAGAAATGGAGATTCAATTTTCGTGCCCTTGATTGTGAGGAGAATTGAGGCATAAAGTGTAGCACCCCACTCTCACAAGACATGTACCCGACATCCATAGTGATATCCGAGTACGTACCCCGCAAGGGTGGCATGCTAGAATGATCATTCAGTCAAAATTCATTACAAACTTTTGTTTCTTAAAAAAAAAGGTACACGTAAGTGGAAATCATTAATCCAATCGGGGCCATGTCATTTAAAAACATTTCCATTTATATGTTACAATTATTTCAAACATTATTATTTAACAATAACTTGGACCCATTTCATATACAAAACACTTGAAACCATAAAGTCATTTCATTACCAAATCATTTACAAATATTTTGTACAATTTTTGCGAAACATAATCCAAAAATAGAATCACTGAAGACTTATGCAGGTGCAAACTGATCCCGACCCCTAATCCACATCAAACCTCAGTGACTATACTCCATTTAGCCTAGCTGAATAATTCCTCAGATCCTGAAAAGCGATATTGCAATTTTTGATGAGTTTTGCAACTCAATGAGTGAACCATCACATACAAACATGTGATGATTTCACCGGATTACATACAAACATCACATGTATCACAGATTTTCATTCAGAACATATAATTATTTTTTAGACATTCACATAACAAGGCATAACATATGGTCACTCATTACAGTTTTGCAAATCATTCATGAATTACAATCTTATATGAATGCTATATGCATAAGACTCACATTCGTTTTTATTGTTGTGACTGAGTGCCTATCATATACTTATACAAACACTGGCCCATAGGGCTCAGTTAAAACAGAATCACGGAGCATAGCTCTACGTGCACACACATATATCATGGAGCAAAGCTCTACGTGTGTTGGGACCCGATCTCGGGATCGGACCCCAACCGAAAAATTGGAAAAACGAAGGAACGAACAAAGCGCGGAAGCGAAACAAACGCAAAATTGATGAATCGAATCGGAGGGCATAAAGCGGAAAAATCCGAAGTGAAAACAAACATGAAAGCAAAAATCGAAGAAGCAGATTTCGAATCGAAGCGAATAGGTACAAAAATCGAAATCGAAGCAAACAAATGACCGACATCTGGTAATGAAAATGCTTGCGTTGGAAACCTAAGTCTAATCCGAAATTAAAAAATTGGTATAGTCCAATCAAATCCGGTATAAATTTATTTTTTCTTTTTCTTATTATTCACATCATCTTTATTCAATCTTATACAAGTCCAAACCAATCCATATAATTTCCCTATTTTGGATATTCATCCATTTTCTATTATCAATTCTTACAAGTCTTCTTAAACATTCATACATAACCCAAAATTTCATATTTTAACTAAAGACTTATTCTAATCCTTTCTTCTCATTCTTTGCTATAAAAAATTTGGCAGCATAACGACTACATTCTAAGAAACCCAAAACCTGCAAAGAGTTCAAAATACACTTCTAAATACCAAACGAAATCACACAAAGTCATCGGACCACCCGTCCGGAATCTCAACATCAACCAACACAAACAAACATAAATCTATACCTCGCACTTCAATAATCTCAATCAAAATCCAGAATCAGAACTTAATTCCATTCATATACAATCCCATTCATATTCATCTT
>JANZLX010000003.1:11442030-11455436 GCA_025531955.1 Erythroxylum orinocense | reverse complement strand
ATAAAAATATTGGAAGCGGAAACAAATCAAATTAAATCAATCCTAGGAATTCATCTAGGTTGACTCACAAAATTTACTATCTAAATTACTTACCGAAATTACTTACCTATATTAATTACTGAAATTACTTACCTATATTACTTACTGAAATTACTTACCTATATTACTTACCGAAATTACTTACCTATATCGCCCTTACTATTTATTGCCTCGAAGTCCCAGCAATATCCGGCAGTGGTCGTTCCTTTGTTGCAGCTAGTATTTCCAGTAAAGATTGTTACTCAGTGAAGACGAAGAACAATGAAGAACAAAAGCTACAGAGACTGTTTTTTTTATACAATACATCAGACCATGTGTGTAACACGCACGTCGTTCACGCGTCTTAAAATTTTCAAACCATTTGTCACTTTGCATGCGAACCTCTTGTCACAAAATCATTCAGGCATTTGTCACGGTTTAATAGGTTTCTTATTTTATTTTCTTTTTCCTTAATATAAAAATAGCCACAATTTTTCGAAAATTCCTAAAATTTACCAAAAATTCGGAAATAATAATATAATTCTCCAAATAAATTTTCAACTCAAAAATAATTCACCAACAATTTCTAAAAAATATTCGAATTGTACGAAAATTGTTAAATCACATTTAATACAATCCAAAATTTCAGTTATAATCCAATTCACCCGAAAAATGTCATGACTGTATGCCAAAATGCTTATGCACAAATATGCAAATATTCAAATATACGAAGCATAAAACGGACTAAATTTCCTTAATATTCTAACCCCTAATTTGGGGCGCTACAAAAACGTCCAAAAATCCAAAGGATTTAAGAATGAACTTACCTTGAATCTTCACCAAATAAAGAGATTTTTAACTTAAATGGAAACTCTTTTCTTCCCTTTTCTTTTTCTCTTCTTGAACAACCTCAAAACTACTCTTGAAAGCTAAAAAAAATGAAACCCTAACTTGATCTTCCTTCTTTTCTCCCAAGAACAAAACCCTTTCTTCTTTTTTCATTTTTCTCCTTTCTCTCCCTTATTCACGTTTTTCTCCTTCTTAAGAGCAAAACTACACTTTCTTCTTCCAATTATAGCCTTAATGAGTGTGAAATGTCAACTTTGCCCTTCCTTTATGCTTTATGGCTTTTATACTTGAGTGACATGCCAAAATTACCCTTTATACACCCTTATTACTTTAATTCTACTAACCAATGTAATAAATCCTACTAACATTGACATAATAATTAACTCCAAAAAATTAAGCTATCAAGACCTCATAATTTATTTAAATCATGCTTAACTCAAAAAGAAAAAGAAAAAGAAAAAATTTTAAGGGCCAACATAATAAGCTCGGTATCCCCAACAGATACGAGATAGTTATCAATAAGCCCGGTATCCACAATGGATATGAGGCAGTTATAGGCACTTGGTCACAACAATAACAATTAAAAGTGAGTTTCATAGGCATTGCATATAAAACTGATTTATATGTTTTGAATGATTAAAATGAACTGTTTGACTACTATGAATGTGAAAAGTGAAATAAGTGATTAAAGCGATATGTGATGCTAAATGATTACTGGTGGACTGATGTGAATTACGTGATTACATGAAATGTATGTGTTATGTGATATGAGGGAGTCGTCGAGGATGGTTAACTCATTGAGTTCGCAAAAGTCACCAAAATTGCAACATTATTTTTCAGGCTCAGAAGAGTTACCTTGTTAGGCTAACGGGAGTCTAGCCACTACATTCGAGTAAGAGATAAAGGTCAGGATCAGTTCGTGTCTGCATAGATTTTTCATTATTTTGTATTAAAGAATGTATTTGGCAATTATTGTATCACTTGTATTTGAATAATTATGTTTGTAATAACTTTCCAAATTGGAAATGTTTATAAATGAGATTAATCAATAAGTGCAATAATAATAGTGATTACGATGTTTATGAAATAAAAATATGGGCCCAATTTGATCAATGGTTTTATGTAATATGCGTATGATTTATGAAAATTTTGTAATGAGCTTCGATTGTTTGACTATTCTAGCAAGCCACCCTCGTAGAGTATGTTCTCGAATACCATCAGTATGCTCAAGGATATGCCCTATAAGAGTGGTGTGCTATACCTCAAGCAAACAAAACAACAAACAACAGAAAAAACACAAAGAACACAATGCAATAATGAGGCAATGGCTTCAACTTCACGAAACAAATTTAACTCTAAACACAGTCATTCAAGTTATTCCAAATTATTAACAAGAAAAATTCACATCTAGGAACTCTAGACTAAATACATATTAATCAAAACATAAATGTCAAGTTTATTTACCCCTTTCAATTGTACACACACATTAATAATTATTTGGTCAATCAAACTTTGTAACTAGACCTAACTACGTTTTCTTAAAAAGTTAAGCTACGTACAAGTTTAGTAGGTTTTCATTAGAAAACATTCCTTTTTGTTACTTTTTATGGATATAGACCTAGTCTTTTTACACGGAGGCAAATATTGGTGATGAATTTCGATCTAGTTACTCAAATAAGTTATGTTTTTAGTAAGTTACTTGGTTGAAGCATCATTATAGCCTTTATGAGCGGCTACATCACGTTCTCAACTGGCTACTAACTCTATTCATAATCCAAAGGCCAGCATAATAGTTATTTATTTAAAATTTGCAAACACTTTTTTTTAATGCCTACCTTGTTACTTTAGTTACTCGTTTTTATGAAAAATACTAGTAAAGTTACATAGTGGAAAGACCTAAAATTATGAAAGAATGTGACAACTTATAGGGTGATAAACTAACACTGAATCCTAATTAACTTGCATATTTTAGCCAAAGAACCCAGATCAGTAATTTTGCGAGTTAATGACTCTTCACAACCTAATAGATTATGTTTAAAATGAAACCGATTTCATTCCATTTAAGCGATCAATACATTCACACAATTCACAATATGTAACCTAAACACACTAACATAACAATATGCAAAATTCACACTCAAAGAAAAATTCACACGTGTTTATATTTGTGACTATGTCATATAAAGATTTCAAAAACTCTAAATTACCAGCTACACAGGGTATCGTAATGCTCCATAGATCTATCAACTATAAGGGCATATGGTTATAGCTTTCTGTTATGGCTATCGTTTGATTATCGTCCCATGTCCTCTTGCTTGATAATATGTCTTTGATAAACTTTATGTACATGTGTATGCTCTTCAAAGCTTCCACAAAAGGCAAGGTAATTTGTATTTCTTCAACTTTTCCACAAACTTTGCAAGTTGTGTATACAATTTGTTCTTCTAATGTCTTTATGGGAATGGTATTTTCAGTGAGTAAGGAGGAGAAGAAACGTATCAAGGGTCGTCATTATGTTCTTTATACTTTTTTTGCTTCTCTTGGTCCTCTATAAGGTAGGGTTTAGCTTGTTTTTAATTAGTTCTTCTAGCTCTTTCTCACTCCTAAGTGTGATAGCCATAATTTTCTCCCTTGGATTTGATTCGGTATTGCTCAAGAGGCTCCCCGCACTTCTTATAGATAATGAACTGACTGCTTAGCCCACTTGAACTTCCATATTATGAATAGAAGAGGAGTGGTTCTTAGCTACTTCTTCTAACTTCCCTTTCAGGCTCTTCTGGGCCTCATCCATGCTTATGATCTTATCCATGATCTTATCTAATTTTGAATCCCATGAACTGGACTCATTTCATTAAAATCCTAGCATGCCTTGAATTCCCATTTGAGTCCTTACATTGTTAAACCAAAAGAAATCTGGGTGGTTCTACGACCCCAGATTGTATATGTTCAAAAAAGGATTATTACTTCCCCAACCAAATTGTGCTTCATTGAAGTTGAATTGCTAAATATTTTGTTTTTCATTACGAAGCAATCAACTATGATGACACTTTTTTATATAGGTCGCATCCATGCTGATTTGCTTTGAGTGAAGAGAATTAGTTGTAAGGCTGTTTAATTCCTTAGTGAGGTTGTCAATTTTAGCCTGCAATGTTGTCATTGAATCTGTCGCAATCATTCCTTCTAGATCCAAGAACGTTGATTGTTGTCTACTTCATTCTGATGTCTAAAGACAACTATTGTTTGCCATCCCTTCAAACAAATTATGTTTCGATTGCAATGGTAGTCGTATACTTCCTTGATGCTAGGCATTAAACCCTGGTCTTATTAAATCCATAAGTGTCCTTTGCTCTCCATGATGTATTTCCTCCATTAACATTATTCCTATCTCTTCTTAGCATTTAACTTTTCAAATTCCTCATTCTTGCCTTATGATGTCCAAATTGATATGTCTTTTACTTTGTGTCCAAACTTGCTTCTCTTTTTTTTAATTTTTAATTTCTTGTGATTGGGTACCACAATCACAAGAAAGGGAAATAATTACTTAAATCAAAGGAATTCAAAAATTCCTTAACTAGAAAGGGAAATAATTACTTAAATCAAAGGAATTCAAAAATTCCTTAACTAATTCCCTAAAAATGGCACTAAAAACTTGTTGAGCAATTTTTACCTATAATAAAACTCTCATAACCTCAAGTATACGAATTGTAAGTTTGTAGTATTAAAGGTATGGATCCCACAAGGAAATCGAAAAAACTAAGTGAACCTAACTTCATCTAAGGTTTAAAAATATGATTTGAATGAAAGTGAATAATAAGAAATTAAAGCAGTCAAATAAAATTGAGTACTTATCCACTTAACAATTGAGTTGCCACAATAAAACAAGGATGATCAAGTATAAAAGTTTAGGATTCAATCTATTGTTATTTTGCTCCTCTAACCACTTTTGACTCAATTAGGTGTCAATCCAGTATTTCCAAAAGGTTGATTATTCTCTCTCAAGACCTAATCATTTAACCATTATTGATTACGAAATTCCAGATTTTACAATATCTCGATTCACAAAAATAACCTAACATTTTGAACTAGTTCTTAAGCTATTTATCGAATAATTGAGTTTTCACATAAGATCTATCTTTGTATGATTATCAATTTGATATTTGTGTGAATCATTAACTCTTATTACCAAACCTAATCGAATTAATTTTGACTTACTCTATTTATTGTTGAAGTATTAGCAAACACAAATATTACAACACCATAACATTGTATTAAAATCAATAACAGTCAAGTCACAAAATAACTCAAGAACAAATCTTAGTTTGAAATTTAAAACATAATAAACATGTATAGAATCTTCAATCTAAGTTCATACATTAGGCTTAAATAAAATAAACAAAGGAAAGAAGAAAGAACTTGATGTGGACTGATCTGGAAATGTTGGATTGCTTGAACTCTCCAATGTGCCCTTTTTTTTATCTTCCTTAATTTTTCAATCTGATAAGTTGTAGACTACCTTTTTTTAGAGTCTTTATGTTCTTTTATAGTTCTTGAGGCTTCTAGGGTTTACCCTCTTAATTTGGTTCCAAAAATAGCCCCAAGTTGTCAAAATTACAAAAATACTTGCATGTTGGAAAAACTAAAATTTGTTGGAATTGTTATCTACGCTCTCTGTCATGATCGTGACCTACTTCCATACTTCCAATTCTTTTATTTTCTTCAATTTCTTGTTTTCATACACTTAAAAACACATCAAACACCTTTTGAAACATAAAATTAAGTTCCAATTCTTGCTCTAAACTACACAAACACTAACAATAACAAAATTCTAAGTCTATACACATGATAATCATCTAAGAAATACTTAAAAAAACATTTAAAAACCTACAAAAACATTGTATAATTTACATCTATCAAGCGTCACTTAGAAGATTTATAGCAGTAGCAGAAATATGTTATTAGAGTCAAGTGGAGTGATAAAAGTCTTAGTGTTAGTAAGGTCAGTACAAGAGATAAGATTAGTGATATATTTGGGAAAAATAGTAACTAGAGTTATCAAATGAAACTTCAAGACCCAAAAGTAACTCAGATTATCTAAATCTTTCATTTCAAATTATTGATGAATAAAGGATTTCAGAGTAAAGATACCATAAGTATCATCACCAGTTATTATCATGTAATCAATACAAAGAAGAAGAAGAAGAAGAAGAAGAAGAAGAAGAAGAAGAATGCATCCCTAATCTTTTTAAAGGAGGAATAAAAACATAATCGTAATAGTTGGACTTCAAACCAAGATATTTAATAGTAGAGCTTAATTTAGAAAACTAGACTCAAGGAGCTTGTATAGGTCCATACAAGGCTTTACTAAGGCTACAAACATTATTAAGTAGATAATCATTCCCAGTTGGACGTTATATATACACTTCTTCAGTGAGGGCCACCATTGAGGAAATCACTTTTTACATCCATTTGAAATAGTTCCCAATGCTTGCTAGCATCAACTGTAATAAAATTGTAGTTTAAAGCAAAATGAGCTATAGTCGCAAATGTCTCCTTATAATCAATATCATATTCTTGAGTAAACCCTTTAGTAACAAATTTGGTTTTGCATCTATCAACTGATCCATCAGTACAAATCTTGGTTTTATAGACCTATTTCCAGCCAATAATAGACTTATATAGGTTAAGTCTACTAAGTCCTAAGTATTAGTGTTATAAAGTTCTTGTAGTTCTTCTGGAATTATTTTATACCATAAGGGGTCAGAATTTTTCTAGCAATAAGTTTAAGGTTCATATAGAAAGAGATAATAGAGGAATAAACATGAGAATATCTAAGACTTACTCAAATGGTATAGTGTGGGAGTTGTTGAGGCTTAGTGGGTTCCGATGAAGAAGTAGACGAACAGGAAATGTTTTGTGGAATTCAAGGGTCTGCAACAGAAAGAGGTACCATAGGATTAGATGTTAGTCATGTTGAGTCGATAGAGTTGTGAGATGTACCTAAAGGAGAAATGTCAGGAAACAAAGATATAGTAGGATCAGAGAAGAATTGTTGAGAAGGTTCACTAACTCAAAATTTGGAATTGCATTCCCAAAAGGTTACATTTTGAGAGATACAAATTTAGTGAGACAAAGGATCCCAACACTTATAGCTTTTGTGTTCTATGTCATATCTGAAAAACAACATAAATGTGTTTTTGGTTCTAGTTTAGTGTACTCATTAGGTTATATAAGAAAAAAGCAAGCACAGTCAAATACTTTAATAGATTGATAACCCGAAGCACGATTGAATAATCGCTCATAAAGGAAGATGTTACATATGACAGGGGAAGGGATACTATTGTAAATAGTAGTAAGAGTTGCTTCTCCCCAAAAGGTTTTGGTATAAGAGGAGGATATGAGAAGAGCTCGAACAATATTAAGAATATATCTATGTTTATGTTTTGCTTATCCATTTTGTTGAGAAGCACTTAAGCAGGATCTTTGAATAATAGTTCCTTTTTTAGCAAAAAATTGGGTAAATTTTGTATCTTTATATTAGAAAACATTATCGGTGCGAAAAACTTTAATCTTATAAAAGATCTAAGTTTTAATCATAGTAGCAAACTGACTGTAGATAGAAAAAAATTAGATTTATAATGCATGAGATAAATCCATATAGATCAATAAACATCATCAATAGAGATCACATAATATCTCAAACCACCCATATTATCATAAGGAGTAGAGCCTCAAATATCATATAGTGAATCATGTTAAAAGGTGCCAAAGAGATAGAGTCATTAATGGAAAAAGGTAAAGCATGATCTATGAAAGTTAAAAAGGAACACAAATCAAAATTTTCAAATTTAACAGAATATAAAGAGCCACTAATGATTAAAGATCCTAGTTTGACAGTAGAAAGATGGTCAAGACGAGAATGCCAAGTATAATACTGGTAACACATTTGAGAAGTAAGCTCAAACAGTCATTTAACTTTATGCCCTATCCCAAAGATCTTGCTCGTATATGAATCTTGCATAGTACAACCATGACTCAAAAAAGATAAGTTAATATTAAGTTCACATAATTGACCAACCAAAATGAGATTTAGTAAGAGTTTGGGAACAAAAAAGGTATTGGGTAATAGTATTTTAGATTTGTGGACAATGCCTATACTCTAAACATGCATAGTAGAATTATTAGTAGCATGAATAATATATATAATGGATGGTGTTTGTGAAGATTTAAGAATAGAAGAATCAGAAGTCGTATAGTTATAATGAGCAGAATCATGATACCATAAGGTTGAAGTACCTGATGTGACAGACAGGGTAGGAGAGGATAAAGTTCTAGATTCTGGTTGAATTTGTTAGAGTAAAGCATGAAGATGATCTGAGTAGAATTTAGGAGAAGCACTTTCTATTGGACCCTCTATGGCAACAATAACAACAAAAGTAGGCTAAGAAGACTTGAAAGAGTTGCCTTATTATTTTTTTGCATTCTGAAATGTGATGCCTATACTTATTGCAGTACCTGTAAAATCCTTTACAAAATTCCTTACCTACGTTCTTAGATGTTGAGGAACAAGTGGGAAGAATAACATCAACAGGTAGAACATACTTTTCTATTCGAAGTGTAATGATTAACTCCTTAATTACAATATCAAGGTTTGGAAGACAACTTTAAAGGAGAAAAAGTTGTCAATAGGTTCAAACTCTTCTTATAGAGTCATCCACAAATGCCAAATATGTTGCCAATTATGAAGATTCACATAGATAGTAACAATATCAATATTGGGCTAAACATGATCTCCAAAAGTTATTTGGTCCTAAAGTTCTTGTAATTCAAACACATAGCTATATATGGTATGTCCAAGCTATTGTAAAATATGATAAAATCTTCTATACAATTGAAATTGATTGATATCATCAGATACAAAGTAATGATTCTTTAAGAAGTTCCATAATTATTAGCCATGTCAAAACATTGAAAATCAAGCTTGATTGCTTTAATACTATGTTACCAAACCATGTCCAGATTTGATGATTCATTGCATCTCAAGGTACTAAACATTCTATGAACACATTCGGTTTTATATCTTTCTTTTGTGTTAATTTAGGTATTTCTCTAGTATTGATGCACCAAAAGAACCTCCCTTTAAGAAAACTATACATTTCCTCAATCTAAATATCATAATTTGAGCCATCAAAATTGATAGGGTTGGTAATATATTGGGGAAGTTTAGAGACATCCATAATGAAGAAAAACAATAAAGATTAGAAAACCTTTCTATAAATTCAGAATTTGATAATTTTGACCTCAAAATGGATTCAAAAGATTTAAAAACCTTATAGACCAGTTTGGGTTACAAAAGAATCATATTGAAGTAGGTTGAATTGAATGGTTAATGATTTTTTAACCGAACTGAATCAACCAATAGACTAAACTAAACCAAAGGAGAGGATGGGGCTTTTAACGACGTAGACTAATGGGATATCAACACATACCACCAATAATATGTAGCCATGTGGAGAAATGTGGCTAGTTGATGATGACGCGGATGCTTATTAGCAATGACTTAGCGCTAACTTAGTAATGACGTCGTCTTGACTGAAAATGTCGTGGTTGATGTAGCACTGATTGGATAGTAACGTGGCATTGATATGGCATCAATTCTATGCTTACGTGTTGACACATGATCTAATGATTGAGTGACATGTCTCTCTTAGAGATGATGTGGCACGATAAGGAGACGTAAAGTCTGTTGTTTAGGCTAAAACAACTTGTTTTACTTGGATTCTAAACGACAAGTCATTTTAGTTTGTCTTCTTTCTCCAGCAAGTTTTAGGTGGGGTTTTGCTCCAATGGTATGTAAGAGAAGATAAAGTATTTTCAGGAGGTTTTCTTTGCAAATTTGTGATATGCTCAACAAGAGGAACAATTTAGTCTATTGTTGTTAAAGCAGATTGAGGAACCTATAATGCTAGGAAAGAGGTCTGCAAAAGAAATTGAAAATAAACCCTAGAATATTTGGCTCCTTTTTGCAAAGGATGTTATGATATTACGAAGAAACGATGAACAGAGAATAAGAGAAGGAACAATTCTGAGTTTTGGCTTGTCTGTAGATGGTACCGAAGAAGGAAACAATATCAATATGTTTAATTATATACATGATTTTGGGGTTAAATGTTGACTAAGATATGTATTGACAACTGACAGTTGTGAGCCCAAAGTACAGGCAGAAGACCCGAGTTTGGTTTCCTCTAAATTTCAGTTTCAGGTGTGCTCAAGTTAATTCAGTAGCTTGCCAAGTTCAAACACTTGTTGGGCTAACATTGTAGGCATCTGGGTCGATATTCCAATGGCATTAGCTTGGATTAATCAATTGTCGACTTTCTCCTATCTTGGGAAATGTGGAGACAGACTTGATCACTAGACTTTCATAGTTTAACCAAAGTAACTTGACTATTTTCTAAAAGAATCTAACCATGAAAGGCCTGAACTCCACTTATTTCCTGTGAGCTCCATGCCAATAGGAATTATAATTATTTAAACCGAACTTGTTCTTTAGTCCATCATAAGTTGCATGATTCTCTGGTCTTCAACATAATAATAAAAAATGGAAATAGAAAATTCGTGGGAGAAGTACGAAATGCTTTAATTTGCAGAAAAGGGATCTCCTGTCCATGGAATATTTTGAACGGAAATGCTTGCAACCAGTAGTCCACACTGCATAAAATTTAAAATGAAATAATCATGAGACTCTAGACCTTTATTAACAACAATTTAGGCATAAGATATCATTGAAGACTTGGAAGCATCTAATTAAATTTTCCATCGTATAAAGTTTACAGAGTAAGCAAAAGAATCGAGTACTAACCTTTTTCTTTGATTAAAAAATTATCAAGGGTAATAAAGGATATTTAGAAAATTGAACAATTGCACAGGTCGGCTGAAAGGAACAGAGAAACTTGGAGACGGATCCCAAACCGCTTCCTTGCAGAGTCCGATAGCAACACGATTGTCGGCAGCGTTGCGTTTTAAAGTTTAGATCCAATCATTTTCAACCAAAAGATTAGACAAAAAATAAAAAGGCATTGCATTAAGATAATAGACAGATCCATACGGACCTAGGATAGGAAACCAGTGGCGAAGCCACTTTAAAAAAATTTTTTAAAAAAAAGATATATATATATATATATACATATAAAAGTTGTCCATCTTAAAAGAATGTCGTTGTAATGATGAATTAGATTTAAAAAAATTATATATATACATATTGCCTCCCTAAAATAAATTCTTGGCTTTCCTACTAAAGAAAACTATATAGACTTTAAACTATAAGTTCGCGCTTTAAAATGTTGGTTACCTGACCGAGACCGACTGCTGCAAACTAAAGTCTGTGTTGAATTTTCTTCATTAAAAATTCGGCTACCTAATACCTGAAAACTACGTAACAAATTCATAGTGGAGTACAAATATTACACGCGATTGCCGACAGTCCTCTCAGGGATCTCCAATAAATTCACTCCCAAAAACACACCAAAATTGGACTATTTGATGTGTTACTATTCATCCACTAAAAGTTATAAAATTATATCTCTTACCATTTTCTTATTTGCATATTTCTTTCCTACCTTTTTTACGATTTGATTTATTTACATAATTTATTAAGTAATTAAATTTAAAATATACGTTACTTTACATAAAATACATTATTACAAAGATCTCATTTAAAATAACATTAATATTAAATATAATATTAAATTTATTTTTAATTCTTGTTTATAAGTGTTATAAATTTATTAATAAAATATTTTTAAAATAAAAAATAAATTTCAAGACAAACGTGATACCCAAGCGGCCATATAAGATTGGACTGAAATGTCAACCCCTAAAATTAATATTAATAGAGACGATACAATTATATTTCAAGAATTCCTTAATAGACATAAGTAAATTAAAGATAAAGAAGCTCATTATGAACTTCGTAATGTACTGATTGAACATTTATGAGTACGATATGATAATTCAAAAGATTAGAGGTTAAATGTGCAATAAAAATATTATGTTTGCATATGTTATTAATTTTTTGTTGCAATATTATTAATTATATATGTTAAATAATATTAATTTAATATAAGTATATATTAATTAATTAAGAATAATGATTTTATTTTACTTTTATAAATAAATAAATAAAAATTATTGTATAAATATAAATTTTTTTAATTAATAACTAAATTATTATAGAATATTTTTTGAAAATACTTGATCACCAAATTTAGAACAAAGTGGTTGGAGTCACACTAAATTTAATGTAAAAAAATAAAATATTTTTATATTAAATTTAGTGAAAAATTTTAGTAGAATGATTTGACCCGCCTCAATGTCGTCATTTGCTTAACCCATTAAAATCAAATCAATGGTCATACTCATACATCATGGTATAGATTGATCTGTCTTGATGTGGGCATAATGATTTCCTCTTCTTGTACGACACTACTATACGTGTTAAGGAAAGGAAACGTTCACTTCTATTTTTAAAAAAATTTGTTGTAATTTTAATTTTAAGTTTTAAATAAAATCAAAATTCTAATTTAATTGTTACTATCAATATATTTATATTTTATTGATAAAAATGATAAGTATTAAATAATAATTCGAGATAATTTTATTGCAACCTCCTTATAACATTTATTAATAAATTTATCATTTTGTTAATAAATAATTAAATATTTATACAATTTTATTTTTACACTAATACTTATTTATTAAAATATTTTAAAATTAATATTATTATTTTGGAGCTAAATATTTAATTATGAATATTTTTATTTAATAAAAAATTATTAAATATACTATATAGTTAGGAATAATTAATAAATTTGAATAATATTTTTAAATTTTGAATTAATTATAACATTAACTTAAATTGAATAATATTATTGATGCTTTTATTAATAAAATTAATTTAATATATATTTACTGATAATAAAAATAAAATTATGTCAAAAAATTGCACAAAGTAAAAACTAAAAATAAATATAAATATTAGGAATTCAACTAAAAATTATTTTTACTTAAATTTAAAATAAAATAAAGGTATTAAATTTTGAGTAGTTAATATTTTAATTTCAATTAAATTCTAATACTTAAATTAATTAAAATTAATAATTAGTTTAAATCATCTAAATTGGACGAATAGGATCTGGTTTGGGTAGGTTAACCGGCTTACGTGGCTGCGGTTCAGAGCCCGGCCCAAGGGATTTTGTTGCGTTGAGACGCACGCCTCATACCACTGAGCTATCTCCAGCGCACCTACAGGGAACAATACTAATTTATCTTGGGCCGGGCTCTGAACCGCAGCCACGTAAGCCGGTTAACCTACCCAAACCAAAACGGCGCCTTTTTGGTTTGGGTGGGAGCCCCCTATGGTGGACTGGGGCGTGGCCCAGGCCCCACAGAAAGCCTCTCACCGCTAAGAAGGAATTGTCCCCTTGCTGGGTGAGTTGCGAGTCGAACCCAGGACCAAGGGGTTTTGTTGGCGTGAAACGCCA
>JANZLX010000003.1:11416023-11436633 GCA_025531955.1 Erythroxylum orinocense | reverse complement strand
AAGGATCATAACTTTCGACTTAGATGTCCAAAAATTTCCTATATACTATTGGAAAGATAAAAGAAAGTCCTATAACTTTCTAGAAGACACATTCGCCTAAATCAACCTATATTAGCCCAGAATTTCTCATGAATTTAAAACACGAATTTTACATTCTCCACCAATGTACTGCACCCAGTTCTCAACTTCATGACAACTTTTGAGATTTTTAAAGACATAATTGAAATTTGATTTCTTCATAAGAAATATAGCCATATGTTTCTAGTTTAATTCGAATTAAGAATCATCTCGTTTGGATAACTAGAGAAAAAGTTATGGCTAACAAACCGAAGCACACTCAGTGAACATTTTCCAGATTAACTCTTTATTTCAAAATTCTTTCCTTAACACAACTCATACCAAGATCATCTTTTCTACTTCATTTACTCCTCATTCTCAACTCCAATTCAAATTAGTATCATCTACAAAGAAAAATATAGTCCATGATTAATCATGAGCACTAATAACGGAACATACACATATGTACATATTCTTCATCAACTTACTACACATATGTTGCTTTCATTTCACTTCTAGCTTTCACCTTAATTCTTCCTATTTCAAAATCTCTTATCCACCAAAAACACCATAACAAATCATGTATCTATCCACATTTCTTAACTCTACTTAACTCTTTTCTATCAATTCTTGGTTCAAAATCCTTCATTCATTTGTTCTTTACTCATGACTAATCACAAAAATGTCTCATTCAATAGTTCTAATCTTCTACGAAAAGTTCAGGGTCCAACACATACAAGAATGACTATTGTCATGAAGGTCTTCCTCCTACTTCTCTATCAAAAATATCTTGTCTTCTTCTCTACTCTTTAGCTCTTGATGTCTTTGTGAAATTCTATTTATGCATTAAATCTACAATTTACTAATTGTGGATTCTTTAAAAACTAAAAATCCCCAATTTAAGTAGAAACTGAAACCTTAGAGATTGGAAATTAGAAAAGTCGCTAATTTACCTCCCTATTGACTAATTAGCTACACTATGTCAATGAAAATCTTCTTTCTACTCCTCTGTCTCGAAGATATCCTTCCTAATCCTATAAGGCCAATCTCTTCCTCCACCGGCGATTCCAACCTCCTCAACTCTCTGTCTTTTTTTTAACCTTTATGTTACTATCAAAATGATAAGTTCATCCTTAAGGGTAAAAAAATTCTTATTCAAAACGATGCATTTACATATTAAACTAAACATTGCATTTAAACACTCCATTGGTTGAGGAAATAAGTTGTAATTGCAAGAAAATAATGTAAATACACATTAATTGGTCACTACAACTTAACATGTTGCCATAAGGGTAGAGCATATTGCACAAACTCAATCTCTCGGTGAAGTTAGGGTTAAAAGAGAAAGTTTTGGAGAGTTTAAGGTTAACTTTTCAAAAAGTAAAATTATTGGACTTTTGTGCATCTTGCAATTAAGTTGGAGGATCTATTCAAGCATTTTTCCTTTTACTAATCTTATTAGCTCTAAAATTAAAACATACTCCTTCAAACATTAGGGACGAATTCTTAATAAGGCCAACTTCAGTTAGGGTGACATAAATCTAAATCTAAATCTAAGACTATTTTGTCTTGTATAAATCTTCTTTTTGTACTTTTAATTCATATTAAAAATTTGAAATTTATTTCTGATATAAAAATGTTATTTATAATTAAAAAATTGTTTCCTTATCTAACTTTGAACCACTCTTTGATGGTTTTGAAGGTCTAAAAAGACTAAAAGATTTGCATTTTTAATAATTTTACTTATTTTAAAATTATTTTATTATTAAAATATTTTAAAAATATCTTGTGATAAAATATTAAAAGTATTAATTAAAATTTTGTTGAATTATTTTAATATAAATTATTATGTAAAATTACAAATCTAACAAAAATATGATTTAATTTTCAAAATATTCGAAACAATCATTTTTATATATCAATTACTTAATATTTTAGGAATACAAATTGTTCTATATTTATTGTCTAAATTTTAGTAAAAAGTTAAAGACTTTATAAGTTTTTATTAATTATATCATAATCCCTGGTAAAAATCTTTATACTTAATAAAATTTTTATATTTTCTTTATTAACTTTTAAAATTTAAAATATTAGCAAAACATATAAAAAATTTCTTTGCATAAATAATTATGTCACGAGAACTGAATAAGAGGTACAAACTATAAAATGGTATATATTAAATAGATTAATTTATTAATTTTATTGATTAATTAATATTTGCATATTAGAATATATTTGTAATTATTAATAAAAATATATTAAATATTATTATAATTAATAAATATACGTCAGTATTTTTAACCCAAGAAAAAGTTAACAACGAGGAATTTGGGTAGATATAACAATTATCCGCAAAATTTTTGAAACACAGCGCGTTTGGTAACGGGGAAGTGGTAGAATTATAAGAATATCTACAACACTGTGACGACAACGTTAGTATGTCATCAAAGTGACGTATGGTATGGAAGACGGGAGTTGCATGTGACAGTGACACTATTACGACGAGAATTATAAATAAGACAACCTCTGACCCACTGTATTATTCGCTAAACATACAACATAAGAAAATGGAGGAAAATAACTACAGAGGGCATGTTGTAGTGGTTCCATATCCATGCCAAGGACACATAAACCCTCTTCTCCAGTTCGCCAAACGTTTAGCTTCCAAAGGAGTGAAAGCAACCTTTGCCACCACCCAATACACCCTCGCCTACGTTACCGCCGCCAATATCACCGTCGAAGCCATTTCCGATGGCTTCGACCAAGGTGGATATACTCAAGCTAAAGACGAGGCTGTGTTCCTCAAGGCCTTCAAGACCAATGGAACTAGAACTCTGTCACGTCTCATCAGAAAGTTTCAGAACACAAGCTTCCCAGTTGACTGCATCGTTTATGATTCTTTCATGCCATGGGCTCTTGACGTTGCCAAACAATATTATATACAGGGAGCTGCGTTCTTTACCAACTCTGCTGTTGAATTGACCATCACTGCTTGTGTATATCATGGCTTGCTTAGCCTGCCTGTGAAGTCTGAGAACACGCCACTGCTGCTTCCTGGTTTGCCTCCAATGAACTTTCGTGACTTGCCCAATTTTTTCAAGTCTCTTGAGACGCATCCCGCTTACTTGGCCATGAAATTGAACCAGTTTGCGAACTTGGGCGTGGTTGACTGGATTCTTGGGAACACATTCCAGGACTTAGAAGGCAAGGTAAGATAGCTGCTCCTCCGTTCTTTCTTTTTTCCTTTTCCTATATTGAACTTTATAACATGATGATCTTGAAGAATGCTATAAATCTACTGCCATTTTTACAAACTTGTTTCCGAATTGTTGTGGTATAACATGGAGATATATTAAGCCCGTTCTAAATTAAAAAATTAAAGTCGGTGGAATATGTTTGGTTTGGGCACGGGCAGGACTCTCACCGGTCAGGTATTGTCCCCTTTGGTCGTCAGGTCCTTTAGTGAACCCTATCCCCTCTTGGGGGCATGCGGGAGTCGAACCTGTGACCTCAGGGATTTGCTGCATGGGTCACGCACCCAATAAAACCCTGAGATCCTGGGTTCGACTAACACATTCCCCACAGAGGGCTAGGGATCACCTTGTGCACCAGAGGGTGGGCTCACCCAAACCAATGTTGATAAGAAAAGAATTAATTGATTTCCATAGGCGCGGTAAAATTATCCACCCCAAATCCCCTGTCCAAATTACCATGTACCAACCTTGTCCAAGTGGATCTAAGCCATTCACTTGTGTGCGTCCCACATAAGTGGATGACTTAGATTCACTTGAACAGGGTTGGTACAGGGTAATTTGAAAGGTGATCATTGCTCAAAATTATCAGTGAATGGATAAACCATCGCACTCACTGTCATTTGCACCAAAATATCATTTAGGAAACTATGGCTGGCTCTAACAACTGTGAAATTCATGTGTTTGTCAAGGACCAAGAAAGTTTATCAAAGCTCTGGCCAGGGAAGATGATCGGCCCGATGGTTCCATCATTTTACCTGGACGGCAGGGTCGAGGGTGACAAAGGATATGGAGCTAGCCTGTGGAAGCCACTCAACGAAGAGTGTCTCAGGTGGCTGGAAACAAAGCCACCAAAATCGGTCGTGTACATTTCTTTCGGAAGCATGGTCTCGTTAACAATCCAACAAATGGAAGAGCTTGCATGGGCCTTTAATGAAAGTTATTTCAATTTTCTGTGGGTGATCAGAGAATCGGAACATGGTAAGCTTCCCAGTGGCTTCGGAGAATCGATAGATGAAAAGGGTATGCTTGTGACTTGGTGCAACCAACTTGAGCTGCTAGCACATGAAGCTACAGGCTGCTTTGTGACACATTGTGGGTGGAACTCGACGCTTGAAGGGCTGAGCCTCGGCGTACCAATGGTGGGCATGCCACAGTGGGCTGATCAGTTCACTAACGCCAAGCATATAGAAGAGATTTGGAGGGTTGGTATAAGAGTGAAGGAAGATGAAAAGGGGATAGTGACAAAAGAAGAAATGGTGAAGTCTTTGAAGGAAGTAATGGTGGAAAGTGAAAAACGTAAAGAGATTGAGAGAAATGGAAGAAAATGGAGCCAGCTAGCAAAGGAAGCAATTGATGAAGGAGGTAGCTCTGATAAGCATATTAACGATTTCGTCCAACATTTGCTTCCTGCAAACAGGAGAAAATAGGCATCATTTATTAATAATGGTTATTCTAGACTTGCATTTCATAAATCTTGTCGTAACTTCAAAACTATGCTTTAGCAATTAAGTCCAAATTTGTATTATGCTCAATACAATCCGTGGGCATCTATTTATACCAGTTGTCTAAACTATGATCATAAAGGTAGTTCTTTTTGGTCTCTGAATCTTTTGAAAGCTTGAAGCATTGATATTTTCATTTTTATATTCAGCTTAATGCCCAATCATTGGCATCTCTTACACCAGTTGTCAACTTTATGATCTTATCTCATCCATCCATTAAAAGGCACTACCTAAGGGGATCAAATCCTGTTCCACTTTCCAATGTCCAAATATGAGGGATGGTCCTGACTTGGACATTGGAAAGTGTAACAGGGATTTGATCCCTTAGGTAGTGCCTTTTGTCCTTTGAATCTTTTGATGCTGACAAATGTAGTGTAGTCAGGACCATCCTCACATTTCACCAACTCCAACCCTGGCGTTAGTTGTGCTTTCTTTTGCAATCTTCTGAAACAGAGCCCAATTAATCAGTCGTATGCGTCCATCGTGGCAGTAGCCTTGAGTGTAACATCATCTCATGCCCCTCAATAGTGAGGGATTCGAACTTACAGCCGAAAGGGCCACCGACTACTAGGAAGCAGACAGTTCTTTTAGGCCGAACCATTTTGTGTATAATTCGCCCACGTAAATGCAGCCAAACCGTCAAGTACCTACGATTCCTGTGCAATTATTGTGATCACGAGGACCAAATGAGCATGAATATAATACCTAACCTAACATGACAGAACGAAGATGCCACACTGCAGCAGGAATCGGCCTATCTGCAATGGCTCCATGATATCCCACTGGAAACGATAGTAAATTAAGATAAAAGTTCGGGAGCTAGTTAGAGTGAGAGAGGAGCTTCCCATATAAATGTAATACACGATAAATTATCACACTACAAGATTTACAAGCGTTCTGTGAAAAAATTTCCACGGCATACTATTGTACCTGTTAAACATAATTCCTCAGACCCTCACGACTTCAGCACTCGACATATCTCTGACTCTGCTGGCACCTGCTAAATTTAAAGATCACAAAGTCAATTGGATCAGTAGAAAAAGAAGTTGATCAATAGATTTGATGTCGGCATACTCTCAAATCAATGATCAGTTGATCATAGAAGGACCAAGTTAAGGTTCTGGCAATCGCAACTCAGTTATGAGAATTTGACCATTCAAAGTGGGTTCACTCTAGCTTGGATGGAGGGTTCGGGGATCTTAGGTTCTAGTACTTGAATTGCAGCTTCACTTACGTATTCAGAATTCAGGTTTAGAGTCCATGCAATGGATATCAATAAGCAATGTTGTTCACTGAAAAAGGAACCAAAAAGCATACGGTAAAATAAAACAGACAAGGAATTTTATCAAAGCCATACCTTTCTTCTTAAGTTTGTTTCTAAAACTCCTTTTTCTGCTAAAAGCTGTCTCCTGCAACAACAGAAAACAAAAATGGTGTCATACAAAATGCTCTATATCAGGATCAAAATCAAGGATGGAAGCGCTTGGCAAGGCACCAAGATTCCTATGCAAAATGAACTGATATGATATATAATGACAACCATTCTTCAATGATACTCAAAGAATTGCAGAAATAATAACCAGTTAAGCACTTCTTGAAATTTCAGAAAATTACCACAGGCTGCGCCAGTTTCTCTGCCTGACAAATAGCATCAACGAGGTCACGATTAGACTGGGTGTATAGGCTAGTGACAAGTCCATAATGGCCAGCTCGAGCTGTGCGACCAACTCTGTGCAAGAAATCTACAGCAGAGGTAGCAAAATCTGCCTGTAGCAAACCAACACTTCTAGGTTAGTTCTTAGTTATTGAATGTAGCATCAAGTTTAAATAGACAGTTTTGGGGAACATATTTTCACCAAAGCATGAACTAAAGAGGTACTCCGAAGTTGGCAAAGTCAAAATGATAAATCATCATTATGAATGCACCCATATTCCCCATAGCATTATATTTGAGACTTTAATCCCGAGTGTCACTCATGCTCCAGCTGTACTATCCTAGTATTCCATGAAAAAATTCTTATGAACTAGTCAAACTAGATGTGGAGGTCATATCCATGATTCCTTGTGTATCATAATATATTTTTAATTATACAATATTTTTTTACATCAAATCAGGAGTTTATAGTTGTGTATTTACAGCAATGTAGCATTGTAACTGTCACCATTTACTTATTTCCAGCAGTGAGCTTTCCAAAAAATCTTACCAAATGACAGGTCAGGAAAAAGAACTAGTTAAAAATTACAATTGATTAGCTTCTTAACCTGAACAACGTGTGAGACATTTGGAATGTCAACTCCACGTGCCGCAGCATCAGTGCAGACAAAAATTCCACCTTTCTCTCGAAAATCAACCAATGTCTTTGCACGCTCTTCCAATGAATTGTCCTTGTGGTAACGATAACATTCAATTCCAGCTCGCTCCAATATCTTAGCTACTGCTTCAACAGCCTCAACAGTGTTTGCAAAGACCATAGTCCGGCTCACATCAGCACCACAGCTAAACATTACAGATCCTTGCTTCACAGCCTCTATGAGCGCATCCACCTGAGTATCTGTTGTCACTTCAACCCACCTCTGCTTCAATCTGACAAAAGAAAGAAGTGCCTGTCCATCAATATATTCTGTAATATTAACGGCGGACAATGCAGTGCCATACAGATAATGTCAAGGGAGATAAATATTGTGGCATGTTATGAACCAATAGAGCTTACAACTTAAATGAATCAAATTTCCAGGACATTTAAATTCTTATTGCAGGGAAATGACTAATTATCATTGGAACATCTACTGCCAGTTATCATCATTCAACACTTGAATATTGCAATATTAACCTCATCACATACGTTAGATAAAAGAAGAGAACAAGAGCTAACCAGCATCTAACATCAGCTAAAACAAGTGTCATGAATGCATCAGTAAGATCCTCAAATAAGGAAACCAGTGCCCAACCGCAACAAATGAAAAAGGAGTGCCATGGGAATCAATAGTGTAATTTCTCCCTTCAGGTGATCGAAAATATGGTGTGCATGCAATAGTAATATTCTCATCTTACACAACTGATATCAGGCAAATGCACGAGCAATCATAACCATCAAGTCCATAATTGACACAGGAGATTTCTCACTCCCGCACACAATAAATACTGGTTTAGTTCTTATAAGTACCCATGTTAACAAATAAAAAGCATGCAATAACTTCCAAGAGAAACATCCCTGCTATGTGAAAATAAGACAACACTAGTTATTGCCTATTGTATAGCAGAAAATGATGGCAATGGTAAATGGAAAGTTTTAACATGAAGTTGACATTGAATGCAGCACCTGGGATTGGTGCAATGAAGGTAGTTTCCACTAAGCCAAATGGCATCTGGAAACATATGTTTCAAAACTGCTCCAGCAGTCTTTTTCCCATTAACTGGAAGAGTGGCTGCAACAAATATGTACTGCTTACTGCGTTCATAAGTTTTCCTTACTCTCCTCCAGTCTTTTCTCCCAATAGATCCAGTGTCTTCCTGCTCTTTTAAGTCCTCAATTTCAACGTTATCTTTGAAATCCTCATCATCTTCACAGACAGAATCACTTTCGGTTTCATCTCCCATGTTTTCCAAGCCATCATGCGCAAACAAATTAGAATCAGAAGCCAGAGAACCTCCTGATACAGATTTATTTGTTAGGGACAACTGCTTCTCATCATAACGGAGCATGTGAATGAGATGGATAACTTGATTCTGAAAGCTCCCACAGAGAAGCATGTCAGCCTCATCAAACACCTAACATAATCAGAGACAATTTGTCAACAAGAGCACATAGTTTCTCACAGAGAAGCATGTCGGCCTCATCGAACACATAACATAATCAAAGACAATTTGTCAACAAGAGCACGTATTTTCCTCAACTACCCATTTCATAAAAATAGGTAATCAGCAGGAACATACTATATATTTTACACCGCGCATAAAATCTTTTTGGCGTTGCTTTTGCTCCCCTATATTATTCAAAAGAGCAGCTGGCGTAGACACTATAATATCTGGCTGATGAACTGGCCACCCCTGCCATCAAAGTTTCCAATTCAGTAAATTCAAACAAATAAACAAGTCTGCCAACATAGACAATGAATCAGAACTGAATAAAAGATACACCCTTCTGTCAAATCACATAGGAACAGCCTTCCACCAATCTCACAAATACGGATACCTAAGACCTAATAAAAGATCAAAATTGGTCCCCGATTACCTGTCTTCCACAAACTGCCATGACCTTCACAAGTGACTCGCCGTCATCATCACAAAGACAATGAGCCATTCGAACAACTTGCTCGCATAACATAACATTGGGACAAAGAACAAGCCCAAACCCAGAACAAGAATGCTCAGTATCAAACGGCGTGTTGCAGAGCTTGTTGATCAAAGGAACCAAGTAGGCATGCGTTTTACCACTGCCAGTCTCTGCTGCAACAACCACATCTTTCCCTGAAAGAATTGATGGTATGCCCGCAGCCTGTAAAAGAAAAAGCATTTAAGGTCATTGAATATTAATCCCCAAAACAAGTGACAAACCGTGAGGATCACCAAATAACACCTGAAGCAGAGAAGGCTTCTTGAAGCCAGCTCGAGAGAGAGCATGAGACAGTCTATCGGATAAACCAACAGAAGACCATGAAACGGCGTCATCAGCAAAGAAGGTGTCGGTCTCGCTTCTATTGGCGGCGGTGGAGGTAGCGAATGGGAGAGTTAGTCTTGCAGGTGAAGGGTTAAGACAAAATAAACGAAGTGGAAGCGAGGAGAGTGAAGAATTAGAGAGAAATGGATAGGGTCGTTTTAACTGGAGCAAAAGTTTAGGTGGTGAAGAAGCTGCGTAGAAATGAAGCAGGGACGCAGAGCGATAAAGAAGCATCTGATTGAGCGAAATAGAGTTGGAGAAGAGTGGAAGTTGCAGGAGATACAAGGGTTTAACGATGTTTTATCAGGCCCATATCGACAAAATAGAGGGTCTGAATGTAACCAGGTGGTTATGTAATAGTGGTATCTTGCAATTTTAAGAGTTATCTTTGCGCTTGGGGCAATGACGCAGCTAGTGAGGTACTAACCGAGGCGCGTCTATTGCTGGTTGAAAACTATTTCCAAACCCCCTCTTTGGCCTGGGCTTGACCCTGGCCATTGAGAATTTCTGGAAGGGCCACCCCTCGGGGTAGAGCCCTACAATCTACTCCAACAGTTTAGATAGGTAAAGTTGTAACTAAATTTTCTCCAACAGTTTAGATAGGTAGAGTTGTAACTAAATTTTCTCGGTTGTTATTAATATTTTAAATATAAATGAAGATCAAGTTGAAGGTGGAAGTAAGAAAACTTTTTTGTTTGTGTTATAAATTATAAGCCAGACAAGTCAAGAAAAGGTAATCAATCCAAGCTCAATTTTTTGTATAATATTTATTAAAAATAAATATCCACAAATATTAAATTTAATTCTCTATTAACTCTGTAATTAGTAGTATCCATATGATTTATTATACAAACATAACTCTTTAAAATAGGTATTTTCGTGATAATTAACATTATATGTTTGAAAATGGAAATTAATTTTAAAAAACCCCTCCTAATTATTATAAAGAGGCATTCGAATCATGGACATCTCCGATGTCAAGTCATGCTCGTTCTGGACAGCATTTACAGACTATTAACTAGTTTTGTTGAATGAGATTGGGAAAATTGGAGTCAACGCTGAAACCGTTGCTGTGATCAGTGTGTACTGATCTCGATGCATTTGAAAATGATAAGATGATACGCAGACATGGCATAAAGGGTTGGTTTGAGGATTGATATAAATTATATTTTCTCTCATATTTATTGTGGAAATAGAAAACTGAAAGGGTGCATATTTTAGGAACCGAATTATCTGATCCAGTAAAATTTTCCTTTGCTATTCAACATGCGGGGTATTTTTGTTCCTATGTCATATGGTGCAAATATTTGTTAATTAAAATTGTATGATCTTTTTTTTTTTGACATTAGTATGATCTTTTTATTGATTTTTAATTATATTTTGATATTTTACACTGAATCTATTATGAATATGTCATCGATCATATCTTATTAATTATTTCTCTTTTATCAAATTTGTCATTCCATCATCGATGGCTTGTTTAGAATGTCCCAGGGCTTAGGGCTAGTGTATCAAGATGTTTTGGCAACTTTTAGCTCCTACATTTGAACTTGAATCAGTTGTGTTTTGAGGCTTGACAGCTTTACTCGCTGAAGAGCGTTACTTAGTGTACTTATTTCCCTAAGCGCATGTTTGGTTTGTAAGAATAAGAATATATTCCTAATATATTCTTAAAGTTTAAATAATTTTTTGTTTAGCTAGACAAAAATTACAAGAATATCTAATCTTAAAGATTATCAAAAGGTGTCTTTAGCTATTCAAATAATAAAGTTATTTGTTGAAGACTTTTTTTATCCTTCTTATTAATAATAATAATAAGAGGAAGAACAATAAAATTAATAATAAGAAGAAGAAGAAGATAATAATAATAATAATAATAATAATAATAATAATATTCATATTAAGAAGAACAAGAAAAGTAATAATAATAAGGAATTTAATAATAATAATAATATAAATAAATATAATTAGATAACATAATAAAATTAATAATAATAACAATAATAGTAAGTAGAAAAATAATAATAATAATTAATAAGAATAAAATAATAAAATTAATAATAATAATAAGTAGAAAATTAATAATAATAAGCAATTTAATCATTAATAAAATTAATATTAATAAGAATAATAGTAAGTAGAAAATTATTAATAAGAATAAGAATAAGAATAATAAAATTAATAATAAGAAGAAGAAAATTAATAATAATAAAGAATTTAATAATAATAATAATAATAATTTGTAACAGTTAATAGAAAATTAATAATAATAATAATAATAAGTAGAAAATTAATAATAATAATATATGTAATTAATAATAATAAGGAATTTAATAATAATATAAAATTTAAATATAATAAGAATAATTAAATTAAAAATTAATAATAATAATAATAAGATTAAGATATTTTAATCTTTTTTGTTACTTATTCTTTTTTAATTTCAAGTTTATATTTTCAAACCAAATATTGACATAGAAATTTTTGAGCTATAAATCAAACAAAATAATATTTATTCTATTTCTTATCTTTTATATAATATTTATTCTATTTCTTATCTTTTATATTATTAAGAATAAATATTTATTCCTTACCTGTTGCAACCGTTAAACCAAACGTGCTTAAGTAGTTGCCTAACACAAACAAAAAGGAATGAAGTTAGCTCGATGGCAAGCTCTTTGCCCTGAAACTGAAGGAGCTCTTGAGTTGTAGCTATATTTTCCTGTGTGACAAAACAAAGGGAAACATGGAAAAAAGTAAATAGTCCAAAAGTGAAACCCAGGCAATTAATTGGCTGGCCTAATGCAGCAAAAAGACCTCTCCAATTATTATATTAAAATTTTACGCTAAATTTAGTGTAAAAAACATAATTTTGAAATTATTAAACAGAATTTTTTGATATTTTTTTACACTCCAATCATTCTGCGCCAAATGTGGTGATCAAGTATCTTTAAAGAATATTATACGATAATTTAATTATTACTTAATTAAATTAAACTTATACAAATAATTTATTTATTTTTATAAAAATTAAAATAAAATTATTATTCTAATTAATTAATTAATATTTTATAATAAATTAATATTATTTAATATATATAATTAATATTATTGCAACTACAAATTAATAACATACACAAAAATTATATTTTTATTACACATTTAAGCTCTAATCCTCTGAATTGTCATTTTGTTCTCATAAATATTCAATCAGTACATTATGAAATTCATAATGAACTTATTTATCTTTAATGTGCTTATGTTTAGTAAAAAATTCTTGAAATATAATTATATCGTCTCTATTAATATTAATTTTAGAGGCTGACGTTTCGCTCCAATCTTATATGGCCGCTTAAGTATCAGGTTCGTCCTCAATGATCCTATAGTGTATTATAATATATGCTGACATAGGCCCTGTTTGACAATCAGCTGATTACATTAGCTGTTAGTTGATTCTATCAGCTGATTTGACCAGCTGATTACATTAGCTGTTTGTCATTTAATGTTTGGTAAAACTAGTTGTTTAGTATTAGTTGATTATGTGTAAAATGACTTATAGGGATATGATTTTAAAAAAAATAAAAGGGTATGAATATTATATATTATATGAATTTAGAATTTAGATATTAAATTCTACAAAAAATAAGTTTATAATAATAATAATAATAATAATAATAATAATAATAATAATAATAATAATAATAAGAACAATAACAACAACAACAACAACAACAACAACAAAATGAATAACAATAATGAATAAGCTGAAATTGTATAATAATAATAAATTTGAATTATAATAAATCCCAAATATATGATAATAATAATTTTTATTATCATAATTATAATAATAAATACAAAATGGTACTTAATAATAATAATAATACATCTACTAGTCTACTACTACTACTACTAATGATAATAAATTTATAATAACAAAAAAACAAAATGTGTGATAACAATAATATTAATATTAATAATAACAACAATTAATACAAAATTATTGTTAATAATAATAAAAATAAATACAAATGGTATAATACATTTAATAATAAGAATAATAATAATAATGATAATAAGAAATTTATTATAATAATATTGATAATAATAATTTTTGACCAATAATTGTAATATTAATATTAATGATAATCAATATAAAATTAGTAACAATAGGGTCAACAAACATTCAAATACATCATTTAAACATTCATAGAATTAATTACATAATAGGTTCAACATACATTCTTATAATTCATTACATTATAGGTTCAACATACATTGAAAAAAAAAACATCTAAGCATTACTAGAACTAATAACATAATTTGTTCAACATACATTAAGGCCTTATAATTTATTAATAATGTCCTTAACAATAATTACCAAAATAACGTCAATGGCTATGAGTAAAAATGTTTGATTCCATGCCATGTTTGTTTGCAAAGTTACAACTTCATTGACTTGTTCATTTGTTGGAAGTGCGAATTGAGTCGGCATGGAAGATGGTTCATTGGCGGTAAGAGCAATGTCTTTAATGCGACGAGCCGGCCTATATAGGTCCATGACATAAGCACTTTGTGCTTCATCCAATGTCTGATACCCCTTGAAACAAGCATTGGGAAGCCCCTCAGTGGCCAATTTGACACCATCCCAATTTGTAAAAATACCAACTTGACGTCCAACAAAGACCACACAGAAGTTGTATTTGCCTATATTTAGGTACTTAAATTCATACACGCAGAAAAATGACATACATTAAGACGTTTGTAAACCAACCATTGATCATAAATAGTCAATTGAAAAAACAAAGTGAACAGTTCATCTGAACAAAGTCAACATCACAATCCCAGTTTCATAACATTAAAAATCCTAGCTTGCCTATTAAGCTACTATAAAGGTAGTAGCTCAACAAAAAACATGAATTCAAACATCTCCATCAAGTCAAACATCTTCATCTAGCAAGCTTCTCACATAACCCAGTCTCTGTTCTTCATTTAGATCCCAGAAAAGATTCGCAGCAGGAACATTCTTAGAGAATATCCTTGCAGTCCTGATAACTTCTTCAATGGAGAAACCCAAGTTCCCAAGCTTATCACCTAGCTTTGACCCATGCAGTCCTACAATGACATCAGCAATGATCCTAGCATTTTCTTTACCACTGTCAATGGCAAGAACAAATGAGGTAGCAACGTTTTCTAATACTTTGATATCCCTCATCTTCCTTTTCCCTTTGTTTTGTCGGATTCCGTCAGTGTTGGTCGAAGAGGCGACAGAACCATTGACATGGGTTGAAGAAGTTGCAGGAGGAGTGACCAATGGGGCAATTGGATCAAATTGGGCCGCAGACGCTAATGGATCAACTGGTCCTTCACCTTCAATTTCATCAATGTCAAGCTAGCAATAGCATCTGCAGCATCCTAAGCACCTGCACCTGTTGCTCTGTCTTTCCCAAAGACAAACTCAAGTGTTGGGTAAAGCGGGAAAGGCTTACCAGCAGTATAATACTTGTTGGGGTGTCCCTGGAAAAAACATCAGAATACGTCCGCATTACAAACTTCGCATTATGACGATAATTTAATAAACAACCATCAATTAAAAAAAATTACCATTAGCCATTCATCCAGCACTTGCTTGCTATCTACCTCAACACATTGCTTGCCTTCATTCCAACCAAACCTACTGCAGTTTAACATGTCAAACGCTATCTGATATTTGTCCTTCAACCTCTTGTGCTTATTTTTGACATGCCTCTTATCAATGCCACAATCAAGAAACTTCTCAACCATCATTTTAGCAAGGAGTTGGAAAGTACCAGGGCTAAATTGTCCATTATCAGCTCTATTACCAGCTATAACTACCTCCTCTATGAAGGTGACAAATGCCTCTGTTTCAGTCTCAGTCCAAATCCTTGACATTGCAGCTAAACCATGCAATGCCTTTCCCAAACCATTCCAATCCAATTCCATAAATGATTAAGCAACATACATTGAAACTTTTATTCAAAAACACGAATAACAAATTGAATTAAAGATCAAGTTGGATAGAAGAGGAAGTAAGCACAACAGTTAATGGACTCAATTAAACAAACAAAGTACTATGATATGGTATGTTGCAATCATTCAAACCATGTAATGATACGTTGTAATCATTCAAACCATTAAAAGAACCGTTCTTTAGTGTTAAATAGTTTAGCATCCATCTCATTACAAACCCTCAATTCAATAAACATAACATAAACTAAATGAAAGTACACAATTTAATGGTTGCTTCTCCATTCCTCAAACATGTTCTGAGCTAAATCCTCTCTCCATTGACTCCATTCATTAGTTGCCACAACACGGTCAACCATTTGGGGCAAGGATGCATCTTCCCCAATTGGCAGATCCTCAGCTTCAAAGGAGTAAGCTCTGCTGGATCAGAACTCATATGCAACCGAATAAAGTTGTTCAACAGGCAACATGCAAGAATTATATGAACATGAGTGGTTGTTGCATAAACGATGGATTTCTGAGGATTTTTCATCTTTTTTTCAACAAACCAAATGCACGTTTAATGACATTTCTTGCAAATGAATGTCTCTTATTAAAAAGCTCTTTTGGGTTCCTAGGTGCCGTTCCATCTCTTGCCCACTCTTGAATATGGTATCTTATACCTCTATAAGGTGCAAGAAAGCTAAGACCATTGGTATAGCCAGCATCTCCTAAGTAGTAATTCCCTATAAACAAATGACACTATTATTATTGTAATTGTAATCAAACATTTCCAAAAAATATCAAATTCCTGATAAATTCTTCTCTTACATACTCATTGGAACTTGAAGTCCATTACGCCTAGTAACAGCATCATGCAAAACCCTTGAATCAGATGCTGAACCCTCCCATCCAGCAAGAACATAAACAAAGTTTAAGTTCTTATCACACACCCCTAACACATTAGTGCATATTCTCCCTTTCCTACCTTTGTATCTGGGTTTGTCTGAATGGGGAACTGTTATATCTATATAGGTTCCATCTAGCACACCAAAGCAACCCTTTGAAAAAAATTCCAAAAAAAAAGTTATAGTTTAGTAATTTAATAAAGTCAATATGGCAAGTTATTGTAGCTAATTACATATACTAATCTTAAACCATTTCCATCTACTGTCTGTGCAATCCTGTGGAATTAGTAGGGCTTGACATACAACAAATGTTGGAGATTTAGTACAGCCTTTAGCACACTATGGAAGACCCTATTAATGGTTTCTCCAGACCTCATAAACCTTAATTGTAACACTCTATTAGATTCATTTTGTGCTAATATTCGTAGGAAGATTAATACTTTTTCTTCAATAGGCACATGACCAGTATTCGTTAAGCCACCATGGATTTGAAGCATTTCACATAATATTTTAAATGTATTTAAGTCCATCCTTAAATCCCATTGGCTATTCCGATTACCCTCATTCAAAATCCTATCTGTATTAGCTTGCCTACTTAGTATTGTCAACGCCCTACTACCTCTAGCATTTTCACTCCTCCTAAGTTTTTTGGTGTATACATACAAGCATAGCAACATCACCATTCTCATTAAGTTCAATTCCCCATTCCAAAACTCAAGAAAAGCCAGAGCCTTAAAGATAGCATCACGTTGCCTGTTATCCATTTTTGTCACTAATTACTATCTGCAAAGATTTCAAAAAGATAATGGTCATAAACAACAACAACCTAAAGCAACAAAGACAAAAGTTAAAAACCTGGAAAGGACAATGACTACTTACTTCTATATTGTCATCCAAGAAAGTCAGCCACATTGTATAATGTGTAATACCTTAATAAGTCAAAGAAATCACACTCATGCGAAGCTTATTATGACTATTCCACATATATGCACCGTTAAAGGTTACCCAAAATTAAGATTGAGAATAGAGAGGAGGGAGCATTAAGCTTTACTCTGCTTTGCTTACTCTCCTACATACACTTCCCTTTTATATCTTCTTCTTCTTCTTCTTCACCTTTTACTCTCTTACAATTAAGGAGAATATTTTCTTACTAGATTTGGATCCATTTCTTTTCAATTTTATTACTTTACACCAGGATTTTGGCTTTTTCTTTCCTCTTTCAATCCAAGCCCTCATATCTTCACCTTAATTACATGCCCATTTATCTAGGAGAATCTTTTCTTGCTAGATTTGGATCCATTTCTTTTCAATTTTATTACTTTACGCCTGGATTTTGGCTTTTTCTTTCCTCTTTCAATCCAAGCCCTCATATCTTCACCTTAATTACATGCCCATCTATCTCTCTGTTTCTTCTTCAATTGCTGTTACAGACAAAACCCAGTGCAATCCAAATCTTCCCACCTACACCAAACAAGTTTTAGCATCATTTTCTTGGTTGAAAAACACAAAGTAAGGACCTTTTCTTGTCTGGGTTTTTTTGCTCTTTCCAATCTTCTCTTACCCTCTCTTTCTCTCATTTTTTGAAAGTGAGAAATGAGAGAAGAAGATCTGGTTATTCTCATTTTCATCTTCTTTTCTTTGTCATATATAAAAACCGGATCTTGGGGTTTTCTTCTTCTTATTATAGTGTGAATCCGATTCCTTAACTTGGTAGGCTTTCCAAAACAAATAATCAGAGTTGCTCTTGGGCTTATTGTTATTTGTAAAGATCAATGTAATTATGGTGTTTGATGTTTGTAACCAATTGTGCTAAGAATGATTGTAATGTAGTTGGTGAATTAATGCCGGTAGATCTGATGGTTTAAAGATTTGAAACCCATTTGATTAAGACGTTTCAAGAAACATGGAGAGTGATAACAGAAACAGGAGAGACGAGAATTGCAACATCACATATTCGAAGACCCAACAAAGAAAATGAGAAAATGAGAAGATGAAGACAATGTACTCGTAATTTGCGCAACAAGAGAAAAGCTAGATCAAGGAAGGAGTGACATTTTTCCAACATTTAAAAAAACAAAAACACTTACTTGACCTCCGAAAATCCACGAGCGTGTTGGGGAAGAAGAATCCACGTGCGAGAGAGAAGCTGCGAGACAAATGGTCGAGAGCGAGGAGTGATTTTGTTGCCAGAGGAGGGGGGCGTGCTTTGGTGGAGAACCCAGACAACTACCGGGATAGAGACGGGGGCGTGCTTTGGTGGAGAACTCAGACGACCGGGAACAGATGAGTGGGGCAATTTGGACCAACCTTCGTTTTTGTTTCCGGAAACAGGGACACAAACCCTGTGTCCTCCAATTTTAGGAGAGACAAAATTTTTTGTCTTCTGTCATCCGGAGACAGAAGACAAAAGTAGTGAAACAATAACCAAACATCAGTGAATGACAAGATTTTTTCGTCCTGTCATCTCTTCCTACTAATGGGGACAACAACCATGCATGGGGTAAAAGAAAGAAGAATGGAAGACGAGGGGCTTGTTATTAGAAACAAGAGAGAAATAATCTCAACCTACCGTGAGAAGAAATTCAAAGACTTTTCAAGATAATGATTCTATGGTTAATCATTCTATTAAATCGTTGACCACGTTGATCATTTGGAGTATAAATTAGTTGCTTATGTACTGGTGTCTTGAATGCTATTAGATAATTTGTGATCTCCTTGAACATATTTAATATTATATTAATTCTATCTTAATTAAATTACTTCATATTTAATATAAAAATCGCTTGATAAGATCTAGTATTTTTTTTTTCATTCAAGGGACCCAGCGCACACCAGATCGGAGTGGGTATTACTTTGATTTTGATTTTGATTTTTATTTTGCAAATCGTCCCACTTGATCCTGAGTCTAGATTTTCTGTCCAGTTTTTATGGTATTTTATTGTGTCCAGTAAATCTTAGCCATTTATTTATGCAGACTCCACGTTTATTTATATAGAGTCTATGTGGGACTCACATAAATAAATGACTAAAATTTATTGGACATAATAAGACATCATAAAATTGGACAAAAAATCTTGTTCCCTTTATCCCAGCCTTTTGCTAACAGGAGCAATCCAAAGTGGTTGGGCCCACTAGACCCAAAAAGAATCATGAAAACTGACGTGGTTTGGATCAGACGTCCAATAATTGCCTGTTTTGACAGTGGTGGCAAAGGTTGGAGGACAAGCCTAGGGAATCCGGGAGATTTTGACAGTGCCTCTAAGCTGTGAGATAGTTGGACCCAACTGACTCATTTGTTTAATGCTAAGCCGTGACATATGATACTTTTAAATATATAATTTAAGAAAATTTATATTATTTAAATTTCCAATGTCCTGATAAAATTAATTCCTCCAATTCGATCTTAATAAGATATATTCAAGTTAATTAAATTGCGAACCTAATTTGAGTTTATGAATAATTTATACTAAAATAATATCATTATGATAATATATTTTGAATGAATTGATTCATTAATTAAAATTATATTATTTCCGTTTTTGTTTAATTAAAATTTAAATTAATCGAATTTTACTGAAGTTTGTGTTAAACTCAAATTATTAAAAAAGAATTGGATCTATAATTTAGGTAGAATCTGAATCATTATCGTACCTAATCATATAAACAAAGAACGGAGTTAATCTCACTTTTAACCCTTACGATATAAACAAGTAAATATTTGCATGGACGGCGACATAGAGAATCCTTTGTTTGACTTTATTGCAGTGCCTAACTCTTGCTTCCATAATGCCCCATGGTGTTTGCCTCTTTCCACGCCAGCTTGTTTACCATTGGACCACTTCAACGGCGCCCAAGACCACCGTATAAGATTTATATGCAATGGGACGGTTACTTTAATGTAAGATTAAAACTCAAAGCTATCTTTCAATATCTAGTAAGGTTTGTTATTTAGTTAAAACTTAAAAGTATGAATCATTATTTATGCATTGTTTTGTTTTAAATGTATAATGCTCATCAATGCACATGTAAAAATATTATTAAATAAGATTTAAAATCTTAATTTAATTAATTTTATGAACGAATCTATTCTAATTATCATTATAAGAAACTCCTTTCCATGAGATATTTAATTATCATAATAATTTGTATTTTTTTGAAAAGATTAGATGAAGTAAAAGAGGATGCATTGGTTACACTTAATATCAAACTGAAAAAAGGAAAATATACAAAATGAAAAACTAAGAATTTATTTTCATCAAAGCTG
>JANZLX010000003.1:11379018-11394088 GCA_025531955.1 Erythroxylum orinocense | reverse complement strand
TAATGGTTTTGATACGCAATCCTGAAACTGCTAAACTTTAACCAATCATGACAGATGAATTCAACTGACATCACCTACAAGACAATTTATAGACGTACCTCAAAAGTGCATGGCACAAGTGGGCCGAAAAGGTCCTCTTTCAAATCTTCAACTCTGATAGTGAATAATGCATTGTGAATTCCGCGGGATATCACATACTCCTTAGTGGCCATAGATAAACAGTTCCCTTTGAAAATGCTAACAGGAGGATGGCTTACTTACCAAAATGAACAACAATTTCTATTCTAGTCAATCCTTCAGCCAAAGTCACCGACTTGCACGAATCAGCGTATACTTTCGGAACCGACTTTTGTGTAAACACAAAGAAAAATCCTAAAAGGAAAGAAAAAATTGACGCAGGTGGTCTCACTAACAATACAACCAAGTCATAGTGTTGCGGAGATTGTCGAAGATGAAGGAGCATGAGCAAAAAAAACGCAGAAGGTCGGAAATATTAGTTAACTTATACGCAACGTTTAGAATAAGACTAGAAAACGATGTATGTACTCGAGTGTAGGGAATGACTCGCGAAATCTATTAAAGCGTGTCTCCAAAATAGTGTACGACATGTTTGTTATGAAACAATGATGTTTATCTCTCTCTTTTCTATAACCAATTTCTGTTATTTGGAGACCTCGTGATGAATTAATTTCTATCAACAATTTGATATCAGAGTAGACGATTTGGGACAGACAATGGCATAAGGGACTAGAGGAGTGGAGTTTCCAAAGGTTGGATGACGGGACTCATGGAAGCGCAGGGCTAGAGTGAGAAAATGTTCACAGAAACATAGAGTCGGCATAAACAGTTGCTTCTGAAAATGCAGGTTAGAAGTGAGAGGTTACTATCAGAGGTGCAAAATAAAACAGAGAAATTGAAAAAAGAAATGTGGGAGTTACGAACGATGCTTCCACCAGAACTGTCCAAACAAGGGGAAGGAAGCAGTATAACATATCATACACTTAAAAACAACCCGACGCAACACGACAAGGAAGGGAGCGTTACATCAACGAGGTTGAGCATAATTGAATTTCCTTCATTTGATGGGGACAACGTTAAGCTGTAGTTGTATCGTTGTGAATAGTTTTTAATTGTTAGACATTTTTTTGTCCCTAAGGATAAATTTGTAAATGTCTCATAAAGTTGGACTAACATTAATTGTAATTTTGGTTTTAAATAAATTATTGGTTAAGTTACGTCATTTGATCCAGATAAAGATATTAAAGTGGCTCAATAAATTATCTAAATCAATTGGTCGAAGTCCGGAAGGAAAATAAGTCCCAATTAGTGTGGACCGGGTTCATATCAGCCTTGTGATGGGGAAATCCGATATGGAAGCTATATAAGGTAAGGTCTCCTGTAGTTACTTAAGAAGAGGATTCTCGAGTATAAGGTTCCTGACCCGTTAAGGAAGCTCAGGATTTGAGGAAACTGTATAAAGGCCTTGCCCGTGAGTCCGTGAGCATTTTTCGCTAAAAGACCTGGGAGATTCGGAGGCATTTGGAGCTTGAAATCGGCATTGAAATCAGAGATTGAATTGAATCCAGGTATTCCGCAGTACCTTCATTTTTTATCCTTTCACGGGATCCTAGGGTACGTAATAAGGTTTACTCTACGTACTAACATTTCAGTTAGACCAGACTCCGGAGCAAATGATGGTGAACCTAGCCATTCTGCACATGGATGAATGTGCGTAAGAATGGTATCGATTGTTCATCAAAAATCTTAATAAAACAAAGGTGGTGGAGTGGACAGAATTCACAAGGGCTCTTAAATAAAGGTTTGATGCAACAAGTTTTGATGATCCTGTGGGGATTTTAAGGAGTTGAAGCAAAACAGGACAATACTATAATATTGTGCGCAATTTAATCATCACTCTAATAGGCTTTCTCTTTCAAAGGAATATCTAGTTGATTTATTTGTTAAGGGCCTTAAGCTGGAGATTGGTGTTGCGGTAAAGTTACATGAACCTCATTCCTTACATCAGGCCTACATATTAGCTCAGAAACAAGAAGCAATACTGATGTCAATAGAAAATTCTATGATGAACAAAACCCAATCCACAAGGAAACGTGATTAATGGGAATAGTTTCAATTCAACCTTAAAGGCACTTCACTCAACAACACTTAATGGCAGTCCGAGCACAGAAGGTATATTACCCATACTGCCTTTAATACTACGATCACCATCGGTGCGACCTTACAAACCTTCAAAGCCCATTAGTAGTAGATACTTCGATGAAAAAGGGGCGTTAGGCTCTATTTTTTGTGCGACGAGAAATATACATTTGACCATAAATGGAAGAAGAGACAGTTATAGTTCTACGTAGTTTCTGAAGAGAATTACAGTGAGAAGGTGTCAACTGACCAAGAGTCAGAGGATTTGGAAGAAGGTTGTGTAGACGAAGACTGTCCCATGGTTTCCATGCACGCAATGTTAGTATTCTCAGGGGAGACAGAATTTAAACAAATGCGGCTAGTGGGGATGCATCAATGACGGTAGATTCACATATTCATTGACAACAGCAGTACACACAATTTTGTGGGCATTGTGGTGGCGAGGAAAGGGTTGTGTGACCTTAGAGAAATTAATCATGTTTCAATTACGGTGGGCAGAGGATTACAACTGCAATGTCGGCAGTGTTACAGAAAATTTACATGGTCCATGCAAGGCATGCAATTCAGTATGGATGCTCTGGTATCATCGTTACGAGGCTATGACGTTGTTTTGGGAGTTCAATGGCTAGTAGGATTAAATGATGTCAACTTTAGGACTTGGACAATGATGTTTAGTTGGAAGGGGAAGGTGGTGACCTTGCGTGGAGATCCAGAGGGTAAATCAAGAATTGTTTCAAGTAAAGGGCTCTAAAATACTCTACAGTGTCCGTTAAGTGGACAATTGCTCGTGATACAACTTTCCACTCCAATCGAATATCAATTCCAATGGTTGCGAATGACGGAGGAACAAGGAAGTGTGTTCGACAAGATTAGTGTAGTATTGTTCAATTATGCAGAGGTGCTCTAGGAACCATCTCATCTCCCTCTGAATCGTAAGTACAACCACCAGATTGTGCTGATGGACAGAGTTGATACAATCAACGTGAGGCCGTACCGTTATTTATGAACCTAGAAGTATACAATAGAACAAGAGGTTAAACAACTTATGAAGCAAGGTTCATCTGTCACAGCTACTGTCCATATGCGTCGTTAGTAGTTCTTGTCAAGAAGAAGGACAACTTGTGGAAGATGTGCGTAGACTATCGGGAGCTGAACAGGTATATGGTGAAAGACAAGTTTCTGATACCCCTTATTGAAGAATTGTTGGATGAGTTGCATGAAGCCAGTTGGTTCTCTAAGTTGGATCTGTGTTCAGTTTACCACCAAATCCGAATGCAACCGAAAGATATGCCAAAGACGACTTTCAAAATGCATGAGGGACATTATTAGTTCTTGGTGATGCCCTTCGGGCTGATGAATGCACCCTCCATGTTTCAACGGTTAATGAACGAAATGTTTAAACCATTTCTGTGTTGTTTCATCCTGGTTTTTTGTAATGATATACTGATATACAGTTCATTGTTAACATTACATGTAGAACATATTTCTATAGCCCTTCAGGTGTTACTGGACAATTAATTATTTCTACGAGGAAGCAAATGTGTTTTCGGAGCTCGACGGGTAGATTGCTTGGATTATACCATCTTTGAAGAAGGTGTGGCAACAAATTTGTAAAAGGTAAAAACAATCAAAGAATGGCCTGTACCGAAGTGTATTAAGGAGTTTCGGGAATTTCTGAGAATTACTGGGTATTATATAAGGTTCATTAAAGGATATGGGGCGACAGGAAAAACCACTAACAGAATTGCTTTCGAAGGAAAAAGCATCTAATTGGAGCTAGCAACAGGAGGAACTAATGGGTTTTGAGAGCTTAAAGAAAGCAATTATGTCTACTCCGGTGTTAGCTTTATCGAACTTTTCTAAAACATTTGTAATCAAAGCCGATGCATATGGACAAGGAATCAATGTGGTATTGCAATAGAAAGGCCATACCATTGCCTTCTTAAATAAGTCATTGGCAAGGAGGCATCATGGGTTATCCACGTATAAGAAGGAGTGTCCGACGGTAATTAAGGCCATCAAATAGTGGCATCACTACCTGACTCCTTGACCTTTTATCATCATAACCGATCATCGGAGTTTAAAATACTTGTTGGAACAACGTCTGTCAACTCTGTTTCAACAATCATGGCGACCGAAGCTTTTATGATATGATTTTGAAGTGCAATATCGAAGTGGTAAAGAGAATGTCGTCGCAGACTCCCTTTCAAGAATCACGAGTGTAGAAATGTTAATGATATCAGTAACACAGATGCAGGGTGAGCTATAAGAAGAAATAAAAAAGAGTTGGCAGGAAGATAGAGTAATTCAGGACTTAATCAAGACATTGGAATCTGACAATGCTAAATCTTGTGCATACGAATGGAAGGAAGGGTTATTAAGATAGAAGGGACATTTGGTTGTGGGGACCAACTTTAGACTCCCTCAATAGATCATAAGGAATAGTCATGACGATGCCATAGGAGGCCATGCAAGTGCGGTTGCCACTACGAAGAAGCTATAGAAAATGTTTTTCAGAAAGGGGCATGACTCATGATGTGAGGTTTTATGTTCAGAATTGTATGAGTTGTCAGAGAAATAAATACGATAACTCTGCTTATCTCAGTGTGTTACAACCTCTTAGGATACTAGATGGAAGCTGGAAGGAGGTGAGTTTTCATTTTTTGGAGGGTTTACATGTTTTGAAGGGGAAGTATGTTATATTGGTGGTAGTAGATAAGTTCACAAAATACTCTCTCTTCATTCCCATCAAGCACCCTTATTTCGCTTGTGATATAGCCGAATTATTCCTTAATAATGTTTTTAAGTTACATGGAATGCCGAAGTCCAAAATTAGTGACAGAGATCTGGTTTTCTTGAATAAATTTTGACAAGAACTTCTTCAATTGTAGGCGGTTAAGCTGAAATATTCGACTGCATACCATCCACAAATAGATGGACAGACAGAGGTAGTAAACAAGATTCTTGAGACCTATTTGCGATGTTTTTGTGTTGAAACACCTCAGAAATGAAGAGAATGGTTGGCGTTGGCGGAATAGTGGTACAATACCACTTACCAAGCTGCTATTAATACCACTCCATTTGAAGTTTTGTATGGTTATCTGCCACCAGTATATACTCCTTATATTGCAGGAGATTCGAAGATTTTAGAAGTTGATAGAGTTTTACAAAACAAAGAGGCTATGCTTAATGTCACAAGATTTCATTTACAGAGGACCCAAAATCACATAAAGCAGTACACAGATTCCAAACGTTCAGAGAGAGAATTCAAGGTTGGAGTCATGGTGTTGTTAAAACTACAACCATACAAGCAGTTCTCTTTACAGAGGGGGAGCAATCAAAAGCTATCCCCATTGTACGATAGGCCATATAGGGTGATTCAACGTATTAGAGATGTGGCTTATAAGTTAGAACTTCCAACCGATACAGTAATACATCCAGTATTTCATGTTTTGCAACTTAAAAAGGCACATGAATGCCAAGACCGTACTTCTTCATCGCTACCAGAATTTCTTACGCCTGTAGAATGAGTTCCAATAGCAATATTGGACAGGCGAATTACTAAAAGAAACAACTGAGCAGTCACACAATGATAATTCAATGGTTAGACAAGGAAAACACTAGCGCTACACGGGAGTATGTTTTTGACCTCCAAAAGTGATTTCCTAAAATTAATATGATAGACAAAGACATTAAGAAGAAAGAGATTGTTGCGGAGATTGACGAAAATGAAGGAGCATGAACAAAAAATGTAGAAGGTCCGAAATATTAGTTAGCTTATACACAACATTTAGAATAAGTCCAGAGAACAACGTATGTACTCGAGTGTAGGGAATGACTCGCGAAATGTATTAAAGCATGTCTCCAACATAGTATACAGTATGTTTGTTACGAAACAATGATGTTTATCTCTCTCTCTCTATCTTTGTAACTCTTTCTCACTCTTTTTTATAACCAATTTTTGTTATTTGGAGACCTCGTGTGAGCTGCGGTTGATTGACGAATTAATTTGTATCAACACCTAGCCTCCTACATTGAATCTAAATATCGCAGACCCAATACGTACAGCAACAAAATGCTCAAGATTAAAACAATCAAACAAATAAACTGAAAATTTAGATATAAAGAATTACTGATATATATATATATATATAAGTGTGAGATTCCAAAGTATCGGAGTCAAACTTAACTTTTAATATCTAATTCTTAATTGTATATTACCACCGTTACATGTAAATACCCTACCTTTATTTATTTATTATTTTTATGTGCATATGTGCCATGGTACTATTGAACATGAATTATTTCACTTGGCGTGAGGGTAGAAGTGTGCCGAACCTGTGTTGGATTGATGATTTTTGGGGGTGTTGCCAGATGTGCAAAAGCTTGGAAATTGAGGTTCAGCCTTGGAACAATGTGTTTCCTGTTTGAATTTCTATTTTCATGCACTTACAAAAGAATTGAGAGTCTGTTTCGTCTCATTTAATCTCACCTCAGACGTGAGCAAATCTCCCTATCTTAGCTTGTGTGTCTGCATGTCCATAGAGGGCGTAAGAAGTATTCCCCTTCTTAAACACTCCCAGTTTCGTAAGTCATTGAGGACTCTTAATTAGGAAGTGAAACACAAGCTTTGACTAGATTTAACAGAAGTTGCCAAATCAATCCTTTTTAGTGGATTTGGTTTGAAATTTTATGGATTCGTGTTTGCAAAAAAGAGTCATCGGATGGCAAGTGAGATCAAAATTTTTTTGGGTAGGTTTAAGCAACAAATTGGGAATGTTGAATAACGCATGAAGAGAAAAAAGGAACACCATTTTTTTCATCTTTAATATGATCAAGGTGGGGTTTGGATTAAACATATCACTGCTGCAAGAGTTTCTAGCCTCATCAATGACCCAGCTGGATCTGTTTGGTGCCTTGTTCATTCCTACTTTAGCTTTTAGTTCCCTGTTTTCTAAAGCATTACACCTGAAAGTAGTTCAAGGTGTTGAGATTTTACTTGGATTTTGTTTAGATGATAGATCTCCAAAACATGCCCTTCGGACCTGGCACCTCAGCGTCCAGACAAGTTGAGATGGTTCCCTGACAAATCATGTACACTTGCACCCTTTTTTTTTTTTTCCTGAAATGCTATTCAAAAGCAGCAATTCAGCAAACTCTCGGGCGCAACAACATTTTCAGGTATTCTTTCTCTAGATGAGAGATAGCCAAGCTCAGCATGGGTTAGTTCTTTTGTTTGACTCGTCTTGAGGTGCTCTGTGGTTTAAAGGAGATCCTAAAGAGAGGATGTAAATGTGAACTTCCACATCAGTCGTATTGACGATAAATAAGACCTGGTAGATGAGAAAGGCAAAATATCAAAGACAAAGGAAGTCATAGAAAACCCTGTAGTAGCAGTAGTACCAAACCCACATCGTTGGTCAAACAGAAGCTGTCACACGAGATACATTATTAGATACCCTTTGTCTCGGAATTTATAAACCACGGAGCCGTGTGGTAAGCACATAGCGAACTATTCTTTCGCCTTTTACTAAAGAATACCGTGTGCGTTCCACTAAAAGCGGCATACGCCTATTTTTGGGGAGTTTCTTCAATGAAGAAACTCTAACAAATCTTAGTAATGACTTTGTCTAAGATATGCAGTTATGAGCTATGACCGTGTGTTATCTTATGGAAGGCGGGGTTTACTTCCGGGGCCATAGTCTCTGCTAGTCTGAAACCCGACTTCAGAGCTTTATGTGATGGAATAATGAACTTGTCGATAGCTGATAAAGGAGAAACTAGAGTATGTCATTAATAGGCCAAACTAGTGGAGCCTGAAGCATTTCATTTCCTAAATCCTATATCATGCTGCAGTTCATTGGCAGCATCTTGACAAAAAGTAAATAGCAAGTTGGAATGACACTTCAGTTTATAATCAGTTATCATCCCTACCATGAAACGTTTCGAGCAGCTCTCCCTTCAAAGCTAAGCTATAATCAGCCTCTCCAGACGACTAACACTCGAGCTTGGTCATATACAGCACTGTTTTGAAACTATCAAAGAGTGCTCAAAACTATGGCAGCCAAAATCTCGACACGTAAACTATAGTCTAGAGACAATAAACTGTAAACAGATGGATAACCAATTTTCAATAATGTTATAATTACAATACTGCTCAATTTGCTTATAGATTTGCTGATAGTCAATTAGTCAAATGCTCGGAAACAGCCGCAGTCCAAGAAAAATATGCATGTTAATAAGAGCAATTGCTTTAGCTGTTCTATGCAAGAGAATCAGAGACTACAAGTGGAGAATGGAATTTGATGATTCCTGAAATAATTATCACTCCGGCAAGAATGGTGCCCTATAAACTTTCTGTAAGGAGTGTACTTCTCTACTGAATTACATTTGCTTGTGGAGATAAAAGAATGTTGTGCAATCATCAATGGAAAAGCATGATTGCTGCAAATAAGAAAAGATAAAGCAGCTGGAGCTTAAATACACAGTCCTTCTTCAATCTGACCATCTGCAGCAAAACAAAATCAAATGATTGATAAATTAAGTATGATAATTTTCAATGCAGGTCTACACGAAACATGAAACTCACCGGCAAGCTTGACGGCCAGGTTTGCTTGAACATCAGCCTCAACATTAATTTCCTATGATAAACACACAAGGGCAGTTAGCTAGTGGAAAATTAAAATGAATGGATATTTGTGATAGCTTTCTTAATATGGGAAGGAAGACTTGTTTTCAAAGGAAATTTTCTATTAGGCACCCTACTGTTCTAGATTCCTATCCTTTATTAATGGAATAAGGTGGCTCACATAGTCACATTAGGTATTTTCTCCTTGATGACTCGACGAAACTATTATGTCTTACTATCAGATTTAACTAGAAAAGAGTTTATGCAAGCTGTTAAACATGCATTTGGAATGAAGAAACTATAAGTAAATGAAATATGGCATTGACCCAAATCCACCAAAAGTGAAAGCATAATAAACCTTATGTACTACATACCCTTAAAACATGATTGATCTGAAAAGATACAAACTTGTTCTTCAGACTCCTGGCCTGTTCATACAAGGTAGCCATCATTGGGTGTCTGACCCTCCAAAGACCCTGAAGCTGTTGTAAGAAAAATCATAGAAAATGCTTACTAGTGAACATGTATTGATAATGAAAAAAGTTCAAAGGGGTTAAACAGCGACAAAGGAACAAAAATAGCAGACCAACCTGAAAACAGACAAGTTTTGAATCACCAATGACCCTAATTTTCGTATAGCCTTTCTTCAAAGCATGTTCCAATCCTAAGACCATAGCTTCATATTCGGCCACGTTATTGGTTCGGTGGCCCAATCCTTCCCGCAATCTGCAGATCTATTGACTTAAAAGTTTAGAAAGATCAAAGCACAAAAAAAAAAAGAGACCCATAGTACATATAAAAAGGAATGGAAGGAATGCATACAGGACTTCCATCAGCCTTCCAAAGCACAGCTCCTGCCCCAGCTTGTCCAGGATTTCCCTTTGAAGCACCATCAAACTCAAGAACGCAAGAATCCTGCACATAAAGGACAAGGTCTGTTCTGGAATATATTGAATCCTTCCTCCATCTTTTTTTTTCATCATTTTTTGAGAAGTAAAAGCATCTACAGCCGGTTCTAGAAAGAACAAGTTCAACAATGTTTCTTCTGTTATATTGTCAATAATCCCTGCGCCAGATACAGGAGGTAAAAATATATTTATTTGTTGTAGACAGTTTTGCGATACCACTCACATGATCATCAGAGAAAGAATGAATCTCAGCATGATTATCCAGCTTCATGTGTTTCCTCAAATGATCCATAAAATCAGATGTCGATCCGTCTGCTTCCTGAAAAACTATAAGCACATTTATACAAAATGCAAAATGCCCCAATTCAAGTATGATCTACAAGAATTTATCTAATATGTGCACCTAAAATGGTTCACAATAGTAATCAAAGATGACCAATCAATGGTTTCCCACCCAGTGATATTCTGTTGTTCTGTAAAGCATGCAATATCTAAAATGAGCCAAGAGCCAACAGCATCCTGCATGTTATTAATCATATGCATAGCACGCAATTTAAACTCATAATTCTTCTCGGATACACGTACATGATAGCTCTTCTATGAACCGACGTTTCAGCATACAAATATGTGAGCCAGTTCCCAATACAACCCACCACTGTTCACTGAAATATTCTCTATTATCTTTGCTTAGGTAATAGAGCACTAATAAGCGTTTACCTAAAACTATCAGGCTAGCAATCACGCCATGCCAGCCCATGAGAAAATAGAGAGAAGGAATGCAACCCCAAAGTTACTCTCGTTCTAATATAATCCAAAAAGGACGAGGTGCAAAAATTACGACAGTTTGCAAAATTATTTAGCACAAATCAATAGCTCACATAACCAGCGTCATATGTTTCCAGTGAAGTTTGCATCAAAGGGATTCAGCTAATGGTTTTGAATATTTTGATACGCAATCCTGAAACTGCTAAACTTTAACCAATCATGACAGATGAATTCAACTGACATCACCTACAAGATAATTTATAGACGCACCTCAAAAGTGCATGGCACAAGTGGGCCGAAAAGGTCCTCTTTCAAATCTTCAGCTCTGATAGTGAATAATGCATTGTGAATTCCACGGGATATCAAATACTCCTTAGTGGCCATAGATAAAGAGTTCCCTTTGAAAATGCTGACAGGAGGATCGCTTACCTACCAAAATGAAGAACAATTTCTATTTTTGTCAATCCTTCAGCCAAAGTCACTAATTTGCACGAATCAGCATATACTTTCGGAACCGACTTTTGTGTAAACACAAAGAAAAATCCTAAAACGAAAGAAAAAATTGACGCAGCTGGTCTAACCAACAATACAACCAAGTGATAGCCTTCTACATTGAATCTAAATATCGCAGACCCAATAAGTACAGCAACAAAATTCTCGAGATTGAAACAAACAAACATATAAACTGAAAAATGAGATATAAAGAATTACAGATGATCCAGCTTGAGCTTGACAGTCATCGAGACGCTTATAAACACCTACAACATCCCCTTTCCTTATGACAAAGAAATCATCCTTCCTTTTCTCCGCAACCACTGGCTCAGGAATCGGCTTTTTCTTCCTCGACCTTTTCCCACTTACCCTTCGAGACGAGCAGCATTGAGCATGAAATCTCGTCAATAGAAATTGAAAGTTAGCAGATTTAAGTCCGTACTGTTCGAAGCTTCTTTTACATGAGAGAGTAAGAATCTTTGGACAGAACGAACGACTATAAAGGAAATGAGCCTCTCTTCCAAGTAATGTAGTGGCATAAGAAGACACACGGGACAGTGCGTTCATTTCTAGATGACGATGATAGGAGTTGTGATGAGAGGTGAAGAAACTCTCTTCTTTGCGATTCAACAGATGAAGTGAGCCGAGAGCATTTAGGTGGGGGTTTTTCTTGTAGCAGATGCCCAGTAAAAGCCTAATTCTGAATCTGGCTCTGAAGGTCCATTCGTATCTTTTCTTCTGTTATTTTTTCCTATTGATATTACAACCTGTGTTTTGTCGACTTCATTATGAAATACAAAGTAAAGTACCTGTGGGTTTCCTTCTCTGATTTTACAATCTCATGCTAGATTGTTTCTTCATATGAATGGCTCTTAATACCAGATTAACTTTCACTTGGCAATCCACCATCAATTTAAGCATCTGGCTCAATTTCTGACAAAAGGTTCTGAAAGTCAAAAAGCTATCTAAAAATTGAAATGGGAAAGGATGTTTAACCTTTGTTTACTCATGTTCAATCAATCATTTATTAATTTTCGGATTTATGGTTGGCCATAAGATCCTTCCATTTCGTTTTGTAGCACATAAATATGATTCAAGGAAGTGACCTTCAAAATTCGAATCCATCCATTCTAAAAATGTTTGTGATCCTAAAGGATAAGCAAGTGCGGTCATATGCAGGTTGCACTAGTCCAATGGTAGAGGGTCAATTTTAATAAGGAAATGCCACAAATTATTTCTCTGCTATTGAAGTTGAAGCAGTCTGCGATGCATATTTAACGAACACTTCTGTCAGCAGAGTTTTCTCTTTGACCCTTAACCTGCATCAGGATAAACACAGTAGAATGAATGTAGGAAAACAGTAAAAAGCAGACAATGATGGGTCCATTCTACTGCCAAATACAGGAAATTACCTCTTTGCCGAACTTGGAACATGCAGCTTTGAACCCTTCTCTTTCTTTCCTGAAGCATTCATCCTTTCCTTATCAATCCCATTCTTATGATGCTTTTTCAGGGAAGAAGAAATGGTCACAGGCTTAACTGTTGAATCTACCCTATCATTATCACTACACTCTTCTACGCTAAAAGATTCCATGTCCAGTGATACTTCTTCTATTTCTGATGTTATGAGCTCATCATCAGGTTCATCCAATTCCTCTATGGCAGTTTCCTCGAAGAGAGGATCGTCCCTATCAGAATCAGCTTTAAGGTCTGCTTCCAAGGTAGGATGCATTACGAGTCGAGTAGAATCGACGGTACCACCTGACTCACCAGGAGAGAAGTTGGAAGTCTGTGATTTTGCCATCTTACATCTTATTTCCTTTTCAATCCTACCAAATTTTATACTCTGACCAGAAAACAATTGCACAAACCTGCCATGATAGAGATAGATTTAAAATGAATGAAGAAAAAGAGAGAATTCCATACGCATTGAACCAGTCACGGAATCCAGACATATGATGGTATGACGTTTCCTGCAAGGTAACATTCTTCCATATGCCAGGCTACTACTTTGCCTAGCATAATCATGATCCAAGTACTACTGGAGTTGTGGAACAGTGGAAGAATCATTAAGTTTCACATGATAACTAACCATAACATTGTACCTTGATCTGCTCATGTTTTTCCTGTCTACTTTAGCATGTTATGAAATAATAAAACTACTTGCGAACAAAAATTTTCAGACTTCAATCCCCTTGTTTATAGCTACCCAACTTAAAGGTCCTTAAAAGCCTTGCAATATAATCTCTAATATTTCCTTATGAAACTCTAGTTTACCAAGCTTGCAATGCTATAAATCAGACAAAATAATATTGTTAAAAGCAGCATTTGGTAATCATAAAGGGCAGGATAGACTTTCCCAAAATTAGGCAGATTTCCACCAAAATACGTGTTGAACATATAATTCTGATGGTTCAGTTGGAAATGAAAATGCCATCATACCTTGCAGCATCCGCTTCACACTTGAAATCTACAAAAGCAAAGCCCTTGCAAATAGGGTCCTTTGTCTTCTTATTTCCAGCAACAGCAGGATGAATATTGACAACACCGGGAACTCCTTTAAAAGCCAATTCCAAATCTCTATGAATGTTCTTCTTCTTAGGAAGGTTTACAACATGCACACGAACTCCACCTGGTATAACTTCAGGTACTGCACAAACCCCATGTATTGGTTCAGTTTACCATAGCAAAAGTACACAGCAAACACTTCGAGTACGTCATACTACAAAAGATTAAGCGCGAGAAGAAAAAAGAACTGACCTTTGTTCTTACTTACTTCAACTTTGCTGGTCACAGCCTTTGGAGGATTATTCTTGAGGCTATTGAGATTAGCAGCTTGCGTTCTTCTACTCTGCTCAATTTCTTCAAGCAGCCCATCTTCAACAGAAGTGTCATAAACCTTCCCTTCACCAAACCCACGAGGCTTCTTAGCAAACCACTTTCTCATTTTTTCAAGTGGCATAAAAATCTCCTCCCCTTCATCTTCAGCATCGCCACCATCATGAACTTCCTCGTCGCCTCCAAAGTCTTCGAACTCGTCCTCGTCTGAGTCACTTATCTCCATTACGGCGGCGCCGCCTCTACTTCGCCTAGTTTGGGCATTAAGACACCAAAGATCACATCTTTTGATTGAAACATGAAGGAAATCGAAAGGGGCGTGTGGAAGAAGTGGTGGAGATGGTAGGAAAGGAATGTTTTTGAAATGGAGTGAAGGGGCTGAAGATGGGTCTTTTGAGACAAGACGGAGATAGTGTCGGGTCACATGATGTCTGTCAGCAGCAAGGCAAGGAGAGAACACGAAACTGGTGGGTGAGATTGTTAGAAGAGAAATCGAGTTGCCTGACATGTTCTTGCCCAGGAACTCATCCTCTAGTCTCAACCATGAATTAAAAAGTAAATATATAAAATAAATTATTATTATAAATCAATCCATTTGGTACTGTCCATCTGGTGTCGTGGTGTAGTTGGTTATCACGTCAGTCTAACACACTGAAGGTCTCCGGTTCGAGTCCGGGCGACGCCACATGTATTTTTTGCCTAATTAGCAACCCCCCAGCATTACAAAACAAACTACAGTAACCACTTGCCCACTAGCACCAAGCCCAAGCAGCATAGCTATTTCTACCTTTTTAATTTTGGTACGGTACCTACTGCCTACGAACTCACGACTAAGCTTAAAAAGCGAGAAACTTAAATGGGTTTTGACAGCCTTCTAGGCCCATGAACCTAACCTTAATGTCTTCTGTAATTGAAGTAATATTATAGATAATATTTATATAAGTCACTTACGCTGCGTTTGGTTAGCGTCTCTGATAGTTAGAGACGAAACGGAACAGAACAGAACAGAACGGAACGGAACAGAAACTGGAGACAGAAAGCTGTTTGGTTTATGGTGGATAGAACAGAAAATCTTGTCTCCGCCTCCAGGACATATGTGTTTGGTTGTAGGGGACAGAGACAGAAAATAGTGCAAATGACTAATATGCCCCTAGTATTTAATATGATTAGGAAGAAGTAATTCAATGGTATTTTTATTATAAATTGTTTGTAATTCAATAGTTTGTATTATTATTATCATTATGTCTAATTAATGATATTATTATTATATAATTTGTATTTA
>JANZLX010000003.1:11331470-11357124 GCA_025531955.1 Erythroxylum orinocense | reverse complement strand
AAAAATAATTTTTCTCTCCCAAATACTCTGCAATTTTAGTTTCGATTTTATAACACGTACTCTGCAATTTTAGTTTCGATTTTATAACAACAACCATTACTTCTGTATTATTTTTCCATTTATATGTACGTCAATGCCTCCAAGATATTATTAGATACTTGTAGGTGGAAAATGTAGAATTGCAGAATCAGTTTACCAACTTTGGTTTATTATGGAGTGGAAAAATGAGGCTGGCTAATATAACTTTAGTGCACCCTCTAAGCAGAAAACACGTGTTAATTAATATATAAAATACTTGCAGGTTCCAAGAGCTCCAACGAGGCAAGTGCTACATTTATGTGATGCCACATTAACGCTTGTCTGTTTTCATCGCCTTCCTAGTTCCTTGGCCAGAAGTTGTCTTACGTTGGAAAATCTTACATAAATTTCATTTTTTGTAAGACACTTTTATCAGTAACAACCCAAATAAACACAATTCAATCTTTCTTTTTGTTTATTCTAAATTTACATCGATACAGGCAAATGAGGCTCCCCTGATTGTTACTTAGTATTCTAGCTTCATCGCTTACTTTGAAATATGGCCATGTTGGTTGGAAGGACGACCTTAATAGGCGATGTTTGCAAGGGGGATCTCTCTTCTTATTTGACCTTAGAAAGCAAGTAATTAGCAACGTTTTCTAGTGTCATAAATCAAAGAGTTAAAACTTAGGTTGTTTTGGAATTGTATAACCTGACTTTTCAAAAACTTGCAAACAATAAACAACCGATTTTCTTTATAATTAGATTTGAATAATTCTTTTTAGTTTTCATTATTGCAAATTTCAAGTACTAGAAAAAAAAGTAATAGAAAGGGACAATTTATAAACAGTAAAATGGGTAGAAGACAATATATAGTTGCAGTACTGCTACTGCACCACACAATATATACATAAAGTAGAATGCCACTTAATAGCACATGGGAGAGATATACAGAGCAGGAATGAGACAAACGTTAAAATCATCGATGTGGAAAGGTAAATTTAATATTGTCATAGTTAACTGGAGGGGTGCATATTATTTCTTTTTTTCTTTTTCTATTTCAGATAGATTATGATTATATAGACCGATAAAATGTTGAATCACGGACCGATAAAAACAAGTCAACTCACTTTATATCATTTCATAAACTATCCTACACACTTTTTTTAATAAGTTTCTTATGTTTGATGCTGTACTCTAAATTTAGTAAGAAAATAACCGGAAAAAAAACGATTAGGAGTTATTTTCAATCTTATGGAATAATTGCTACCAGTACACTCCTACGTTTTTTAATTTAATAAGAACATTAACAGAGATCAAATATTATTGAAAAAAGCAACAAAATTTAGTGATTATGATGTTTTAAGACTACAGCATAATCTGAAAGGGAATTACCAGCTACATATATATGTTGTACTTAAATAATAGAAATGGCCAATTACAGGTTCAATTAGCATAATGGTCATAGACTCAATTGCAAGTCCGATGGAAGCAGTGAGGGGAGGGTGTTTCAGTCTGTAGTGAAGTTGAATGACAGAAGGATCCCGACAAGTTTGATCAGTTTAAATGCTACCGGACACCTATACAGTCAATTATGTATTTAACTTGCAAACAAGAATTCATCAAAACCAAAAAAAAAAAGGGAAAAAGGAAAGGGAAATGTACACTTCTTGAGTTGGCGAAGCTTACACCTTTGAATCGTGCAATTATGTCTCAGCTAATTAAGACGTGACTTTACGATGGTTGACTGTTGTTTTTATGAATGTCAGTAGGGAAAGAATACGGTGAGCCTTGTAAGGATTAAGTTTCAAAACCAAAGAAATATTGCGACAGTGATAGACTTTTAGCACCTATGGTCTGACTTCCTTAACCCAAATTATATAGAACAAATAGTAATATCAACATTTCAAAAAAATATCAAATTATTTTATCACGTGAAAATATAAATATGAGTCTAATTAAATTAACTACGACATATTCTTATTAATAAAAAAAACACTATTTAAACTAAAATTTGTGTTTGAGGTTTAGGTTTATTCTTGTTATTGTTTAGATTAAATTTTTTAATTTTTTTCTTAGATCAAATCAAATTTTAATTCATAAAATTATATCTTCTCTTTTTGTAAAGTAGAGATTTTATACAAAATTAAGAAGTTACTTCATAAATTGGCATCACAACTACTCTATGCATATCATCTAACAAAAAATTATGCAGTTTTCACGAGGATAAGGAGGCTCTCTAAATGACGATAAAAAGGACAAAAATTAGTTTTTGTAATGGAATATAATGAAATGTAGTAGTTTATAATGGAATAGAATGTAAATGGATATAATATAAAAAAATTATTGTTTGGAAGAAATGAAAGGGTTCATAATGTAATATAGTGAAATCTTGTTTAGAAGAGAGATTTATAATGTAATATAGTGAAAAGTTGTTTATTATTTTATATTCTATACTAAATTCGGAAATTTCTCATTTTTATTGTTTAGAATGAAATGAGATGTAATATAAAACTCTCATTTTCCGCCTCATTCTATTTAATTCCATTATAAATCCTCATCCCAAACAATAGATAATATTATATTTCATTCCATTCCATTCTATCAATAAACTTCTAACTAAACATAGCCTTAGATAAATCGTTAAATCAAACCAACAATTAAGAGATTATAAGTAATAGTCAAGGTCAGAGAAATAAGACTAATTATACCTTAATTAATTGTATTTTTCTCTTACTATTTTGATGAAAAGATGTGCATCATTTGTAATAACTAATAATATATTTCTAAAACAAATTCTTAAATATAAACCCTTTGGAATACAAACCTTGAGATTGAGAAAATTTTAGGGCAGGAATGGGTTGGTACTTGGTCGCTGTATCTTCAGTCTTACACGTTTGTCAGTGAATCCTAGACGTCAAAAGTTGTGGGCTACCCCAACCCAACCCAACCCCACTGAGAATAACCTATGGCTTATGGATGGCTTCAAACATAAAACTCCAATCCCAACTCCAATTCCAATTGATGACAGCAATTCGATGATGGCTTATGGAGGGAAGGAAAAGGATGGCTTCAAACATTCAACTCCAATCCTAACGCCAGTTCCAATTGATGACAGCAATTCAGACGAATGGCATAACTTGCGGGTATAGCAACACACATCCAGAGCACTCCCACACAATAATGTTGAAATCTTTTTCCATTTTCTCATTATTGCTCAATCTCAAGAAAAGAGAAGCAGATGCAGATGTGTGCAGTGACACTAACATATGTGCCACTGTTAAGATTATGCTACAAATATGAATATCTTTCTATTATGACGTTGGTAGTCATGTCACTCCCACTCCCTCGTTAACTTACTAATAAATTGTATGGATTTACCAAATGGGTAAGTCTTTTTACCAATATTACGAATACCATATCAAATTTGGTACCAAATTAAGCATGTGTCTCGTGAAAATAATCGATTGATTGCTTGGTACATTTCTATCACGCGGACCTTCATCTTTTTCGCATTCCATTGACTAATTATTTGGAAATTAAATAATACATCTTTGATTTTTTCTCTCTATATTTTCACTTTGACAATCCTATAAGGTATACCTAGTTGCACGGTACAAATTAAGTTAAAAAAATTAAAAATTGAAATAGCATTTACATTTTTTTAAATAAACTTAATTTCCAACAAAATGGAGCTTGATATAATGTTGGGATACTAAAGGAATTTAATGCATTCTTATGAAATTGTAATTGTAAATGAAGTTTGAACATATCATTACTGTAATATTGTACTCAGAAAAGCCAAAAAAAATATTATTTATTTTAGATAGATCAAAACTTAAATTCTAAAATCACGGGATTCACAGATTTAGATACTCATACTCGTATTGAATTAGAAGATAGTTTTATTTTCATTTATGTATAAAATTAAATAATTTAATTTAAGGTCTATAGATTTGTCAAATTTTATCATTTTAACGCAGTTATACTAAATCAGAAAAAAAAATCGAGTAAATTGTGTTCTTGAAAAGAAAATAAAAATAGTAGGTATGGAAATACTGAGCGAACACATGGCGCCACAAGGTTTGGCCGTTATCTTCACAAAGATCACAGTAGGCATTCGAAGAAAAACTGTTGCATCAGTTTTCACTCCTCTCCTCCAATGGATTTTCCCGGGAACCTATCAAAACCCCGCGCCTTTCAACTCTCACTCTCACCTTTTCTTTTCCTTTTCCCGTAAAATCCTTAGAAAATAAATAAAATTTTATTATAAAAAAACATTCTTAAAATATCATATTTATTTTACAATCCTCCTACTCAAGACCCAAACCCCTCCTCCTCCGCTCCACTTATTCTATCACATTCGGCGATTTCCGGCCATTATTCTGCAAGATTCAAAGTCGCTTTGACTTTGGCTGAAGTTGTACCCTTGATGAGAAGATAATGAGAAACTGTTTGCCCAAGCGATCATGTCCATGTCGTGCTCTGATTGCTTCTCTGACCTTCTCTGCTGCGAGGACTCCTCCGAAATTTTTTCCGGCGAGTCGCCTGAATGCTCTTTGGACGTCGAATCCTCCTCTTGTACCGAACAATCAATAACCGGTTTCTTAGAAGACGAAAGAAAGTTCGTTCCTGGATTCGACTATCTGTCTAGATTTAAGTCTCAGTCCCACGACGCGTTGGCTCGAGAACAATCCGTTGCTTTGATTCTCAAGGTATTAAAAATAGAGTATTCAAGTTCACCGATACTACTATATTGCCATCACACCCACACACCACTATCATCTGAAGTTATCTACCGTTGGATCCATCCGTTAGCCATTGTATACAGCCGTTGAGTTCTGTAGAATCTTTTTGTTCGTCGACGAGTAAAAATGGAAATATCGTTTCATCTGGTCCTCATGAGAATGTTTTTGCAGGTGCAGGCGTACTATAGATTCCAGCCACTGACGACGTATCTCTCCGTCAACTACTTAGATCGGTTTCTTTATTCCCGCTGTTTGCCAGTAAGCGTCCAGTTAATTACAACTCATTGAATCTGTTACATTAACTCAACTAAACAACTTGACTTTCTGGGTAATTAAAATTTAACTTTTCAAACCTTGAAAGCGACGTTAGTACGTACCAAACTAAATACGTTTCGTATTTAGTGCTAGAAGGGGAGGTACTAATATCGTAGTACTTGTAGTGACTAATTTTAGGGTAATTGTTACACATGTCGGAAACATGATCCGACCAGACAATTATTGTGTATTCTTTTCTATTTCTTATGTCAAGATTGAGTTTATATTCAGTTTAACTTCTTTTCTTTAGGGTACTCATTACTTTGTTTACTAAAGTTATATACTTTAGTGGTTCTTCATAATTGAATATAATTTTAAATCTTGAATAATATGTTATTCCACTTTGGACGTCCTATGTACCAAAGGAAATAACTTGGTCCTGATTATGGACCTTGGTGTTTACATTTTCAGCAGGAAAAAGGGTGGCCAATGCAGCTCTTGTCCATTGCTTGCTTGTCTTTGGCAGCTAAAATGGAGGAACCTCTTGTTCCTTCTTTATTGGATCTGCAGGTTTTCAAAGCTCTATCAACTGTCTATATACTATGTTTGAAGATATTGGACTCACAATATTATCCGATGTTGTTTCTCTAACTTAGGTTGAAGGGACTAGGTACATATTTGAACCGAGAACTATCCTCCGGATGGAGCTTCTCGTTCTGAGTGTTTTGGATTGGAGACTACGATCTGTGACACCGTTTAGTTTCATTGATTTCTTTGCCAGCAAACTCGATCCAACAGGAACCGATATCGGATTTCTGATATCAAGGGCCACAGAGATCATTTTATCTAATATTCAAGGTAGGTGCATAACGTGTTCAAAGGTACATATTCAGATACAAATTAACTTTTTACGTGGCAGAACTGATATAGTATAAGCACTTTTTCGTAGTCCGTTGTTTAGTGAAATGTGATATTTTTGGTCGATGTCGACAGAAGCCAGCTTTCTTGAGTACTGGCCATCGAGTATTGCTGCGGCGGCTATTCTATGTGCGGCCAATGAAATTCCAAACTTGTCTCTTGCTAGTCCCGAACATGCTGAATCATGGTGTGAAGGGCTAAGCAAAGTAAGGACATGTATATATACATATACACACATGCAATACAATTCAATGATTACGGTTGCGATTGGGCATGCGTATGTTTACCAAGTACAAGCAAGTATCCCAACTCCCAAAATACATCCAATTTTTGCAGGACAACATCATCGGCTGCTACCTGTTAATGCAAGATCTTGAGATGGGCAACAGCCGGAGGAAACCCTCAAAAGTCATACCACAGTTTCGAGTAACGATTCGGGCCAGAACGAGGTCCAGTGATTCATCATCCTCGTCCTCGTCACCGTCTTTTAGAAGGAGAAAATTAAATAACTGTTTGTGGGTAGATGATGACAAAGGAAGCTCTTAGTGAGGAAAAGAGACGACAACGAGAACAAAAAAAAGTCTTCTTGGAAAACAAAACTAAGGAAAGAGAGATCAAATGGTGGTCCTAAGTCATCTAGAATCCTCAAATATTTCCTAGGGGGGTTGGAGAGCAAATTGACCTGAGTGGTATATATTGTAGAGGTGTATATATATAAATATGTGAGAGTTTGGCGAGTTTGGTATATTTATTAATTTTTTTAGTCGGCTTTGCCATTCATGACATCGAATGGCATTGCGGATTCCCAAGGGAAATGGGATTTGTTACATTAATTATCTTAGGCTTGAGAAAGATAGGGAAAGAAGTGTTTTAATAGTGAAATGCAAGCATGGATTGTTGAACGAGGGAGGGAAGCAAATGGTGGGACCTGTTTAGAACAGAGTTGGGGAAAAGGAAGCAAAAAAACAGAAAACAACTGGGTTGGTGAAAATAGGGAAGAAAACTTTCAAGTGTGAGCAACTCAACAAATGGGAAATAAGATATTGAAGACTGCTTCTTATTGACGCCAAAATTGCCGTCTCTTGAAATCTAGCTCCCAACACTTGTTGATATATGTTTATAGTCTTCAAAATGAGTGATCCGTGTGCTCATGAACAAGGTTGTTGCATGGCACACAAGTGTGTGTGTGTGTTTTTTGGCGGGATTTTGCCTCTTTCTATTGGCCTTCTTCACCTTCGGCCTAACCAACTAAAAATTCTTCTATAAAAAGTGTCCACACGTGTGACGTGGTAAATTAGACGTGTGTATTTTCTTTTTGGGTTTTTAATTTCTTAAGAGATAGAGGAGAAACCTCTTTCAGGGCATAAGTTTGGCCTGACAACAGAAAAGGTCTTTGGGGCCTTTCAACGCGTGTTTGTATCTGATTTTGATCACATAAAATAAGCATTTGCCAGATATAATCAACTACTTGTCATCTCCTATCCTATTCATCCTGTGCATTGCATGTGATTGACAATGGATACTTTGTAGCTTTGCGATTTGTTTTTACTACAACATCAAATATCTTTTAACAAGAAAGTGTGCAACTAATGAGGGCTGCCACATCTCAGTGCAATTAGGCTAATACACAACATATGTACTCCTGACCCAAATGCAATGGCATTTTCACCCTCCAACTAAGCTACGAGCAGTGACCCATAACATCGACGAAACATATGAGCCATCCCTTATCACATCTAGCATGCACAGGTGTGTCTATAGATATATATATATATCTTAGTCTCCCCCTCTCTTTCACGTCAAAAGAAATATGGTCTACCGCTTTTATTATAATAATGGACAACAATGAAGACAATTTCTGTTCAGCACATGTTCGACAGCTTCTCTTGGATCTATCTATTTGCCTATACATCTTCCTGTATGCATGCCTCTAATTCAGGACAGGAAGGGCCACACTCGAATAATGAACTTAACCCTAGGTTTTCTTTCTTTTTAATTTTTTACATATGAAATTTGAATATAATGACACCAAGTGTGAAGTGTGAATCAGCAAGGTCGTCGTATATTTCTGCTTTTATGCAAGAGACCTTTTAGTTTGTTCCCAAAAAAGTGGATCCCATAAGCCATCGTGTCCAAATTCACTTGGTGATTTAATATGATGTTTAGCAATTGAATATGATGTGTTGTTTCCTCATTAGTCCTGACTAGCGGCAGCCATTGAAATCAGCCATTCTCAAATAAAAGAGTTTGGCATGCGTTGATCTAATCAGAGGTCTTGTTTAATTAATCATCAACAAGTCGTGATAATTTAATCTCAACTATCCATATCCACATGATAACCATATGATATGTAAGATTTCAACCTTAAACCTGTTAGTCATATGCATTTATCGTTGTACAAAAGCATCTAGCTCAAAAATTTACATAAATTATCTCCTTTTTTCTCAACATATTCTTTTGAGAATCTACTCAAAAGTTAGAAAGATTTAGTTCAATTCTGTAACTCTTGATGCATCCCTCTATCCAGGTCAATAGTTTCACTAGTATGAAAACATTACAGAAGACTAACTGGACTACTGGAGTAACATCACTAATTGTCATCCACTTGGTAATCAGGTCCCTAGCTTACGAGTATTAATTTGACACGAGGCATTGCGAATTAGGGTTAGGATGGTGACTCGGCGGCTTCTTTATTGATGTAACAATTACCTAATGAGTTAGAATTTAGGATCTTGTAAGCAAAAATGGTTCCCACCATTATCCCTTCATCATTCCTAATATCCACTTGTTGGAGACTGGTAACTTGTAGCTATGATTAACCTATAATGGAGTATTTATATGATAATAATGGATGCCCATAAGGCACCATCATGTTTGTCACTGTTAGAGTCTCCTTGCGACAAACTCATATAAGAAGAGAAAGCATTGGCCAATGGTTCACTTTATCAGGACTCTTAATATTTTATTGTACACATTCGTATGTCTGTACTTCAGTTCTCATTTTATCCCCCAAAGTACTTTGCTTTTAGCTAAACAAAATGGTATTTAAAATGGGAGAATCCTAAGTTATTTTTTAAAAAAACCAAAAAAGTCAAAAATTATTTTGTCTCTCCCAATAAAAGCGGGACTTATGGGAGTGCAGGGAGCAGGATCTTGTTCTTTATCTATTCCATCTCTCGGGAAAAATTTCAACCTTTTCTGGTGTGGCCATGACAAAAATGGAGGACACTTAAAAAAATTTCAACTTTTAAAGAGATTATTGATGTCTAGCTAGTTGCGAAACCCTGGCTCGTGGGGTTCCCGTAAAAGCTTCATAGGCCCATGTAACTAAAGAGTTCAAAAGCTAGAATGATACGCCCCAATATAATGTTCTCACGCAAATGCAATGCTCTCTCCATATAGATATGCTGAATGTAAGACAGCGCCACTTCCCAGAGTAGTCCATAGGGCACTCAAATGTCACCGTCCTAAGTCATGACTTTACCAACAAAAGGAAAACCAAAAATGAAAAGAATGTACTGACAAATTCCAATAACATCACAGCAGTCTTGGAAATAAATTCACATTTTGTCTCTTTAATAGTATAGTTTCTTGGTCACCCTTACTCATTCTTTTCCCAATTTAACAAATCGGTATACACAATAATTTATTAATCACATGCTCAAATGATAACTTATCAAAATTTTACAGTACTATAATATATTAATCACACGTTCAAATGAGTTGTTTGATAAGTTATCAAAATTAAAAATTATAATAATTTATTAACTGCATAATTTGAAAAGTTAATTTGGTGACCGACTGAAATCAAAACTGGGGTACGACTGTACTCATTCTCCAATCAACACCTTTGCTTTCACGTTCAATATATAGCCAATAAAATTAACCAAATTACAGTGATATTACTGATAGCATCAATCCAATGATCGGGTCCACAAAATCTGTCTCAACCATTTTGAAAATCTAATGCGTATTTTCCATTTCTAGTCTGTATAAATCCATATTCTGATTAGGAAAAAAAAAAAGAAGAAGAAGAAGAAAAGGAAGTGTCTTTCCAACTCACAGTTAACTTCTTTGGATGCTATAAAAAGAAGTTGAAAGAAAAGCGTTAGGAGTGGCAAGTCTCGAGGGAGCGTCTATGCACATGTTGTTGTGTTCTTTCTTTTTGTTTTCTGGCCTTGGCGATGTTAGTGCCTGCTTGGACCTCATTCAGTAAGGTGGAGACAAGACAAAAGAGTCTTCTACGCAATCATAATCCTTGAAAAGTAACAAACGCCAACTTTGTTCATATCACTCACGTGTCGGTCTACAGTGCTCTAAGCACGTTAATTTATCATTTAATAGGAAAACCCAACTAGCAAAGTCACAAGAACCATAGTTATAATCTTTTCAAAGAATTTAACTTTGCTGGTTGTTATTTTAAGCATCGAGAGAGGTGGTAGCTAGAGGCCAACATATGTAGCTGAGTGATAAGTTCAAGAAAAAGAGAGATAAATGAGCAAGAACTTCCGAATATGGTAAGAATTTGCCCGTCTTTCTCAACAAGTTAAAACGAAAAGATATTTCTTTGATTGACACAGAAGCTGCTGTTAGCCGAAAGCTTATACAGTAGAAAAATACAGAAAAGTTGATGCAACATCCATCTGAGTGCATTCCACATCAATATCACATACTACCAACTTTGTGGCTTGGAAAAGGAAAAAAATTATATGAAGCGTAAAGCATGAAGGAAAGACCAGGAACAGCATTGCTCTTCGTATGTTGGAAGCTCATGAAGATACTGACGTCACGTCTTTCTCATGGAATATATAACATACTATCAATGATCAATGTTCTACGATTTGGCTAGTAGGTCCGAGTAAAGGCGCAGAAAAAAGAAAAAGAAGAAGAGGAGTTTAAGAGTATTGTACAAAGTACAGACACTATAAATCACTTGCTTCCAAGGGAAAGGAGATGAAATATGTAGCTTTGGCAAAAGTTATCCATTAATAAATGTTGGGATTTTGGGTTGTTAATGGATCAATCGACTGTTCATATTACTTGGAAAAGGGTGTAGTTTATTTACGAAACACCCTTTTCTACAACTCATCTAAAGGTGTCTCCCCTTCATTTATCTTTTATAATTTGACATTGTGACAGCCTACCTTAAGATTGTACTTAAAATCAGAAGATGCAATTTTTGTATCATAATATAGGGTGGGTTGTTCTATATCTTTACACGTTAAAAAATGGAGAAGGCTACTTGAGTAGTTAATCAAGAAAAACTACTAGAGCATGCATCAAATCCTCCTAATTAGAAAACCCAAGCGTTCTGTTTCAGTAAACAAAGGAAATTCGCTTGCTCACTAGTCACTACCCACTTCTATGAATCATCAAACGGCAATCCCAATTTGGGCATGGACTAAATTTAACCAAAATTGGTCTCATTAAATATAACCAAGTAAAGGTCCATTAAGCATTATAAGAACAATTGGGCCTAATTATGGGCTTTAAGAAGCAAACCACAATTTATGCTCATCGGAAGCTTTCATCTTCCACTTAGTTTCACCCATGGCCCTTTACGGTCCCGCTTTGTGTCACGTTAGCGTTTCTCGGACTCTTCCCTCTCCGGTCTACAGCCCCTCCATGAATCCACCACCGTATTTTCGCTCCTCCTCAGCCTTTCTCCAACGCACCGTTTCGATTGACCCTGTCAGAGTCTCGCCGACTACCCAAAATTACGTTTACCCGGATCCCATTCCCGAGTTCGCACAATATGTAAGTATAGAAAGAAGGATTCTTTGTCAAGTGTTCAACTTGTTTTGTTTGTAGATACTGCGATAAGAGTTTGTTTTGTTTTGTTTCTTTTGTGTGTGCTATCAAAGGAAACTCAGAAGTTTAGGAGAGAGCTCTTGAAGAAACTGTCTGAGGATAAGGAAACATTCGGTGTTGAGCTTCATAAAGTTGTCGATATTTGCTCTGAGGTATAAGTATAACCCTTCTTTACATGGTATTTATTTTTCATGCTCTATTTGCTATGCACAAAGAGAATTATTGGATTTAGTATTAAACTAAGCAAAGTTTAAGAGAGATGATCGTAACCCACTCGATAAAATGTGGAAATGAAGCTAAGTTCAAGTCATAGACTTCGTGAGATTTGACACTTGCCCGAGTGAAGTTGTTTGAAGTTCTTTGAGAAACGCGTGGCAGTTACATGGAGTCTAATTGATAAATGTTGAATCTTTTTTGGTTTTTCGTCTTAAAATTTTCAAAATAGTGCTTGACATCACATTGAAATGTTCCTTTCTTTCTTGTGCATGTAGATTTGTGACTGCCAAAAAGTTAGATATGACCAGCCAGCTGTAGCGAACCAGACCCTGTCCTATTTTGCTTGCATAGTGTGAAATTTAGAGCCTTGAGTTGGTAGTTATTGAGAGAACGTAAGAAATAGATAGTCATCTGGCAGTAATAAACAAAAGCGATGACTTCAATGCACCGGAGTCCAAACTTTATTTTTGATCAAATAAGTTCTAAATGAAAAGAAAGCGTCCATACTAAGTGTAGCAGGGAAGCTCACTATTTCGTAAAATATGCGCAAATGACATTAATGTTCTACTTTTCCTGCTGTTTATCGATCGAAGATCACGTTCTTTAATCTTTTAGATCATTTTGTTTGGATGGAATTGATATAGATAGATAGATACCCGAATGTTGAGGATGGTTTGCACTATTATAATCCGTTATATTAGATCGCGATGATCTCATATCTAGGGATCTGATCAGGTCATCTGCGCCGTTTGTCCTGTGTCATCCTCTGCCAGCTATAAATTTTGCAATAAATAAATGGAGAAGAGCTAGCAAAATTTGTAGCTGAAGGGGAGTGGCAAAGGGCTGAAACAGGACCGGTGATCTCGTGCGATGGAAAGAATATCTCACAGATATTTGATGTGACTGTGAATAAAGACTTTACATTTAGGATGTCAAAATTTCAACAAGCCATGAGATCATCGCCGTCGTAATTTAAGACAAAAATTTTCAGTTTCTCCATTTACAACCACCTTCATTTATTGCTCTACATAAATCCCCTACGTCATCCTAAACTAACATTTTAAGATTTTATGATCGCCCTTACAGTAAATTGAAGATAATTGGGCTGAGATACTGATTAGAATTTAATGCATTTCGTAGTATGAGGTATTCTTAAGCAGGTGATTGCTGTTGATCTGCCAATACCTTAATCATTTTGTACTTCCAGTAAAACGCGTTCTTGATGTGACATGTGGTCCTGTGTTTGACAATATGTTGCACCTTGAAGCGTGTTCGTATTAATGTCCACATGGTCAGTTGTAAGTATCTTTCAGAAAATTCGCTGGCTGTAAGAAATTGGAAGTTTACTGCAGAAGTTTACCCACCACATTCTTTCTGAAGTCCACCCTTGATGGAAAAACAAATCTGATTGCTTTGAAATCAGTCACCTCTTGGATGGCAGGTTTTCAAGTAACGCTTAAGACGGCGGAAATTGTTACTCGATGTAAGAGGGAAGCTTAATGTGTGAACTTTTCATGCATGTTTGAAGTTCAAATATTCTATTCCTTTCCTTTCCTCGAGAAATGTCGAGGAAGAGACGATTAAGTATTTGACACCGATAAGCGAGGTGCCATAATCTGGGAACAAAATCTTCTGTTCCGAAAATTCCTGTTCTTCTGTTTCCGTGAATTCTCATTCATCCACTTTTAATTTATTTATTACGATGAATTTTGGAAAAGGGGGAACAAATCTTCGGAACAAAAGCTGTTCCATAATGTGGACATGAGGTGTTCAAACTTGGTTAGGGTGCCAATAAGAAACAAAACAATGTAGCATGTTGAACTCATTGTATTCTTTCCGACCCTCGCCTATATCCGTATTCCCCATGCATGGCGATTTCAAGGTTGCATTGGTTGTAGGGAACGATGGAAAGAGTCATTGTTTGAGCCATAGTATAATTTTCCCAACAGACAACATGCTTACATTCATTAGCTCTTAAATTATATTAGTTACGCTTTTGTAACAAAGCTCTCAAATCTTCAGCATGCTCAAGCAACTTTTTCTTTTATCATTTCATAGTGTTTGCTTGACTTCGTAACAGTGAATAATTGACCCTGGAGAAATATCTGACCTGACGACCAAATTAGCAGAGTTAATAGAGACAACTCCCATCATTTGAAACCAACTTTTTGCACATGTTTGGTCCAATCCTGGCGTTATCTTTCATAACTTACTTGTGTGTTCTATAACTTTACTTAAAGGAGAAGATTCGGATTATTGTTTGATGCTAACTGGCTTATTGTACTTGAACCAGATATTTAGCGAATTCTTGAATAAAGAGTATGGAGGACCTGGAACAATGATGATTGAGCCGTTTACTGATATGTTGATTGCTCTCAAGGAGAACAGGTTACCTGGTGCACCTGTGGCGGCAAGAGTCGCCCTCTTGTGGGCTCAAAATTATGTTGATCTTGATTGGGAACATTGGAATTCTAAACCATCAAAATGAAGTTTAATTGTAAAATTGTAAATGTTTCAACTTTATCTACGTGTTATACTCTGAAAACCGAATTATCAACTGTAAGATTTCCGTAATATTACTTGTACAACGGCAGCTCCATTACTCTTTTTTATAGCTATACAGGTCTTTTATTTTCTTGAAAATGGTCCAAAAGAGGGGACGTCTGGTTTGACTATCGGTTTGGGATATGAGATTAACCATCGTCACTCTATCTAGTGAACTCATAATTTGCTGTCTATTCAACACGCATTATCCTTTGCAAATGGCAGAAGTACCTTTACTGCTTTGGGAACAAACCATCAGCTTGCAGTCTCAGAGATGCTCTGTAATGAGGGTCTCCATGTCTTCGATCTAAGTGAAGAGGAGTTGACTGACGGCGGTTTGTGCCGGTGTCTTTCTTGTTTCATCACCTAAATTAATTTACAGCGGTCAGCATTCAAAAAACAGAAAAAGCAACCCATGGGATATATGTATACTTCGCGACCAGAAAGCTAGCTTTCTTTTCTTCATCTTACGTATAATCCAATAATTTGAGATCGCGATTATCAATCAAACATTGAATAACAGCTTCTTAAAACAAAACTCCTGCGGATGTTACTCCATTAGCGGTATGAGATTAACCTAGTATGTTCATATTTCCTCTGGTTCGTCAAGAATCATTGTCTGTATTTGGTTGTTTGGTGGATATAGTAGCCAGTCGAGTTCGAGAAAGGAGGTGATCAATGTTTGAGGATGAATATCACACAAGCAACTCAGCGAATGCTTCAAGAATAAGTTCAAATCAACAAATAGTCCACTTATACGTATACCTTGAGCTCTGTGTCAGGTTTCTTTTCTGCTTCACAATCCGGTCTCTGCTTCTGATCTGATACCTGCGTTTTCTCAACAGATTCTGGCTGCTGCTTCTTCATTTTGGCATATTTCTTGGCCCTCAACACCTTCATAACCTCTGCAACCAAAAAATATACCCTCACTAAATGAACAGACATGAGCATACAGCGTTTACGACAAAAACTTCTCATCTGAGCATTCCTTTACCTTGCTTAGTAACGAGCCGATAGGCATGGCCAAGAGAGAGTGTATCATTTGGTCTGAGAAGCTTAACACGCGTAAATTGCACAACTTTCTGTTCCGGGTTTTCTTCACCAGAGACAGGCAGTGGAATGATAAGGGAAACATAATGACCAGGATTCATTTTCATGACTTCACTTGCTGTCACAGACCAATATACCCTCTCTATCTTTCCATCAGGATGCTGAATTACAAGAGCTGCAGCATCTATGGCTTGACAATTCCCCATGTTTCTCTCTATCTCCACACTCCAAAACTCTCTTGTGAACAGAAGAGAGAGAGACTTGGAGTAAGATAAGGAAAGAAGAGAGAAGGAAGGATTGTAAACCAAGCAACTGTCTCTTTCTATACAGCTCCCACCACCCTGCAAATATACTACTAGTAAGGGTCCTTATTCAAACAGGCCGTCCCTCATTTCTAAACTAGCTTAAAAGAGCTGTTTTTATCAAAAAAAAAAAAAAAAGAGACCCATTTGTGCTTTCGATTCCGCAATATATGAAGTTTGTTACTTTATGGTTGATATCGTCAGCATTTTATGTTGACGAAAATAAGAATTTTATGATTTATTATTATTATTTAATAATTGGCATCGGAACCTTCGTGTGGTGCCACGTGGAGAGGTGTCAGGCATGGCCGGGCAGTTTCGGCGGTGCCGTCGGAGTCAATTGGCTGTGTTTGCTCTTCTTTTCTTGGTTAAATATAAGGCCCCACTGAGAGTTTAATGAAATGGTTTGAACGGAGATATGTCAACTTAAAAATAAATAGATAATAACTTTTATTCATTTTAAGGAATATATATTTATCATTTAGAAATTATTATAACATATTTTATGATATTAAAAGATAAAACTATTTTGAGTCGTATCTTAATAAATATTTTCAAATGATTGATTTTGGTGTGAGTGACAAATTTATAGAATTATTCTAATTTGATTTTAATAATAATTTTTAATAAAACAATACAAATAAAGTTTAATAAATGAATTTTTAGTTTTAATAAAAACTAGTAAATAATAAATTATTATTATTATTATTACTATTACTACAACAATTACTACTACTACTGAAGGGCTCAATGATATTAGAGCCACTAGGTTTCAGCCTGGGTTGCCCCACGTCGTGAGTTCGAATTCCCGAATGATAAAGGGAGGACTTGCACTGTGCATATCAATTCACTTAAGTAACCACCACGCTCCACTTGTGCAACTTTGACGCAATGGTACTACGAGTCCTCCTTTTATCATTTGGGAATTCAAACTCGCGACGTGGGACAACCCAAGCCGAAACCTGGTGGCTCTGATACCATTAAGCCCCTCAAAATGCCTTGTGAAGGGAACACATACCAAATCACTTAAACAACTGATACCAACACAGGACCTTGAAGGGCACACAGGAAAAGTACGATAACCAACTAGCCAAACCAACACCTTTAAGAAGATCATCGACTAACTAAAGTCGGATTGTAGATTACTGCAGTATCTGGTAGACTATTGTGGAACAACATAGGAACCTTACGACAATGGGTAAGTTCTAAGTATGATAGTCGAGACTTCAAAGCCCTTTTCTCTACGGGCACCACACTCAGCTTTTTTCTTAGGCGCCTTACTCTCTCACAACACCTTTTCTCCTTTGAAACAATAGTCGCAACAGTATCTAGACTCTTTCCCCGTTAAGCTCAAATCTCACAGCGGAATTGTTTTAAAAGCAGTCACAAACAGTCTTACATTTTCTGATACACAAGATTCTCAGAAGAGGTGAGTGTAAAGCATACTTGTCTCTGTACCATGACAGATAGTAACATTACTCAAGAAGTAAGCTTTCAAGAGAGGGAGAATGTGGTGGTTGTATAAGTACTTCTTCCCTTTGTAGGGTTCCGATCATGTATCTCATACATAATATATATATCAAATATACGCAGCGGAAATAAAACAGAACCTTAAAAACCAGATCTACTTATGCATATAGATATAAAAAACAAAAACATGAATTATAAGATATTTACATACATTTCCAACGATCTCCTTCGTTTTTTGATCTTCTCTGCGTTGGGTTGTCGTAAACCACAACGATCAACATAGACCGTCTCTAATAAAAGTCCACATGAAGATAAAAGGATAAAACCTCACCAGGAGATGTCTAGAATTCTTTTTTTGAGCTAGCAAAGACAAAAACTTTTGTGAGAGTTAGAGAGAAAAAGAGTGTATGTAAGAAAGAACCTTTCTTTTTCTTGTGTCTTTCGTAAGATGCACTAAAATCATCTTTATTTTCTGCACCATTTGGCCTTTCATAACACCTATTAGAGAGTTATGGGAAGTTAATGGTCATGAATGGCATGCATTAATTGAAGTTATGGAAAGCTAATGACCATGAATAACATGCATTAATGGAAGTTTGGGAAGTTACTGACCATAAATAGCATGCATTAATAGAAGTTTGGGAAGTTAATGGCCAAATTGGCAGCCAATAACACTTGTTTCTAATCCATTATATGCAATATTTTCTACCACAATCACATCGCGATACAATCCCGAAACACTCTCTCATATCTTGAATCACCATTTAAAACCATTTTACTGATCTTTTGGATCTCTTATGTGTGTGACCCATTAGGTTTTCGGTTAAGTTGGCTACTTAAATTAACACTTAATTCAAGTAAGTCAAGAGCGGTATCTAGTAACACGTCATGACCCCTAATTGATCGGAAAGTTAGCAATTTGACTACGAACCTTTCCATATGCAATGTTGCCATGCAATTCTTCCTTTCACCATCTATACATACTTGGTTCAGAGTATGGTCAAAGTGTCAACTCCCAATCTTCTCCAAGTGATATTAGAACTTATTATGAGGATCTCATTACTCTATGTATCATTAAAGACTCTTGTTGGCCCTTGAATTTTTTTATTTGATTAAGTATGATTAGATGAAGTTTGGGGTCTTGATAGATTAATTTGTGTTAGAATTAATTGTCATGTTAGCGTTAATGAGGTTATGTGGCATAAGTGACTAAATTGAAGTGTTAGAGGGGTAAGTTACATTAAGGGCATTTTTGGGCATGCCACTTAAGCATTTAAGTTCCTAGGCTTTTAAGTAAGGACAAATTGGACATTTTGCTTTCATTAAGGGTATAAAAGAGAGGAGAAATGAGTGGCTTGCATAGGAGAAGAAGAGAAAACGAAATTGAGAGAAGAGGGAGAGAGAAAGTGTCGTTGGTGGAGAGAAAGAAGGAGAAAAAGAAGAGCTAAGCTAGGGTTTCCATTTTTCTTGGGATTCAAGGGGATTTTGAAGTTATTTCAAGAAGGAAAAAGCTGGAGAAAGGTTCAAGCTCTCATTTGAGCCAGGAAACCCTTTGGTTGGGTGAAGATTTAAGGTAAGTGAGTTTTAATGTTTTGAATTTTTGAAGTGGTTTTGGTTCAAAGAGCTTAGGAAATGGATGAGTTTAGATATTCTAGGATCAATTTCATGCATTGGGTCCCTTAGGTTTTCCAATTTTTGAATCCTATTGATTTGGGATTTTTGTGTTATTGTTGAAGAAGATCAAGGGAGGCAAGAGGAGCAAGAGGAGAGGCCCAATTGAGCAAGCTTTCAAGCAAGGAAACCAAGGTGGGTTACAGTTTTATACTTGTGTTAATAAGTCATAAATGTTTTTCAACTAAATGGAATTAATGACTTTTTCCAACTACCTCATAAATGAGCTTTTTATTGTTCTTTAAATGATTGAGAATTTGCCATAAGTTGTTGTATGTGAATTTTGGGAATGAATTGCAATTGCTTTGCAAATATGGAAATTGTTGCTTTTGAATGAGTTGAAAATGGCTTTTATGATTGGTATGAGATTTTTGGTTGTTGAATTGTGGAAATATGTCATGTGCATGAAAAACAAGTTTTTAAGAATGTGCCATTTAGGCAAAATATTTTTAGTTCATGAATTACATGTTATGTGGGTTTGGTTTAGTCCATCCAAGAATTGTCACATGCACGTTGACCAAGTTAAGGCTTCTCCCGCCTGCCCGCTAGTGGCATGGAGCTCCTTTAAGGACTCCCTCAAGTTTACGACTACACAAGACCATTATATGGAATTGTGTTGTTTGTCATGTTTATGGACTTGCTAAGCCAACTGTGATTTGTTTATGTGTGTACATGTGTTGACAAGTTTGAGAAATGCTTGATTTATGAGAATTGTGATTTGATTTGACAAAGTTGAGAAATACATGTTTTATGGGTTTTGTGAGAAATTGTTATGATTATGAATGATTCAATGTTTTTTGCTTATTACTGATTATAAAAGTGTTACCCACGAGCGTTAAGCTCACCCCCTCACCTTCCCACCCATAGGTGATGTGCAAGTTAGCGAATGATCGAGATGAGCGCCAAGGCATCACTCCATTTTGCACTTTTGTTCTTTTGTTCTTTTGGAAGTTGGAATGTGTAAAACAATGCTTTATATGCATTTAGAGAAATTACTGTTTTGCAAAGTTTTTATTTTGGATTATGATTTATTTGTGGCTCTAAATGCCTTCGAAAGCGTTGAAAACTCTTATCTTTTTATGGGAATGAAATACACATGCATTATGTTGTTTATGCCATTTCAAGTTTTTACATTGCCATTTTCAATTTTCATAAGGGTAGGAATGTGTTTTGAATTAAAGTGAAATTATGGAATTATTTAGGTAGAATTGATAAAATTCGTCTCCTGGGAAGTTGTAAAAGATCTTTTAATCTTTTCAACGATATGAAGTTTATGATTTTTGGATGCCAGAATGGAGAGATATGAGTGTTACAAGTTAAGATGCTGCTTATGATGTGTGTTTACAACAGTTATGGTGACTGATAGGAAATTGAGGTTTTGATGTCTTGCATGAGTTAAGATTTGAGACTTTGGTGAAATAAATTTGTTGTTTGGATTGTTACGAAGTGTTTAGGCATTAGAATAAGTGAATTTGTGAAGATTATAAGTATATATGGTGTTATGATGGAAGTTGGAAGCATTAGAGAGGCATTGAAGGATTTTGGGGAACCTCAATGTTCGTTTAACGGATATAAGGTCCGTTAAACGGACCTTCTTAGGTGTAACAACACCCCTTGCCTTGTCTATGTCTGTTAAACAGACATCGTCCATTTAACGGACCTTCTCGGGTCATTTTGAGCTCTCACAGCTGATCCATGTCGGCAAACGGACATAGATGTCCATTTAACAGACAAACGGACATCCACTAGACAGCTTAAGGAAAATGTGATTTTTGACCATTTTAGAGGTAGAATAGCATTTTTTGGTCTTCATGAAAGTTGTAGATCTTGCAGTATTCTTTCTAATGGTCCAATAACGAACTCAATACGACATTGAGATTGAAAGTTATAGTGATCGTGCCAAGATAGGTTCAAATCGATTTGGGGTATAAACATGGTCTATTCCTTTTGGCATAAGTCCCTCATCCGACCTCCAATTGAAGTGATTCTTTGACCAATAGATTCCTAACACATGTATAGTTCTTTCCATAAAAATTTGTATCATTTAGAGTTGATTTGAGAAAGTTTGCATTAAAGTAAGTGAGAGGTCGGTTAGGAGAGCATGTTTGGGGTATGAGCACATTTAGGCTTTTTAAAGCATATCTTGAGTTGTAAAACTCCGATTGAGGTTATTCTTGCTTCAAAGCAAATTAAGGGCTTAGAGTTACAATTTCTTTGAAGAAGTCAACTTATGAATTTGGTGATTGATTAGTGTGTGCTCACCACCATTGTGGAATGACGACAAATGACCTACAAGGTTTTAAGCACAAAGTTCCTGACTCCGAATGTTGGGCTCCGGAAACGGAGTCCAATAGTTGTGGTATCAAATCGACTAGGTTTAGTGATCTCCTAGGAATCTAAGTGGGTAGTTTTCAAGTATGAAGTGAGCATGCATTATTTTACATGAACCACATGCATTGTTTTAAATGAACAACTTATATTATTTTGAATTGTTTTACATGAATTGAAACTGTTTTGCATGAATTAAATATTTCCAATAGTTTTAAATTGAAGGAGTGATTATGCCGCCTCGAAAAAGAACTTGAGGAGCTCTTACTCGATCTAGCTCTCATCGCGGAAGTACGGATTAATCGCTTGTCCCGCATGACGCAGGGACACACCTTGTTTCTGATTTTGAGGCACCTAGTGTGTAACATGAAGTGCCACCGCCTCCTTCTCCTATGCCTCAAGTGAACCCACTGGACCCGCAGTTCTTTCAAGCCTTTGCCCAGGCTTTTACCTATGCCATAGGCCAAGGGTCATGAGTGCCAGTGCCAGCTCCAATGGAGAGGAGTAGGCAATATGATAAGCTTTGTAAGTATAGAGCTGTGGACTTTAACGGGACCCTGAAGAGGCAGAAGCATGGCTGAAGAGGACAGAGAGGGTCTTGATTCAAATGAAGTGCTCTGATGAAGAGAAGCTGGATTATGCAGTTAGCCTGCTGCAAGAGGATGCACTTCACTGGTGGGAATCAGTGCTCCACAGTCAGGTTATGCTTCCAATGCTAACATGGAGGGAATTTTTGGAAGCTTTTCGGAGGAAGTACTTCTCGAGGATCTATATTCAAGAGAAGGCCAGAGAATTTCTGAATCTCACACAGAGGGAAATGAGTATGAGTGAGTACGAGCTCAAGTTCACCCAGCTATCTCGGTATGCAGCTAACATTGTGGCGAATGAGGAGGACAAGTGCCGCAAATTTGAGGGTAGTCTTCAACTAGGGGTCAAAGAGAAGGTGTTGATCCACAACTTCTGTGACTACCAACAGTTGGTAGATGCTGCCCTCTAGGCTGAGAAGCTGGAGAACATAAGATATGAAGCAAACAAGAAGAGGAAGAATCGAGAGCAGTCTTCAAGGAAGGTGATGAGTGATTCGATGCCAGAGAGGAGTCTCCGCTCCCAGAGTGAAGTGGGGAGTAGTGGCTCTACCAAGAATAAACAAGTGAAGGTAGTTTCAGTGCAAGCCTCAATTGTCGGAGGCAATAGAAAGACGGAGAGGAGTAGTCGCATGAATACGAACCCCCAGTGTGAGAATTGTGGGAAATTTCACAAGGGGAGAATGCTTCAAGTTGCCTGAAGCATGTTTCAGATGCGGTGAGAAGGGGCACATGATCAGAGACTGTCCCCAAGTAAACAGGAAAAAGGGGTCGCAGTCGCAAGCCCCAAGAAGAGCAGAAACAGTGGGACCCAGGCCAGTCACAAAGATGGGCAGTTTTGGAGCTGTGAGGAAGGCTAATCCTCCAGGGAGGCCAAGAGGTTAGGCACAAGCTAGGGTATTTGCTATGACCCGAAAGGAAGCTGCAGCTGCTCCTGAGATTGTCACAAGTATGGCTCAGTTATTCAATTCTGTAGTTTTTGTCTTTATTGATACTGGCTCTACGCATTCATTTGTTTCTGCAAGTATGAATTTGCATACTGTGAATTCAATGCCTTTGAATAGTCCTTTGCTTGTTAGTACACCCCTAGGGAGGAATGCGGTAATCAGTCGAGTGTATAGAGACTGTGAATCGGATATTGAGGGTGTTAGACTGGTAGTATACTTGTTACCTTTATAGCTGAAGGGTCTAGATTTGATACTGGGTATGGATGCCATGGAGAAGTATCATGTGAAGTTGGATTGTAGCCTCAAGGTGGTAGAATTTGATATGGGAAATGGTGAGAAGGTAACTTGATATGGGAAATGGTGACAAGGTAATTTTCAGCAAAGACAGAAGAATGTCACCGCCAAGAATTATTTCAGCTTTATTAGCTAGCAGAATGATGGAAAAGGGGTGTGAAGCCTTCTTGGCACATGTTGTGGATACTGAGGTGAATGAAGCAAGGTTAGAGGATTTTCCAGTAGTGAAGGAATTTTCAGATGTATTCCCAGAGGAGTTACCTGGTTTGCGACCGGTGAGGGAAATCTCATTTTGTTATTGACTTGATTCCCGGAACCGCACCCATTTCTATACCACCATATAGAATGGCTCCAACTGAACTGAAGGAGCTTAAGGAACAGTTGGAGGAACTGTTAAAGAAGGGGTTAATACGGCCGAGTTCATCACCATAGGAAGCACCGGTTTTGTTTGTTAGGAAGAAGGATGGGACATGGCGCATGTGTATCGATTATCAAAGACTCAACAAGGTGACCGTTAAGAACAAGTATCCTCTACCCCGGATTGATGATCTATTTGACCAGTTGCAGGGAGCAAGAGTCTTTTCTAAGATTGATCTCAGGTCAGGCTATCATCAGCTCAGAATCAAGGAGTCTGACGTACGCAAGACAACTTTTAGGACTTGTTATGGGCATTACGAGTTCCTAGTCATGCCATTCGGATTGACCAATGCTCCGACTGCATTTATGGATCTTATGAATAGGGTCTTTAAGGAGTATCTGGATCAGTTTGTCATAGTGTTTATCAATGATATTCTGGTTTATTCCAAAAATGAAAGGGAACATGAGGAACATCTCAGGATAGTGCTACAGACATTAAGGGAGAAGGAGCTTTATGCCAAATTCAGCAAGTGTGAGTTTTGGCTTCACAAAGTGATTTTCTTTAGACATGTGATTTCTAAAGATAGGGTACATATTGATCCAAGGAAAATTGAAGCAGTAGTGAATTGGCATGCACTGACGACAGTGGCAAAAGTAAGAAGTTTTTTGGGTCTAGCAGGGTATTATAGGAGATTTGTTGAAGGATTCTCGATGATAGCTGCTCCTATGACATAGTTGTTGAGGAAAAATCAGAATTTATCTGGAGTGATGAATGTCAGAAGAGCTTTGAGGAGCTTAAGCATAGATTGATAAGTGCTCCAATCTGACTTTGCCCACAGGAGAGGAAAATTATACAGTTTACAGTGATGCTTCAAGGAAGAGTTTGGGTTATGTATTGATGCAAGGAGACAAGGTAATCGCTTATGCCTTGCGGTAGCTAAAGCCTTATGAACTGAATTACCCAACCCATGATCTGGATTTGGCAGCAATAATTTTTTTTCCTGAAGATTTGGAGACACTATTTGTATGGGGTGTAGACAAAGATTTTATGGATCACAAGAGTCTCAAGTATTTGTTAAGTCAGAAAGAGTTGAATTTAAGACAGAGAAGATGGATAGAGTTGCTCAAGGATTATGACCTGATGATTGAATACCATCCAGGAAAGGCGAATGTGGTAGTGGATGCATTAAGTAGGAAATCCTCTATTGCTTATGTTCAGATAGTGGATTTGTCGTTATTGGAAGAAATGGCGAAGCTTAAAATAAGTTTGAAACAGGAGGAACCAGATTGTGTGATTGCAAAATTCAGAGTGAGGCCGATACTCAAGGAGAAAGTTAAGGAGTTACAAGCACAGGATGCAAAATTGAGTAAGCTCCGAGAAGAAATTTAGAATGGCAAGAAATCTGAAGTGGTAGTGAGGGATGATGGACTTATGGTTGTTGGAACCAGACTTTGTATCCCTAATGTCAAGGAAGTTAAGGATGAAATACTAGACGAGGCACACAATGCGCCTTATTCCATGCACCTAGGTAGCACCAGGATGTATAGAGATCTGAAAGAGCATTTTTGGTGGAAAGGGATGAAAAGAGATGTGGCTGAATATGTGAGTAAGTGTCTAGTGTGCCAGCAAGTCAAGGCTGAGCACCAAGCACCATCTGGAAAATTAAGGCCATTGTCCATTCCTAAGTGGAAATGGCAACGGGTAACTATGGATTTTTTGATAGGATTGCCTAAGACTTGTAGGAAGCATGATGGCATATGGGTCATTGTTGATCGGTTGGCAAAGTCAGCATATTTCCTAGCCATTAAACAGACTAATTCTCTGCATGTGCTAGCAAAGAAGTATATTAATGAGATAGTAAGATTGCATGGGGTTCCATATTCCATAGTTTTTGACCGGGATCCTCGATTTACTTGGAGATTTTAGGGAAGCTTGCAAGAGGCTCTCAGGACCAAGTTGAATTTTAGCACGGTTTTTCATCCCCAGATGGATGGTCAGTCTGAGAGGACCATTGAGACACTTAAGGGAATGCTCAGGGCATGTGTGGTGGACTTCAAAGGAGTTTGGGATGAACATTTGCCATTGGTCGAATTTGCTTACAATAATTCGTACCATTCGAGCATTCAGATGGCTCCTTATG
>JANZLX010000003.1:11283664-11294467 GCA_025531955.1 Erythroxylum orinocense | reverse complement strand
CAGATTATATTTTCAAGACACTTTAACATGTAATTAATAAGGGTATATCAGATATTTCATTAACTTTTTTAATAAACATGTATTTCTCTAAAACAACTTTTATTATGAATCGGAGGGAGTAATTTAATAACTCATCTCATAATTGACTTCAGAAAACATGATTGGGTCAAAGTGGGTTAAGAGCTCGAGGAGATTAAAGCATTTGCATGCGCTTTGTAATCAAGTATCATCAAAGAACAAAATTGTGTACTGATTCAGCAATGAACGGACCTGCAATTTTTTTTTTGGAAATAAAAACTTTTCATTTTACGTATTTAATTTTTATAATGTAAGTTTTAGCTAATTTGATCAAAATCATCATATTTCCAATTTTTATATTCTCTTGTGTATACTTGAAACTTATTAGTTATTCACGATCTTCCATGAACTGAATCCTGTTAATGACTAAGAATTGATAATATCAGAGAATATATTTGTAATCGGGAATTGAATCATGTGTAATTGATTCATCAGAGAAATATTTCAATAGTGTGATAATCTTTTCAACTCTGAATATTTTGGCATGTTTGGTGATGCAATTTGTGGTAATTAAGCACTACCAACTCCTGTTGAATTATTAATTTGCCAATGACATATACGACTCGGATTGACGTGTAATGGCAAATTCATGCATTGGGATGAAAAGGACTTCCGACTTTTATTTTACTTTGCTATTGCTGATTGAAACCATTCCTTTGCGTGCATAGTATATGAGACTAGAGCTCAATGGTAGCTGGATTTCAATTATTGAAACATGTCCATGGCTTCTCAAGAGTTTAAAGAATGGACATAAGCTTACAGTAGTGGTCGCCATGTCACCTCTACAATCCATGATTTGTTCAAATCAGTAAGTTATTTGCCTCAGTTTTTTGAGACATTTGAAGATTATAATGGCAGAATTACGTGCCTTGAGTGAAACAGCAAGAGTAAGACGTCAATCACACAAAAGCTTGTTGAGGACCTAAAGGTGAATTATGTCAATTGTCGTTACCTTCACCACTTGTGTTGTCAATAGAAAATCAAAACAGGACAATTCAGACCATTTTTTCGAGAAAAAAATAAGCAAAAAGGTTTCAATTTGAAGCCAAAATAGGCCCTGTCGCAGTTGCTTTCGCAAATTTCGAGACGACAAAAGTTTTTTTTGTCTCTGTAAGTGATCTTTTCGTGCGATTTTCATGTCTCAAGGAATTTCACGTGATTAGTGAACAAATTTTGTCAAAGCCAGAAATCTAGATCAAAATGATCAAAAAGTGATGAAAACTCAGTTACTTTATATACATAAAAAATGAAGAACATTAGCTCTCTTTAATACGATATTCAAGATACAATAGCTTTCTCTCATTATCTTGATTAATCTTAACTAATGAGTTATTTACAGCATCTATCTAATTACATGCAAACTAGTGCTAAGCATAAATATTAGCTAACTACAATAAATTAGTCACACTTTACACTCCCCTCTTAAAGCAGGAGCTTGGTGAACATCAAACAAATCACAGTTGGACCATAAAAATGAGAAGGAATAAATAGTTAATGCTTTAGTAAACATATCTACAATCTTTAGATATAATGAAGAATGTAGGAAATCTAAAGCAACTGACATTGAGACTATTGATTGTTTCTTTGTTTTCCAAGAAATTAAGGACTATCTTTAAAACACACAACAACCTGATAATGATCTCATAGATTATGAAAAAAATGTCCAATTTGCATCAAAAGAGGCCTCAAGTTTAAATAAATTAGTTGCTAAGGAAAAAAACCCTTTTGATGGCTACCCAAATATATTGCTAACTTCCAGTGCTACTCACAAGGAGCTTGTACATATTGACTAAGTTGATATAGTTCGTATGTGATATGAGGTCTAGTAAATACTATATAAAGAAGTCTACCAACAATTCTTTTGTATTTTTCAAGACCTAAAAGAAGTGGTCATGCTTTATTTGAAAGTTTGAACCCTTTTACAACATACGTAGTAGTTGGTTTAGATCCAAGAAGCTCTATATCTTTGATTATATCCAATATTTACTTCTTATGATTGACTGAAGTACCATTCTTGGATATGGAAATTTCCAACCCAAGAAAATACTTGGCATGTCCCAAATCTTTAATAGTAAATTTCTTAACTACATATTATATCGACTTTTGAAATACCAGTAATTAAACGTCATCAACATATATAAGAAGGGACAGGAAAGATGAACCTATAGATTTGATGAACATAAAATGATTATGTTTAGATTGATTAAAACCAAAATGGTTCAATTGAGAAGTGAATCCATGATTCTATTATTTTGATGCTTTTTTAAGTCTATATAAGGACCTTTTTAATATGCATACTTCTCCTTCTTTGTCCTTTAGATATCTATTAGGTGGAATCATATACAATTCCTCATTTAAGAAACCATGTAAATACATGCCACCATGGGCTATTCTTGGGTTTTTTAGTAAATGCTGAAAACTAGAGACCTTATATACCCATTTATTCTTCATAAAATGGGAAATGGCTTTAATATTTGGTTATGGTACGACAATTGGACTAACTTCAGTCTATTGATTAGTAAATCTAAGCTCACACACTTTAGAGGTAGAATCCCTCATAATGCCAAAGTCTCCTCATTCACTTCTAAAGGGCAATGGTCTGGTAATTTCAGAGGGTTTAATACCCTAATACTTCCTCAATCTCAATAGTACCAACAATTTGGAGACAATTGTTTAGAAACCCCATCCTAAAGGTATCTTCACTAATAAGTCATGCTACAACAACCTCCAAGCTTCATCTCTAAGGGTTCCCTAGTACTCCCTTCTTTGGCACCACTACTTCACCTTCAAAGCACCCATGTTTTTATGGCTAGCAATTCGCAATTGATCAAGTAACAAAGACAGATGACATGGAATGTTTGACCCAGTATGTGACTTATATAAGTTGCTACTAGAAGATTAGCTACACCTACTCCACTTCTATATGGAGTAAACTACTCCATAAGCTTTCACCTTTTGTTAACTTAAACGAATGGACTATTACCCTCACTTAGATCATCCGAATTTCTAGCTCATGGAAATAGGATAGTCTACTATTCAAAACAACATTTTCACTCACAATCTACAATATATGGTGTGAGAGGAATTGAAGAATATATTGCAATGAGCAAACCAATCCATACCAACTTGTTGATTTCATATTCAACGAGATACATAGTCTTGTTATAGCTAAAGATGCAACCTATTGCTTGTCAAATAGTACAAAAGCACATTGGTTTTTATAACTTAAATGATTGCGTAATCTGCATTCTAGTTTGTGTTTTGTCATTGTATAGAGATTCTTTTGATTTCCATAGTAGAAATATCTTTGTAATGTTATAAATAGTTTCACTATAGTTAATGAATTACCTTCAATTTTTTTTTAAAAATCATTGTTTATGTCTAGTTGGTAAAGAGGTCATGAATAAGAGGATGCCACATCCAACAATATTCTAACTTTAATAATCTTGGTCACAGGTGAAAAACTTTTTGTATAGTCTATCTAGTTATATCCTTTTATCATAAGTTTGGCTTTAATCCTATTAATACTTCCATCAGGTTTCAGTTTCAATTGTGCACCCACTTCTATTCTATTTCCCTTTTTCCTCTTAGTAACCTTGTTAACTTTTATGTTTCATTAGCCTCAAGAGTATCGAGCTTTTGTTTTATATCCTTAACCTAATCTACATTATGCTTTACCTTATGATAGGATTATGGTTCTTGGACATTGGACAAATTTTCGAAAAGTGACATGTATGTAGGGGTAAAATTTGAGGGTTTAATGTATGGATAAGTAAAAGGTGTATAAGATGATGCTTTTGGACCTGAAAATGAATCTTATATACTAGCTATTATGAAAAACTTGAGACATATAATTATTTAACTATATAGGTTTATGAATCACTATAGTACTTCTTTGAAACTAAGAATGAGGAGCAGAGTCGTGCGAAGTAGGTAATTTAGGATTAATGTACTCAATTAAGGGGAAAGTAAATTTTTAGTTTACATAAAACTATTTAATTAGGTTGTGGGGTTTAGATTGAATTATTACCATTATCAACTGAAACTACTAGTAAAGGAATATTTGGTTGAGAAACAGAAATGAAATTATATAAAAATTAGGTTTCATGGAAGATAACACATTTGGATATTAAAATAGTTTAGGAATCAAGATGAAATAATTTGAAAGCTTTTTGACCTTGACTATATCCAATGAATATACATGTATTGGCCCTTTGATTAAACTTGTCTTTATGAGGATATGTGTTGGTTGAAAAACACAAACATCTAAAGGTTATGAAAAATCCATATTTAGCTTGATGACCAAATATATTTTGTGATGTATTTTATAGTTTAATGTTAGGGTAGGCAATCTATTAAAGATGTACATGGCTATTTAAACTGACTCTCCCAAAATTTTCTTAGTAAGGAAGCCTAAAATGTTAACACTTTAGCAACCTACAACAAGTGCTTATGTTTCCTCTCAAGAATTTCATTCTACTAAGGAGTATAAACACATGAATTTTGATGTATACTACCCAATTAAATAAAAACCTTTAAACAAGCATTACTTAAGAACTCAGTCCCATTATCAGACCTAACAAGCTTAATATTCTTCCCAAATTGATTAAAAATGATCTTACAAAACATCTCCAAAATGTGAATAACTTGAATTTTATGAATTATTAAGTCTATGTTGCTATACTAAAATGATTCACTTAAGTAAGAAAATATGTCCACCTTATAAAGATTTTTGTTTATATTGACCCCATACATCGATATGGTCTAGTTGGAAGATATCTATAGTATGTATTTCACTAAAAGAAAAAGGTAGCTGATGTTGTTTGGCATGAGGACATGCTTCACTTAAATATTCTAGAAAATTCTCTTTATCATCAGTATATTCAATATTCTTTATTACATCAGTAGAAGGATGGTTTAATCTTAAATTCTATATTAAGTTCATAGACACAAAAAATAGCAAGATTCTTATCCTTGTCAAGAGTATATAAAGAATACTACAAAATGGTCTATTCACTAAATAAAACTGTCTAAAATATATAATCTCCCTATCACTTTACCAACTACTAGTATCTTTTCACTCTTCAGGTCATTTAAGATGCAATAGGATTCCAAGAATTTGAAAAAAATCAAGGCTATATTGGCAAGTTTTTTTTATAGACCATAGATTATATTTAAAAGTAGGTATATGTAAGGCTTAAATTAAAACTATTTATCATTAAGTGTAACATCGCCAATATGATGTATAAGCTTTAAGGATCTATTTGGTAAGTACACAATGTGAATTTATCAATTAAATTTATCAATCATAATAGGATCATTTAACAAGTTTTAATCCACACATATGTAATTTAATGCTCTAGTGTCTAATGTCCAAGATCATGGTTATATTAATCAAGATAGGCGTATCTCTATATAAAATTGTATTTGTAAAATCATTTAGATGAGCAAAATTTACTATGATGGGATCAGTTGGAGCTTTTCATTTCATCATCTTTATTAATTCCTGCTTTATCATGTTATCAAGAGATAAATCTCTGCCTTCTTCTCCTCGTTCAATAGCTTCATTGTGAGTTGCATTGGCTACATATGTATTGCTAATAACTTTCCTTTTCCTTTCTTGCAATTCCTTATACCATTTTAAAGTCCTATGGAATTTGAAGCAAGTGTCCTTTTGATACCCATTCTTCTTACAATAGTTACAATACACCTCACTTTTATCCATAAATCATGCCTTTCGTTTATGGTTTCCACCTGCATCAAGTTTCTTGTTTTTTTTTTTTTTACAAACATTGCATTATTCTCTATTGACTAGAGTTATTAGATTGGATTATTTATACGTGTATATTTGGGAATTAATATATGTAGTAACCTCTTCTTATAATTGAGAGATCTTCCCCTGTAATTGGGAGATTTGATAGCTAACACTATAAGAAAAGTATGAATTAGAGACGAAAAATTACTGACAGTAATGAAACTGTTGCCAATTACCGACGAAAATTCTATACCTGTTAAAAAATTTGTCTGGAAAATTTTCGATTAGCGATGGACCAATTACCGTCGGCAAATAAGGAAGGAAAAACTGGTGGAGAATTGAAGATTGACAACACCGATGGAATATTAGTGATGTAAAATTTTGTCGATAAATTTTAAACCGATAGGTCATCGTCTCCTTACAATTCAACATTATTAACTTAAATAAAATGACGTCATTTTGTTTTTTCTCTAGTTCAAAGAAAGACACAGCTAGCTCCCTACCCCTCTACCCACCGTCGAGTCTGGATCAATTTTCTTCTACTCCCTCCCGTATCAGATCCTCTCCTCCGATAACGACTCCCCCCGCTTTTTGGTCATACGTTGGTGTTGTGTTTGACGTCGAAAGCTCGTCCTCTTATCCCACAGTTGTTGCATTTTTGTGAGGTATGTTGCAAATGGTTTAGGTTTTCTGTTAATTTTTTTGTTTGTTTATTTGATTTGTTTGGTATGTTTGAGTAATTTGTGAATGGGTAAGAAGAATTAAGGTTGAAATGTTAGTGTTAGAAGGTTGAGTTTTGAAATTTTGTTGTGATGTTGCAAAGGTTGTTTGATGCATATTAGGTGTTTGTTGAAATGCCTCTTCTTTGTTGTGATTGTTTTAGTTAGAAGATGAAGTTGGTTAATTCTTCCTAATAGGTGTCCTTAGTTGTTTGGTTTGGTTTAGTCCATTTTGAAGTGCACCTAATAGTTCTTTAAAATTTGATAATGGTTTTGCATTGTGTAAATGCATAAGGATGGTTAGAAATATTCTCTAAGTTAAGAGATGATACATATAGATGGAAACCTATTTTTAAAAGGTAATGTACATAGTAGCAAATGGTAATTGGTCCTGAGAGGATAAATAAAAGTTGAATGAGGAAAGGGTTAAAACATGGTTGTAAAGGATTATATATGGTTTACATGCAGATAACTAAGGGATTAAACAAATTTGTGAAACCTTGTGGGCTAAGACTAGAGTGATATGGATTGTATAAGAGTGATTAAGTCCTAAAAGCGTATTACCTTGGAGGTTAATTTGGGGGTTTTAGGAAGTGATTATGGAAAAGATTCAACATGAAGCTACAATGTTGATTTAATTATGAATGAATTTATGGGAAAAGTCGTGGTACATGGAATTTTTGTGTAAGTTATGGTTTAAGGAAGGTACGTTTAAATGAAATTATGATCACTCAAAATTGTCTACTAGATTTAAAGTTTAATATATGTTATTGTATAGTTATGACTTATTAAAAGGGAAGTGAAAATTAGATGATAAATTTGGAATTTTTTTAGGAAAGATCAATAATAATTGATGTTAGTGAATAAATTGTAGATAAATGCAATAGAGCAGACGGTAATAATTAGAAATTTTGATTTTGTAATAATTAGTGGACCTATAAGTGATAACATATCTAAAAATTTATAACGATAATTAAAAGAAAAGATGGATGGACAATTGAGGTCAAAAGGAGGATATAAGTGTAGAGAAGCTCATTAAAGGCACGGATGGAATTTCACACAATAAGGCATGGATAACAATTAAAAATACATATATCGTTTAGGGTTTAAGAGTTAGAAAAAAAGGCGATTTGTAAGAGTAGGGGATGACACTCTTAAAGGAGAATAGAAAGAGAGAATAAATGATGAAAAAGGAAGAGACTTAAAGGAAGAAGAAGACTTAAGATTTATTAGAGACTTAGTAAACATAAATGCTTTCCTTTGATAAAAGTTATCTTAAGTGTTATTAGCATTATCATGACTATATTTAATTCTATTCCTATTACTACAACTCTTTTAAGATTGTAACATGTTTTGTAGTTTCTCACTTCCTTTAGTGAATTTAGACAATGAGTCCTTGAGAGAATCAGCTACCTTCATGCAACTTTGCATTCTCATACTTTAAAGTGTCTAAGTCATGATTATCGTCCTTTATGTACTCGTTAACTTTTCTAATTTTTATTAATATCTTTTATTTGTTTGTAGAAATGTAATTAATTATAATATTAAAAATTTTGATTACATAATAAAGGTGAATATTCATTAGCTTACTCTTTTGTCCTCATGGTTTTAATGATGCAATGTGAAACTTTGTGGATCCTAATTGTCTAGGTCTTGTAATTAGACATTTACCAATCAATATTACTCAACAGTGATCCTAATTGTCTAGGCCTTATAATTAAAATTTTCTAATTTTTATTAATATCCTATATTTGTATGTAGAAATGTAATTAATTATAACATTAAAAATTCTGATTACATAATAAAGGTGAATATTCATTAGCTTACTCTTTTGTCCTTGTGGTTTTAATGATGTAATGTGAAACCTTGTGGATACTAATTGTCTAGGTCTTATAATAAGCTATGAACAATTTTGTTCATGATTATAGGAATAGATTTGTTGACAATAGTTCTATTTTGAAGGAGATTGAAGAGAAGCTTTAGCAGGTATTCAAATGGCATTCAGTGGCCTTACATTTTTTACAATGTCAACAATGAATTTGCTAACATTTTAATCGAATTTGTATCAGTTTCTATAATTTTCATTCTAGCTTCGTCATCATCTTCTTTCACGTACTTCAGCAAGATCCTTCTACGTGTCAGTTGAGGTAAGTGAAATTGTTTTTTACTATGTTTTTTTTAATAGAGTAAAGTTTGAGTATTTATTTACAGTTTGAACGTCGCATCTGAACACATTACATGAATGATTTAATTTGGCTAGCATGAACTGAAACTTGTTTGTAGTATAAACTTCGGTTTATGCATGAATTAATATAGGATGAGTTTGATTTATATTATTGTTCCAATTACCTTAATTATGTGAATCTGTTATTTCATTGATGCTCTCTTAAATGATGATGTTTTGTTTATTTTTTATGTGCACATTTTTGCATGGCTGTTTTTTATTAAATTGTATATGTTAAACTCATGTATTAAAATAAGTATTCATATTTTTTATGAATACTTATTTTATTAGGCACTAGTACATATTTAATATTCGTTAAATATAAAACTTTTAACAATAATTCTCTTCTGACATATATGATTACAAACATATATGTTGGATATTCAGTTTAAATATATTTTAGATGTGAAACCTTAACCTATAACCTATGATGGAGCTTCTGTGAGGCTTATCTGTGAAAAATACCAGGAGCCTAGGAGTCAGAATGAGAAATTGTTATGTTGATTCAAAAGTCTTATCTTAGATAGTTTGTAATCTTTGGCTAACATGAATGATACCAACTATGGATTCACTATTTTAAATTAACAGTTTTCTAGAAATGAGTTTCCGGGATAGATCTTAGATGTATAGACGATTAATCTCTGATGGTTTCATTAATCCTAAATTTGTTGAGGGAGTTGAAGCTTTTATTCATTATGCATGTTCTCAACTTGCATATATGGATGGGCCAAAGATCAGATGCCCATATAAAAAGTGCAAACACAAATGTTTCCTTACTATTGATAAAGTTAATGGGCATTTGTTGAGAAAAGGGTTTGTCCCCAATTATTTTGAGTGGACACGACATAGGGAACCGTTGATTTTTAACAGCTCAAGGGGTAATGAAGCATAATCGTCTGTCAACTTAAACGAGTATGAAAGGGGGGATTGGATTTAGAACAAATTATATAAATGGAACTAAAAATCCGTACATGCAAATGGTTTGTGATGGGGTCGGTTATACCTTTAAGGAAAACAGGGAAAATTTTGGAGAAGAACCTAACCTACAAGTTGACTGAGAATTGTGGCCAAATTTTGAGACAATGACCCAATTGTATTCAATTGCTCAAATATTGAACATAAAGTCTGAAGGGCATATTTCGGACCGTAGTTTTGATAAAATTCTTGAATGATATAATGAATCATTGCCTCCTGATCATACAATAGTTGATAGTTTTTACAATATGAAGAAACTTATAAGGGTCTTGGTTTGCCTGTTGAAAAGATTGATTGTTGCAAATTGGGATGTATGTTGTATTGGGGAGATGATGTGGAATTACAAGAGTATAAATTTTGTGGTCAATGTAGATTTAAGCCTAAAAAGCGTTCAATGAAACAAAAATTAGTACCATAGAAGCGGATGTATTATTTTCCACTAACTCCGAGACTTCAAAGACTATATACTTCTGATGTTACTGCATCTTACATGAGATGGCATGCTAAACACGAACAGGAAGATGGAGTAATGAGTCATCCATCAGATGCACCAGTATGGAAACATTTCAATGACACCCATCTTGAGTTTCCAGTTGAGTGTCAAAATGTTAGGTTAGGATTGTTGACGTGTTGGATCCCGTTTCCGAGACCCAACTCCTTATACAGATTCCCTCATAAACTCTTCTTACTCCGATACCAAATATGTTGGAACCCGTATCCGGATATCCAACCTTTTACGAAAAACCAAACTGGAATCCGAATCCGCGTTGGAAACTTAGACTACTCCGAAAATCCCGATATTTTTTTTCATCCTATTCATCTTAACATCCATTTTCATACTTATTCATGATTCGGGTCGTAACCGGAACACAAAACGAAAGAACAGAAACAAAAGCAAATGCTTGAAATCGAAAGCTTGGAACGAATCGAATCGATGCAAATCGAATCGAAATCGAATAGCGGAAGCAAAGCTCTTGAACAAAAAGGCGGAAGCATAAGCGATAGAATCGAAGTAAAAGCGAAAACAAATCGAAATACGATGCAACCAAGTC
>JANZLX010000003.1:11269265-11279793 GCA_025531955.1 Erythroxylum orinocense | reverse complement strand
CCCCCCCCCCCCCCCCCCACTACTGTGAGTCAGGAGCATTGAATTAGGTGCTTAAAAAGACCAGATTTGCAAGCATACTCAAGACGAGAAAAGAAGAAAAAACCATTATGTATTTTATGCCATCCTCTTCCTCCAAAAACACTGATGAGTTAGAACATGATTTATTTGATGGTTTAGATAAGCCCATTGCTTTTTGGAAAGGTGTTAGAACTTGCATTAAGCACTCAATTTCAAACTTTGTTTCCTATGACTCACTATCTCCACCCAGTAAAGCCTTTGTCTTGTATGTTTCCTCTGTGTCCATTCCACAGGATTAGAGAGAAGCAAAGGAAAATGTCTAATGGAAAGAAGCCATGATTGAGGAAATGAAGGCCCTGACAAAAAATGAGACTCGGGAACTAGTTACTGCTATAGAAGGAAAAAAATAGTTGGCTATAAATAGGTATTTACAGTGAAACATAAGTCAAATGGATCTATTGAGAGATACAAGATGAGATTGGTGGCTATAGGCTTTACTCAAATATATGGAGTGGGCTATTAGGAAACCTTTGATCCTTTTGCTAAGATGAATACAATAAGAATTCTACTCTCTTGTGCAGCTAACTTAGATTGGAACTTACAATAGTTTGATGTTAAAAAAAGTTTTCCTTTATGGGGATCTGGAGGAGGAGGTGTACATGGAGATTCCTATAGGGTTTGAAGATGAGAAGACACAAGGGAAGGTTTGTAGGCGAAAAAGGCCTTGTATGGGTTAAAGCAATCACCCAGAGCATAGTTTGAAAAGTTCAATCTAACTATGATTTCCTTTTGTTATCACCAGAGTACTACGAATCGTACCCTATTTATCAAGCATTCCCAAGGTAAGATCACGCTTCTTATTGTCTATGATGATGACAATGTAGTAATAGGAAGTGATACAGAAAAGATGGTTAGGCTGAAGAAACTCCTAGCTCATCAATTTGAAATTAAAGATCTAGGGAAGTTGCAATACTTCTTGAGAACTAAAGTCACTAGATTAAGAAAAGGAATCTTTATCTCCCAGAAAAAATATGTCCTAGACTTGTTAGAAGAAACCGATATGGTGGGTTTTAAACTAGCTGAATCTCATATCGAGAGCAACCAAAAACTTCAATCGAGAATATGTACATCAATAGACATGGGAATATATTAGGGATTAGTTGGGAGACTCATCTATATCTCTCACACCATACCAGACATAGCATATGTAGTTAGCCTAGTGAGTTAGTATATGCATGATCCATGAGAACCATACTGACAGGCTGTATTCTGCATACTAGCCATCTGAAATCTAGACCATGAAAAGACCTTCTGTTCTCTAACAGTGGTCACCTTAAGATAAAAAGATTTACATTTACTGATTGGGCTAGATCTCTAAATGATAGGAGATCAAGCACTAGTTATTTTATGCTCATTGGAGGAAATCTAATCACTTAAAGTAGCAAGAAACATAGTTGTTAGATCCAGTGCGGAAGATGAATACAAAGCTATTACACAAGGTGTGTGTGAACTATTGTGGGTAAAAAAGCTGAAGAATAAATTACAACTGGTGGATGGAGGAAGTTTATCCCTCTATTGTGATAACAAAGCTGTCATTAGCATAGCTCACAATCTTTTTCAGCGTAATAAAACAAAACACATAGAAATTGACCGACACTTCGTAAAGGAGAAACTTATGAATGGCTCTTTACAATGAACAACTGGCAAATTTCTTCACCAATGAACACTACGACAAGTAGTTTCACAATCTTATTTGCAAGTTGGACATGTGTGATATCTATGCACCAACTTGAGGGCGAGTGTTGGCTAGAGTTATTGGTTTGGATTATTTATGTGTATATATTTGGGAATTAATATTTGTAGTGATCTTATCCTATAATTGAAGATCTCTCCCTATAATTTGGAGATTTGATAGCTAAGAATATCTCCTGATTATTTCTGAGCCTCTTGTATATATACCATAGAAATCCTATCTTTAGACATCTCAATTCAATATAGAATTGTTTTCTTCATTCTCTTTTCTTTTTTTTTGGAATTCTCATGCAAACCTCTCTCTAGTTTTCTACCTTTAGAATAAGCTTTATTTACAGTAGGTAAAGGGTACGTTACTACTATTTTTCTCACATTATCATAACTATCATTTAATCCCATAAAAAATTGTGTTAGTTGATTGAGTGAGGTTAAATTCATAAGACCCTTAGCTGCACCACATGTGCATTGTGCATCGCATAGGATAATGAAGCTCATCCTAAAGTTTCTTAAGTCTGGTGAAGTATCTCGCTACTAACATATTCCCTTATGATATAAAGCTGATCTGCCTTTGTAACTGATACACCAAAGGACCATTTGATTATCCAAATCTTTCTTCTAACTCCATCCAAAGTTCTCTTCCAGAATTATTGTAAATGAAAGCATTAACTATCTCTTTAGAAATAGCATTCAAGATCCATGATCTCACCATACAATCCATACGTATCCATTGAGCATAATCAGTCGAATGTAGATTAATTTTTGTGTAACTTCCATTGATAAATCTGAATTTTATCTTTGCTCCTAAAGCAATCAAATTAATCCATTCTAACTCAATTAGTTACTTCTAGTTAAAGGAGAGGTAATAAGAACCATACCTAGATGATCTGATTCTTGTAGCTAGAGTAGATTTCCATCATCATATACCAGAATTCCTTCACTTTGTGAACTAACTTCTGGAATATATTCATCCCAGTCACTTGTCCTCCATTTTGCATGAAGAACATCCAACAAAACCAAAAAAAATTATGTTCAAAGAAAATTAAAAAATGAGCTTGATCAAGCATCTATATCTCTAACACCATGAACAAATTCTATTAAAGCCGGAATTCTATATCAAAATGAATGAAAACTCAATTCTTTTACAAACATAAAAAATAAAGAGTATTAGCTCTGTTTTGTACAAAACTTCAAAACACAATAGTTGCCTCTCACTATCTTAACTAATCTTGATTAATGAGCTATTTACAGCTAACATCTAACTAACAACTTGCTGAATAGAACTAACCAACTAAGGACAAATATTAGCAGCTAAATATAATAAATTAGCCATACTTAATAATTAACCATGGAATGCGCGAATGCTTTCGAGTTCAGACAACTGGCAAATTATACAAGGACTGACCATTTCCACCAGGAAACTCTAAATCCTATCTCCAGTAATCTGTACCTGAGAATCTAAGTTTAGTCACAGTTTTCCTGAATATGTTTAGCCAAGCCCAACATCGATTTATCCGATTTGTCCGACAAAACATTGCACTGCTACTGACTGCTGCATTATGACTTGGTGCTTGATGCATACTTTTTCTTCCCCGTCATTGACAATGGGGACTGAGACATCACAGTAGAAACCGCAGCCACAGGTAAGCAAACAGGTGGACCACTTGACTAACGCTGTTAGCTGTGGTATGCATGTCAAAATCACATGTACAAGATTCCGTTGGAAAGATTTGAATATCAGTTTTACCAAATATCACCATGAGAAAATGCATACGATCCTTCCTCCAAAAACACCTTATTCAAGGTTATGTTTGCCTAGATCCCAATTTTGCAATTGTAATGTAGATTTCATCTACAACGTTTACATGATTACTCTTAAATATTAGTCTGTTGGAAGTGGAAACAATTCCCTGCTGAATAAGGGTTATCTAGTTGCAAGTTGCAGGCGTTATCTGCAAGCTAACAAAGAGGTATAAGCCTGGAAGCTCACTTTATTTATCTAGTGGGGGTAACAGATGGGAAACGAATGGCAAGAATGTAGTGAAACGAATATAATACATTTATACTACACAAGTTCTGATCGTTGAGCCGACAATTTAAGTCAAGATAGAAAGAGGAGGATCAAAGCATGTAAAAGAGCAAAGAAATGTAGTTTTGTCAAGCTTTAGGACCAAATGATATTTTCTCGGGGGCAAACCCGAGATTACAACTACAAAATTATGTTTGAAGATCACACTGATGGGAAGAATTTGTTAAGATTGAAAGGTAAGGAGTAGAACTCCTCACTCCTTGTGTCCGTCTTGAAAGACCTGAACCTGTCCCACCAGTGCATACCTCTGTCTTTCCTAGTTGCACTGTCCTTATGGTACAAGGTTATGTCTAAAAAAACTGCCAACAATCCGGCAACAAAAGGTTCCGACGAGAATGGCACATTAACCATGTCATTGAACTGCCAAAAAACAATAACTAGTTAGTATTAGCAGGATTAGAACCAGGTTTGTAATTAGCAGGTAAGACATAGTCTGTTACCCATCTGGCGCCGGTGTGGACTGGTCCATAACCATTAACTGCAGTGTACTCGTTGAAGTATTGAGGTATTGATAATCCCATGTAAACTGAGAAGCCAAGTATAAACTTTATTCTGAAACTGTTCAAGTTGCAGAATTGAAGGAGACTGAGACCTGCTGAACCTGTTCAAATTCAAGAGAAGAGAAATTAAAGCATCCATTCAGGTGGTCATAAAAAACTTCAGCAATTCAATAGGACGTACCAACATAAGCAAAAAACAGACAGTATAGAGCTGCGACAATCGGAGCAGGAATTGAGGCAAAAACAGCTCCAAATTTTCCTGGAAAACCAAGCGTGTTAATCACATGTATTGTTGGGAGAAAGGGAGGAAGAAAGAGTTACAAAATAAGAACTCACCAAGAATGGAAAAGAAAATCATAAACCCCGCTGATATTTGAACAACCCTTCGACTGCCAACGCGTGTCAGTGCCAATAAACCAGCATTTTCACTGCAGTTGTAAGGGGAAAAAAAGTTATGCGAGGCAAATTCAAAGAAACTAAAAAACTGATTAGACAGTTTTTTTGAATTAGCTGCCTTTATTTCCAACTGGAAGAAGATTCCACAAGATAATCTTACACAGATACTGATGATCCAGTTCCAGTCCCAAATATGCCAGAGAAGAGAATTCCAACTCCCTTAAATAGGACATAAGAAATAGATACGTGAATCAAACAATAGAAACTTCAATAACTCATAGAAGCACTACGTTAATGCAAATCCAATGTAGTAGTCAAGTTCAACTATACGGTTATAACTCAGGTAGTGAAGGGATGAGATTAAAAAGCTGGAGAATGCAGCTTTAATTCAGATTAAATGTCCTTAGAATCCTTTGCCCCGTCGTGCATGTACGAAGTAAATTGCCAATTGCAGAGCGAAAGTAATCAGCTGTGAGGCCTATACCTGCCAACCTATGCCACGGCTAAGGACAGAAGGTGGTATTGGAGTTGCACTGGCATACCTCGACACAGCAATGAAGCCACCAGTAGACTGTTGAATAAGAGCGACGGAAGAATTACCATTCACAGTAATAATTCATGAAGTTGGTAAAACTCAATGATAATGTTCGCATGGTGTGCACAACAGAAGTGAAACTGATATCAAAGAGATTTTGAGATTTTTTGAAAATGTATGAATTTGAACAAGGAATTGAATTTCTGAAAAGGATAAACACATCCCATGCTTCAAAAATAGTTCACATATACTAATAAGTCGCAATGAACTTAAGGAACCTAGGAGATATGCCCACTAAATGAAGTAGAACTCAAAACAATTTCATTAATGTTTCGAAGATTCATAAATCAGGGAAACAAACCTCTACAAGGGCGACGAAAGAAGTCATCATCATTGCAAAAGCCTCGCCGGCATCAAAAGTGGGAGCTCCCCATTGGAAGGGATATGGTACTCTTATCCTGCCAAACAAAAAAGACCATTCACCAGAGGAAGTGAATAGATGTCCCCTTAAGATTACAAATTATTCCAGCAAGCCATGGAAGCAATATCATGGATTATTGATCACGCTACAGTTCAGACTCTTTTAGAAGGAAATCCATGTAGCCCTACCATGGAGCAGCACCTATAATTCCTGCACGGTCAGTTCTGCAGCTTAATTGGGTTTTGGGTCCTGTATTCTTATATGTACCACCTACGGTGAGGAGGTGAGCGTATATCCACACAATAGCCACCGAGAATATAACAGCAAAGCGATCAAACACAGCCCTGTCCCCACGTATCAAGTGAGGTATATACTGCAAATGTTCATGAAGGTTAGTACCCAATCTTATGAAATTTCATCTAGGGTAAGGTCAAATTCCTTCATTTCTTTCAACGTTTTCAGGTTTAACTAACAGGAAGGAGTGTGTAAATAGGCCTAAAATATAGCATTTACCTGGGAGAAAATTACTAGAAGGATGATCTGTGGCAGCCCAATCTCCACACATTTTGCAAGCTAGCAAGTCCAAACTCATTGTCAACCACAATAGTTACAGAAGATGCAATATCTAAAAGGAAGCTCAAACAGCATACCAGCGGGAATCCAAATTCATACAGCCCAAAACCAGATAAAGCCACCAGAGGAATAGCAGATAACGGACTCAAGAACCTGCAAATAAAAATGAGACCTAAACTTCATGAGAATTAGGCTACCAAACTTCTTCAATATTGCAGGTTCCTGAACTAAAAAATACATCTCCAAACTACATCTGGGAAAATTCAAACGATCAACATTTTCCATAGTTAAGTTGGCGCATACAAAATTCTCTCTCTCTCTGATTTTATTCAAGCTGAAGGAACGTCAAATAGACAAGATCATTCAAGTAAGATGCTAATTCTACTTTCTATACTAGGATATTGCCTATGAATAATGAAAACAGATCAATGTAGGAAATTAATAGACCTTGCAACATTGCGCCAAAGCCCACTAAAGCCAATAACAATTTGGAGTGTTGAGGCAACAATGAGGGCACCCTGAATTCCACGCATTATCTTTTCAAATTTCTGCATTATAATCACGACTCGGTTTAATATCGTCTGTTGTCCTATACTTCCACGCAACCAAACAAAGACAAACAATCTTATTAGAATGTCAGGTTCCATGAAGCCACCTCCGTAGGACTCAAAATATCACTGTATCGACCAGCCAAGACAACTGAAATGGTGGCTGGCAAATAGGTGTAGGAACCTCCAATTACTGCAGGCAAGCGGGTGCCAAACATTGTTTGAAATAACGTGTTCAGTCCAGCCACAAAAAGCAAAGTTTGAATCATCTTCGCCTTTTCCGCCTGAAACAATCAGTTCAGACTTCAGACTCGTTGATACTTCAAGGAATAAGAAAAATGAGATAGCGGAATTGTTTGACCATCAATGCTTACATTCCCCCCTCCCATCTGGGGAACTAGAGTAGTGGGTATAAGCACTGTTGTTCCTAGCATCACCAAGTAGTGTTGGAAGCCGAGCAGAATTGCTTCAGCTGCATTGCAGAAACTGACTCCGTTTTAATAAATGAAATCACAAATTAGTGGATAAATGCATAACCCAAACGTTTTGAGCAAATGTCTATATAATCAAAGATTATAAGTGACAACTTAGCGAGAATCATTAAACCATGGAAGTGCTAGACGAAGAGATTATATACAACAAAATGAAAATATCATCAACTTTACTTAGTTATCTACCAACACAGCAAAAGAACCATCAAAATACACGACTAACTCTGCTTGATAATTCCAAAGAACCAAAGATACTTAATGCCAAACCGAAACTTGTTCGAGAGACGTCAAGAACTCACGCCAAGGAGGAGGACTCGTAATGCAGTAAGCAATGTTGGGGAGCTGATCCTTCGCAGGATGCGGCTGTAGCTCCTCCTGTTTTGGTGGCGGCGCTGCTCCTCCACGTCCTGCCATTATCTCCCTCTTTTCTTCTTTCGTTTACTTCTTCTCTCTTTTTCCCTAGTAAATTCGTTTCCAACACTTATTTAGTCCCTTTGCCACACAAACCTCTATATAAAAACCCAAATCTCTCAAACCATCCAACATCAACTAACTATTAAAACCCAGAAATCACAATCTCCAATAAAGAAAAAAGCAACACGACCACAACCCCCACACTCACCAACACCTCCCAAAACCAACTAACCTATTAAAAACCAGAAACCAAAAACAGGTAATAAGCTAAACAAGCCTATACCACAAGAATGAGAATCAGAAAGGTTACGCTTTGCTGTCAAAATTACACACTTTTCTGGTGCACACAAAAAGAACTAACTTATTAGAAGATGACTATAGACTGTAACTTAATGCGTGACTTTTAGATACAAAAAAGAGACCCACTTGAACTTGGGGATGAAGAAAACATAAAAAGCGAACGTGGAGAACGAAAAAAAAGAGCAAAAGGAAGGAGCTAGGTGCTCCGAAAGAGAGAAAGAAATCAAAATACACTCTCTGCAAACCCCAAAGCAATCTCGCTCAAATCTCTTGTCCTTGCATTGCTTTACGATTTTATAGTAATTTGTTAATGTGGGTCTACACTAGTATCTTTTCTCCAATCACGTAAAGATAAAGCTTGCATAAAAGCATCTGCCACCGTTACCTTTACCAATCATTTAACTACCATAACACCCCTCTATTTCATTTTAAACAAAGAAAAATTAGCAACTTTGATCTCCGATTAAGATAATATAATTGAATAAAGCTCATTTCATCTCCCTCCACACACAAACACAGTAAAGCCAAGAATTAAACTGGAAAACGGAGTAAAGTTAGCTCATTTCTACGTCATCCGCTCTTAGGTTTCTGGTTAACAAATAACCCTTCATTTCAATGAAGGAAAGATCAATGTGTAACGACCCTTCTTGAAATTGTGAATTGAGTACTATGACTAGTCATTTTCTTTTCAAAGTATTGTCAAAACGTTATTACACAAACCCGTCATTCTGTCTTCCTATGTGTCGCTTCCAGATTCTGCGTTGCTCCCTGCATGCACACGTCTCGTGAAAATATCCATCATTCTCTCTCTGTCTCGGGAAACTCTAAGCTGGGTATCATTTCTCTGGCTCAAAAGCTTCTTCCCTGGGATAAATTTACGTAACAAACTTCGTTATCACTGTTACGATATCGCTTATCGAGTTTGTCTTTGATTTGGATCGAAACTGATCGGAGAAGATTTGAAAAAAACGGTGTAACTATTAAGACGTGGGTAAATTGAAATTTTGAGTGTTTGATCTTTTACACGAAATTGATATAAATTAAAGCAAGTATACAAAATACAAATCTAAGGGCTTCTTTACTTTTTAAATTTTTATTTTTAAATTTTTAATTCAATAAAATTGCTTGAAAATCTTTATTTTTATTTCTTTTTTGTCATAAAAGTTAATATCAACTAAATATATAATAAGAAATATAAATAATTTAATTTAATATCATAAATTGAATTATTTGATATTAATTATTAATGAGAATTATGAATAATTTAATTTAATTCAAATTTAAAATATCTTCAAAATAAATAAATTTTAAATATAATTTTCTTTAAAATTTTAAAATATATATTGAAAAATAAATATTAATTAAAATTTGATTAATATGTTATTTATTTTAATCAAATTTAATAATTTTATTAATAAAAATGATATAAGATATTAAATTATTTTATTTATAAAAATAAAATTATTTAATATGTAAATATTATCCGTAATAAAAATATTTTATTCTTTTACTTAATGTAAAATATATATTTATTATTAATAAATATCTTATTATATTTAAAAATGACCAAAATGATCTGCCATTACGTGATAACGAATCTGGCACAGCCACCAACGTTTTCTCATATGTAATTGACGAGACATGAAAGGAAAACTAATACTTGCACGATTGGCGTGAAGAATAAGGTAGGCAGGGCTGTCTGCAAGGAGCTGAAACGTCAAAACTAAAGGGGTATTATTATTATGTGTTGTACGAACGGTGCCTTCAAATGCAAAGCAATGGGTTATCTTTACCATGACACGGTCAATTTCACGAAAGTTAGCATCTAAAGAACCAGAAAAACAAACCAAGGGCCGGGTTGTTTACATTTTTTCCTTCTGTTTTTTTGTTATCATTTTTGTAAAAAAAAAAAACGGATAAGTGAAATATATTTATTTAATTCTATTGCAATTTTTTATTTCTAAAAATAAAAAACTCACGACGGATTTACAAAAACAAGAAAATATTGATTCTCTAAATTTTGACTGATATGTTTTTTTTTTGACAGAAAAATAACAAACTCTTGATTTCTATCTCTATTATCGTCTTTAGTATAACTCTCGAACCTAACACAGCATCCAGCAAATTTTTAAAGACCCAAGTCCCCACTCTCTCCGCTAGACATAGATGAGGCAATTCCGACAATAGCAATGAAGGCTAGAGATTGAAAAAGATGTCAGAATCTTTAAGAAAACCAGTAGCAAAACCTCATCGGCGAGAAGGGAAGTAAAATCTAGTGCAGGTAAGTCTTTGAAGTTGTCACGACGAGGTCAGGAACAAACCAATTGGTGCTCACGCAACCCTAATTGTACCTGCCACACCTATCACAGAAATTACAAAACAAACCAATTGGTGATAGCATCTATGGCATCGCCACCTGATACGAGTGAGATTGATAGCGAGCCGATTTGGATTGATTCTTGCAAGGAATCAATAGTGATCGATGTGTTTAGCC
>JANZLX010000003.1:11220803-11247293 GCA_025531955.1 Erythroxylum orinocense | reverse complement strand
TCAGAAGATACACTTCAAACATTTTGGACTGTTCTTGTCTCACACAGTTTACTATGCATAACTTCCATATGAATTTTAAACATCCTAGAGACTGAATCAGATTTCAAGTCCTTCATACCATTTGTAGCTCCATGTCTCTGGTTCACCACGAATTAGAAATCATCTCATTTCAATCTCTACTGACCCAGAAAACATTAAAATATTGAAGTATGTTCAGTGAGATAACACGAGTTCATATTATTGAAGAACACACTCACTATATCCGTCTCACTCTTTTCACTTAATATCTCTCCATACATTTCAGATAGCTTCGATTTTTGGAGGAGATGTAGGGAAAGATCTTACAAATCCAATGGTTCAAGAATCAGGTCATTTAGAGATCTAGATAAGAAGTTATGGCCAAAAGACTCCAACACGTTTATGCCCTCACTTGTAATGTACATGTCTCAGTGCAAATGCCATAACTTTTGCTACAGATGTCGTATTGACTTCTTTTTTAGACCATTGGAAAGATTATTTCTAGATCTACAATGTTTATGAAGAAGTAAAAGGAAAATTCTTTCATATGAGGGGTCGAAAATGGATCAGACGATATGACGTTATTTTTTAGACGAAGTGACGTCATCAAACAAAACAAGGTTGGTAAAATTACCATAACTTTTCCTAAAAATATCTGATTGAGGTGTTCTTTAGCTATTTGTAAAGAATATTTCAAGAGATACAACTATTATGAAGAAGTAAAAGGCAAATTCTTTCATCTGAGGGGTCGAAAATGGATCAAACTATATGATATCATTTTTTAGACAAAGTGATATCATCAGACGAAACAAGGTTAGACAAATTGCCATAACTTTCTCTATAAATATCGGATTGAGGTGTTCTTTAGCTGGTTGTAAATAAGACTTCAAGAGCTACAACTCTTATGAAGAAGTAGAAGGCAAATTTTTTCATCTGAGGGGTCGAAAATGGATCAGACCATATGATGTCATTTTTTAGACGAAATGATGTCATCAGACGAAATAAGATTGGAAAAATTGCCATAAATTTTCATAAAAATATCAAATTGAGGTTTTCTTTAGCTGGTTGTAAAGAATACTTCAAGAGCTACAATGCTTATGAAGAAGTCTAAGGCAAATTCTTTCATCTGAGGGGTCGAAAATGGATCAGATGATATGACGTCATTTTTTAGACGAAGTGATGTCATCAGACAAAATAAGGATGGGAAGATTGCCATAACTTTCCCTACAGATGTCTGATCAATTTCATTTTTGAACCATTTGAACGAAGACAGTGAGATCTGCAACTTTCATGAAGACCTCAAAGGCCTATTCTATCTTCTAAGGGCTCGAAAATATAACAAAAGTTAGAAGATGAATAGTAACTTCGTCTTACTTTTGCTTTGTCTTAGATGAACAGTAATAAGACAAAGTGGATGAATAGTGATCAGAAAAAGTGGATGAATAGTGATCAGACGAAGTGGATGAACAGTGACCAGACGAAGTGGATGAATAGTGATCAGATGAAGTGAATGAACAGTAACTTCGTCTTATTTTTGCTCCAGAACATCTCCACTTGTAAAGATCATAACTTTTGACTCCAACATCTAAATTTTTCATACTATATACCGTTGGAAAGATAAAGAAAAGATCGACAACTTTCCGAAGGAAACTTTGCTCAAATCTATTTATATCAATCTCAAATTTGCCCCTAATGTCTGAAGATAAACTTCCCATTCATACACCAATATACTGCACCAAATTCTTAACTTCATGACAAATTTTGGGATTCTTAGAGACAGAATTGAAATTCAATGTCTTCATACAAAATGTAGCCATACATTTGTAGTTTAATCCAAATTAAGAATCATCTCGTTTGGACAACTAGAGGAGAAGTTATGGCTAACAGACCGAAGCATACTTAGTGAACATTTTTCAGATCACTACCAATTTTATTTCTAAATCTTTCCTTATCACAACTCATACCAAGATCACTCTTTTTGCTCCTCGTTTTCAATAAAATAACATTTAATATCAATTATACCTGGTAATTGTCAATAAATGCATGTACCACTTTTTATACGAAAACATTCCATATTTATATGCATATATGCTAACTTGATGTATGAATAAGATAATGCATTGTCTTAGTTTCTCTTTAAGCTCGCTTGTACTGAAATTTCGGGTCTTAACCCGTAATATGGGGACGGGGTGTTATACAGGAACTGTTAATTTTTTTAGCACAAATGAAAACAAAAAAATAAATAAGAAATTACATAGGTCAATATCGAAATTTGGTAACACAGTTCAGCACACCTTGCCTATATTTGCAAAGCCCTCACCCAACTTAATTCTTTCACTAACGACAATATTTTTTTACAAGGCTTTACTGAGTCGAAATTACTCAACCCTTGACACTATTCCTTATCCTCATTACCGATGAAAGAATTTAACACCCAATAGTACGACCGCCTCGTACTAACTTCAATAGAGAATTTTCTCAATCAATGTTTAATGATAACGAAACAAACTAAGCAACTCAAGTGATTAAACCAAATTCAACATAAATGAAAAAACTTGAGAAAGAAACAAAGAAAAACTTCCCAAATTTTTCAGTTCTTCTAAAGATTATTGTAATTATTGTTCACAAATGACACTAGCTAACCAATCTACTATGACTTTTAAATTTTCTACACTCCCTTACCCCGTGATCTGCTCATTCACTAACAATAAGAACACACCAAAGACACAGACCAAGAGACACTCACGAGTCTTCATCAATTTAGCCCGTATGTGTGTAGCAACAATCAAATCACGCAGAGCCCATCAGTTAAACACCCAACCCAAAACCTTTACCAAGTAAATAACGCTTCAAGTACAAGAGCTAGGTCACGCTGGTATCAACCCACCTTCAGCTGTCTTCAATTTTCTTCACACCAGAAAAACCTCACCAAAAACACTCACGTATTTTGATGCAAAAATGTGGACAACACAGAATGACCCATGCAATAAGACCAACTCTCCAAAAAATCACACCCACATTCACCACACTACAAATAACATAATAACTCACATAGGTCCCTCAAAGAATAGAGTCACGCAGCAGTAAAAATTCAAGACATTAAAGCCTTCACTCACACCACCCACACGTCACCTTGCATTGTCCATATCTTTAGAGGAAACATGATCGACGTGAATCTTCATTTAAGATGGAGTTATATTTGCACAACAACTCTATCTAAGAATCCAATTCAAGTAAGACTTCTTGATTTATATTTTTAATCATTATCTGAATATCCAATTAAAAATGCCAAAATTAAATAACGAGATATATAATATATATCTTAACAATATCCCCCTTTTTGGAAATTTTGTCATAAATATGAAACTCCTTTTGAATAACATAATCTAATATATAAGTATTGAAGTCACAATACTCCCCCTTAACCCAACATCAAGTTCCAAAGAACATCCATCAAATTCTTCAAGTTCAAGAAACATCCAAAGAAATAATAATGAATAATTATCTAATCATCCAAATTTCTCTCCATTGGGACAAAAAGATGCCGAAAAGCAAGACTAATAGTCATGGAGATACCTAAAAATCTCCCCTTGAATGGAATAGTCATAAAAAACAACATGATGTCTCCCCTTGGGACAAAACAATTTCAAAATGAAGAATGCCCGAGAGATAAGTCCAAAATGATGCACGATTTATGAGAGAGTTGAAGCTTGATGAGGATGAGGATGGATCATCAGTGGAGCCAAGTTATGCCAAAATGCAAACTACTAAAAAGATGGGACGACAGTGGCAACATAGAAACTAAAGAAGAACTAAAGAAGACAAACATGTTTTTTTATATACTTTTCATGTTTTTAAACACTAAAAAACACTTCAAACATGTAAAGCACATAGACCCCGTGCCTCTAAAAAATTTCTAACCTAGCCTTATTTCTTGTCATATTATCTCTGTCATTGGTTTCTTCTTCTGAAGTAATAGACTTATCTTCTGTCTGAATAGTTTCTTCACAAGTAGTAACTAACTGCAGATCTGAGCAATTTGTAGTTCTTGCTTCATTGACCTGATTTGTGAAATTGGTTTTTTTCTAACCAAAGTATGCTTCAACATTATGGGTTACTGCTGGAAATTTAATGGAGAGTGTCTAGATTTTCGATTTTGATCCATTTGAAACATCATTTGTAATAACTTGTAACATTTCAGTCTTATGTTCCCAATTACTCCATAAAAGTGACATATAGGTATGAGCCTCTAATTTTTCTTTGAGATATCTCCTTGGATAGATCTGGTTGCACCAATTTTCTCATCATTCGACTTGAAACATTTACCTCTATAGCCAATGCCTTGAAAGTCTCCTTTCGCCTTACCAATTTTCAATAACTTTTCTAACTTTTTGGTACCTCCATTTAGCATTCTTATTCCTTTTTCTGTATAGACCAACTTCAATTTTGTTTCACCAAGCTCATCTAATGTAGACAACAACTTCTTCTCTAGATCTTGAATGATGTTCTTCATAGAAAAGTTTTTTTTTTTGAAATTTTGATGTCCTTCATAGAAGAGTTTTCCTCCTTCAAATTCTCATTTTTCTTACATGTTCGACCCATTTACTATACATTAACTCATAAGCTCAATAAATACCTTACTTTTTATAATCTGAAGTACTGTCATCACTTTCATAATCTGAGATTGAGCTCTGAGCTAAATTGTCTACGTTTTTCAAGAAATTTCCTGATTTACTCACTTTTTCACCTTCAGTTACTTCCTTTTCGGTTATAGTTAAATAAGTAACTAGACTTTTGCTATACAAAATAACTAACGCAATACTATTCACAGCTTCTTCTTCACTACCATACTCACTTTCAGATTCATTCTCACTCTAAGTGCTAGTAAAAGATTTCCCTTTTCTCTTCTTCAAAGTATTAACACATTCCGCTTGAACATATCCGAAGCCCTGACACTTATAACATTGAATTCTCCTTGGTTTTCTTTCACCCTTCTGAGTTTTCATTTGTTGTTCGATGAACTCCTACTATTTTGCCTAAACTCGGATATATCCTTCTTCACTTTCTTTAACCACTTGCTGATCTTGTCAATAATTCCATATCCTCAGTCTCATCAAATTCATCTTTTATATCATTGATGCCTTTTCCAGTTTTAGCTTGTAGTCCCAATCCTTTGCTTTTTTCTTGTTTGCCCCTCAACAAATCCATTTCGAAATCGATAAGAATTACAATTACCTTCTCCAATGAAAAGTCACTGATGTCATGAGCCTCCTTGATTACTACAATTTTTGGAATAAATCTTGGAGGTAGTGATCTTAACGTCTTCTTGACTAGTTTCAGTTAGAATATTTCTTCCGAAGTTGATGTGCTTGATTCGCTATATCACACAATCTTTCATGAAATTCCCTAATAGTCTCATTTTTATCCATCTTCAGTTCTTCAAACCTCATAGCTAACAGTTATAGTTTTGACGCTATTAGAAATTTGAACCCTTCATGAATAGTTTGCAAAGCATCCTATACTTCTTTAGTCGATTCACAGGTTGATATCATTGAGAAGCATCATTTATTAACAACATTAAAAATTGCATCCATTACTTATGAGTTTCCAAGTGCACTTTTTTCTTCGGCTCTTGTCCATTCAGATAGATCTTTTTGAACTGCCTCTTCTTTATCGTTAGTAATCATCGAATGTGTTCACCCATATACTTGTACCCTGAGCTTGGATAAAGACTCTCATCTGTGATTTCCATGTAGGATAGTTAGAGCTGTCCAATAGTGGTGACGCACCTCTCTTGTAGCCATGTTCACAAAACTTGGATCTGCACCAACTTGCTGCCAAGTTCTGATTTGGTGACCCACTCTGATACCAATTGAAAAAAATTGAAGGGGGTGAATGTATTGCAAACTTCTCAATTTGATCGCAATTACTTGTAAGGTTCTGCCACAGTTACTTGTAACTGTATCTGTCGATTACTAGATATAAAGTAACTGTATCAACAACTATTAATTTTTCGCCACAAACAAAATCAGAAAAACAAATATGAAATTTAATAGATCAACACCGAAATTTGGTAACTCAATTCTACACACTTTGTCTAGTATGTGGGGCCCTCACCCAGTTTAATGCTTTCACTAACAATAATAGTTTTATACAAGGCTTTACTGAGCCGACATCACTCAACCCTTGACACTATCCCTCATCCTCACTATCTATGAAAGAATTTCACACCCAATAGTACGACTGCCTCTTACTAACCTCAACAGAGGATTTTCTCAAATAATGTTTAATGATAATGAAACAAACTAAACAACTCAAGTGATTAAACAAATTCAACATAAATTAAAACACTTGAGAAAGAAACAAAGAATAACTCCCCAAAGTTTTCGGCTCTTCTGAAGATTGTTTTGATAGTTGTTCACCAATGAAACTAGCTACCAATCTGCTATTGCCTTGAAATTTTCTGCATTCCACTACCATGTGATCTGCTCATTCGCCAACAATAAGAACAAACCAAAGACACAGACCAAGAGATACTCATGAGTCTTCATCAATTTAGCCCGTATGTGTGTAGCAACAATCAAATCACGCACAACCCATCAGCTAAACACCCAACCCAAAACTTTCACCAAGTAAATACTGCTTCAAGTGTAAGAGCTGGGTCACGCTGGTATCAACCCACCTTCAGTTGTCTTCAAATTTCTTCACACCAGAAAAACCTCACAAAAACACTTACGTATTTTACTACAAAAATGTGGATAGCACAGAGTGACCCACGCAATAAGACCAACTCTCCAGAAAATCACGCCCACGTCCACCACACTACAAATCACATAATAACTCATGTATATCCCGCAAAGAATAGAGTCACGCAGTAGTTAAAATTTAAGACATTAAAACCTTCACTCAGACCACCCACATGTCACCTTGCATTGTCCATATTTCTAGAGAAAACATGATTGACGTGAATCTTGATTCAAGATAGAGTTATATTTGTATAACAACTCTATCCAAGAATTCAATTCAAGTAAGACTTCTTGATTTATATTTTTAATCATTATCTGCATATCCAATAATAAAAAATGGCAAAATTAAATAATGAGATATATACCATAATCTTAACAATGTTATTTATTAAAATGATTTTATCATTCAAGAAATCATAAAGTCCTTTTTTTTGGTTGTGAATGGGACACAAATTTTCAACACAAAATATATAATATTAGCTAGTAAATGAATTTATTGTTGAATGCTGACTGAATTTTGGAGGTCCGTACCCTCAATTTTTGTTTGTTATAGGCCCCACTTTATTATTATATTGCCAAAAGAATGTCACAGAATTCTACATTGAGATGTTTGGAACTCTCATTTGTAACAAATAATCGGAAGGGGGAAATGGAAATGAACAACTTGTTACATGATAGATGATGTTCGTTATTAGCAATGAACTATAATCGAAAATTCATAGGAAATGATTCAGTTACAGTATTTATACCATTTTCTTAAAAATTATAACAATTTTATTTGAGAGATCTAGAAACAGTATAATTATACAATTAATTAAAATTAAAATAAAATGCAACATTTTTAAAGAGTCGTGAGTTCGGTGGAAGTATTTGCGACAAATAGGTACAAAAAGTTATAATTTATTGTCATGAATATTTTGACTAATAAATATTCGGCTCGATTGTTTTACTTGTAAAATTTTTGAATCGTTCACTTTATCATTTCGTTTTATCTTAATAATTCTTATTGTTAATAAAATGATGGTAAACATATAAACTACTATTGTAATTAAAAGGAGCAAACTACTGTTGTAATTAAAATGATTGGTACATATACTGGTTAATATAGCAAGTTCACAATGTTGAAGATCTGTATTAAATGTAGCCAATAATTGAACCAAGATGTGGGAGAATTTCACGAGTTGAATTGAGAGACGTCGTTGATTCTCCATAGCTGTCATTTTGATATTCTAATTTGAAAATGAAATCGAAGAGATCGGCGTGGTCAGGACGTGAATTATGATCATCAACACCAACTAATGTTGTGTGGTCAAAACAATGCAACTTAAACAAAAATGGTGACACACCAATGGCACCATCGTGCCTAACATATATTGACATTGGTGTGCCAAGCAGGCCAGTGTCACCTCTTATCAACATTTTCTGCAAAATAAAATAAAAATATGATTTTATTTTTAAAATTAATTAATAAATTTGATTTACATTTTCAATCATCTATATATTTTTTCAAATTTAAGTAACCTACGATTTTTTTATTACATGTTGAAGTTATAAATCTTTAGATTGATTTACTCCGACAATTCAATCACCACCACCCAGTTTCGTCTATTTTGTTGATTAGAAGCTTGACTTTAGTAAGTTAACCGTAACCTCAGCTATTCATATTGCGTTCTGTTAAATGTCAGTGAGGAGCTTTGGTCATGTTTGCTTACAGAAGGTATGTTCTTTCTCCTGCACGAGTTGAACCGGAAGCATTAAATATTCCAGACTTGTCATCTTTACGCAAATCTCTCGGAGAAAGAGATGGTACGGTAGACTTTAATGAGTTCCATAAAATTCAACCGAGCCTGTCTCCTAGAAAGTCTCTTCAGATAGAAAATTACATTTCAACAAATCGATGGGTCGTTCTACCTGCATAAAACATAACCATATGTCATCTTTCTATTGAATGAAATTAATACCTAGATGGTAACGCTGTTTGCAAAATACAAATATAAAGATATACCAATTCCCGCCTTACTTGCCGATAGGATTTTTCTGTCGCTAAATTCAACTTTTCATGACATATTTACCGACGTCTTTATATATTCTGTCGGTGGTTTGTTTACCGTTGCTATTTTTTTTATCGCAAAATTGTTATTTTCTTGTAGTTCACCTTTGTTTTCAGACATTAAACTTTGATCAATTTGTATGCTAAATTTTATTTGTTTAAACAAAATAAAGATTGAAAATAGTTAAAAGAAAAACTTCTAGAGGTTGTTGCATAATGACTGTTTCCTTGTCAAATTCACAATTGTAGCTGAGACCCGAGAAAGGCATATTCTAAGATGATTGTCAGTCAGCAGAGTCTTCTTTGCTGTGGTTATTTGGTGTTTGTCAGATGGTGGCACATCCAGGTCACTAATCGCTCAATTCATGGAGTTCGACATTTTTTTTCATGTTCGTATATCTCTTCAACAACCTTTTTCTCAACTAATTTTCATCACCCATATTAATTTAAAAGATGGTTATGAAATCTTATTGTACTAGCACAAGGACATAAGAAAAGACACTTCTTCAGAAATGGTGGATTGTCAACATTTGAGAAATTGTGACCATAGATTCTTAATGCATTGCTTTTAACCTGTTGTTTGAGACTTGAGAGCGCGCATAGGTTTAAGAACTTAGAGGAGAGTAAGAGGAATTGGTGAACCTTGGAAGTTCAACTTCAGTGGAAGGGACTGAACAAGCCCTTAACCAAAAATATAATCTCTAGTCTAAATGCAAACCCTACCATTAACTCAATTAGAGTAGAGGAAGCAATGGTACGAATATAAGGAAATTCAAGCAATGCATAGGAAATAAACAGTGATATACTAGTGCACTTCGCAAGCAACACTTTAGTTGAAGTTCATCAAGAACCAAACAAAGAATTTCCTGAAGAAGAATAATCCAGGAAAAGACAAAATGGACAAGCACAAGGAGAATTTCAAAGTAATAGAAAGAGGAAAATAGGAAGAAAAAGTAAGGGTAAGACCCCTGTAACTTCTCTGTCAATTTAATGTCCATTATTGTATGAAATTCTAGAGGCATAAATTTCCCTAATGAACGAGCTGTTGCTAGAGAATTTGCCAAGAACTAAGACTGTTTATTGGGATTACTAGAAACTAATCTAAGGCAGGAAGCATGTCAAAACTTAGAATTTTGGATAGCTTTTGGAGACTCCTGGCACCACCATTTTGGTTTTATAATAGTGGCTTTTGACCATAGAAGTTCAATGATTTACCCGATTAATTCAAATGAATAGATGATGCATTTTAAAGTGACATTGCTCGAAGAAATCACATAATAAATATCACATTTTTATACACCTCAAACTTCAAATTTTAAAGGAAATTCTTACCAGAGAAATTGAGAAATATTCATTCAATAATGCAATGGCCTTGGATAGTACATGATGACTTTAAAAGTGTACACTAAAGGGATGAGATAGAGGGATATGTAGGTCCAAGATCCTACAACACTAATCTTAGAAGTTGTATGAAAAGCATAAAAGTGATTGACTTGAAGTTGGAGGGTTAGTTTTACTCTTGAAATAATCAACAAAATCATTTAATGGTATGTTAATTTGATTAAACAGGATATGATGGTTTGTAGTATAAATGGATAGATTAAATTAATGAAGGATGGATGTTGTAATATTTATAATTTTGATTATAGTTTGTTTGAGAACAAGCAAAAGCTTAAGGCTATGTTTAGTTGGGAGTTTATTAATGGAACGGAATGGAATGTAATATTATTCCATCGTTTGGGAGGACGGTTTATGATGGAATGAGAAGGAAGAGGAGGGTTTCATATTACATTTCATTCCATCTTAAATAGTAAAAATCAGAAACATTCGATTTCGGGGGTTTATGATAGAATGTCAAATATTAAACAACTTTTCATTATATTACATTATAAACTCTTATTCCAAACAACATTTTACTATATTACATTATGAACCCTTCAATCCCTCCCAAACAACAATTTTCTAGTATTACATCCATTTACATTCCATTCCATTATAAACCATTTCATTCCATTATATTAAAAACCTTATGTCTAGCCAAACATAGTCTAAGTGTGGCAATGTTTGATAGATGTATATTTGATCATATTTATACACCCATAGTTGATGTATTTTCCTCGATATGTTATAGTTGTATCGTATATTTGGTACTTAATTCGCTTTAAGTGCATTTATAAGATATGATTGCCTTTATAGACCAAATGGAGAAGAATTCAGATAAAATACGACATAAAACGAAGATTTGAAGCATTTAAGGGATACAAGGCTGTGTATATGGCCATGTAAGTCCCTCATAGTGTGCATATTCATGAATTCTAGAGATTTTGGATTATACAAGGTCTAGTACACACCCGTGTATCAGAACATGTTTCTGCTAGAAATCCTAAAAATTGCTATAAGTAGATGTGAGTGGAGGCAAAATGTGGGGGCAAACTTTTAGATATGATTCCAGATGTGGAGAACATCTAGAATGGACGATATTGATCTAGAGAAGTGGAAAACACTATGAAATCATCAAAAGATCCAATAGATTACAATATCAACCTCAAAGTTGCAAAAACATTTGATAGAGGAGAAATGGAGATTTAGAGTTATGAACTCTTTGTTTTCTATTCGTTTTTCTTCCAGTTTATGTTTGATTTCATTTTCTATTATGTATAACTAAACATCTTTAGTGTCTAGGTGAGATGAACCTTAGTTTGGTTATAACATGTTTGATTCTTTTATCTATTGCAATTTTATTGATTGATCTATTGTGATTCAATTATATGTTTAATATATGTTCTAATATAGCTGGAATATTAGTACATAATTTGATTTTATAACATAAAGATTAAAAAATCTATGCATGAATAGATCTATCATAATTAAAAGGAGTTGATTGCAAACCTAGAAATAGATCGACATAAATCTTTTAAATTATGGTCAAACCTAATAGTGGAATTCACAAATCGATAAAGCAATCTTAGTACCTTTAACCTAAACATTATTTGTTGATAATTCTAATATTAGTTGTTAGTAGCCTCAAATGAGTTATTCGCACACGGTCCAATAGTTATAAAACAATTACATAATAAAAGGTTAATTGTTTAAGGGTTTTAGGGAGATTCATAACCTAGATATTAATTCTTGATATTGATTGTTTTCTAAGTGATTTCTTTTGTCTCTGTGTTTAAAATTGCTGCCTTTTAATTGTTTAAGTTTTAGTTTTCTTTGTTAAAATTCAAAATCAATCCTTAAGCTAGATAATAGAAGAAAGGTAATCATTGCGCTCGTGTGATCAACCTGTACTTGCAGGTACTAACTTTAGATACACCATGTACTTGGTTAATTCATATTGGTATTAGAAATAAACCAATCAAACTATCATGTATGAGTGTATTCTTTCTTCTACTTACATTTTGTATAAGATTCCTTGAAAAAGGTTATCTCGGAAAACCTTTTTAAGATATTAACATTATAATTACCTATATATGACCATTTGAAGGTGTTTTGATATCTTTCTGTGCTACTAATGTTTTACATTTAAAGACAAATTTGAGGCTTGATTTATAAAATGTATAAAATGTTTTTTTAGGTTATCTAGTGGGCCAAAGGGATATAACTGCTAATAAAACTTTAAGATGAAAAATAAGGTGTTATTGACGTTTTTCAAACACTTTAATAGAGATGGGATTGAATATTGAATAAATACATTCAATGGAGTCGTCACCCTACTTTATTATAGAAAGATAGATAAAACTACTGGAAACGAAACTAAAATACAATGTGAAGATGAAAATAAGTGTGGAAATGAAAGAATTAAACATAGTAAAAGGAGAGGAAATCAATGAGAGATTCAACTGTGAAAGTAGTAAGCAACTTGATTATGGAGAAGGAGTAGAACGTGAGAAGGAAGGAAGAAAACCATTTTGAGAATGGGTTTGGAGACTACCAAAAAAGTATAAGAAATAAGGGCTTACCAAATAAAAAAGGAAAAGACCAAAAGACCTTTGGCCATCCAGGGGTCTTGATCTTTCCTCAAATCCAATGGTTGATAAATTTCAATATATTTATATTTTCCTTTCTTTTTCCAACTAATTCTAATCTCTCTCTCTCTCTCTCCCCCCGCTCCCTCTCTCTCTTTCTTTCTAAATTTAAAATCCTATTTTTTTTCTTCCCTCAAATAAGAAAATCCTAGAAGATTCCTTAAGTTTGATTCTTTTGATTAATCTCATCACCTAATTAGATTTAAAAAGTGTAAGTTGGTTTTTAACTCTTTTGAGTTAAGGTCTAACTGATGATATTTTTCTAATTAACTAAAGAATAATGTAAAATGTAGTGAGCATTTATTTTAATTTTAACATCTAAAATGAAAAATATAAAAACATAAGACATCATTTATTTGGGATTTTAGACTAAGCCCAAGTAAAACCTTTAATTTGAACATAAGAGCTTGGATGTTTTTGTGCATCTTTTGGACTTCATTTGTTAAATGACTAAACAAAGCTTGACTTATTGATGTGAACCCATCAAAGAATAAACCCTAGAGAACATGTGAACAAGTTTGAATCAAACTCAAGAAAGTCAAAACATATATACAAAAAAAAGACCATTGATAATAAATAATTAAGAACCAAATTCATTAAATGTTGCAAAACCAAAAGAAGGAATTCTTTGATAAGTTTGAAGCTTAATGAAGAATAAGTAAAAGAAGTTTTAGCGGGTCTCAAATAACCAAGAACTCGAAAGTTGTTCTAATTAAAAGAAGCTTACCTTAAATACTATTATTAAAAAGTGAGCGTTTTTAGTGGCATAGTCTAGGACAAAACCGTAGGTCAGGCCGCATTGGTTACAAACTTTTCAATACCAATGGGCACAGTCCGAGACACGTCCATGTTTGAGACTATGGATCTTCAATTTGAAGTTAAACAAAATTTATAAAATACATGTGGTAGGGACTGTGGATCCTTTTGTAACTTTTTGAAGTTGGAAATGGTCTAATTCATACTTGTATTGGAGATTAGGTTAAACCAAAGTTGAGTGTTTTTCCTCCAAATCTTTATTAATAATTGTTGTTGTAATTAATCCAAGCCTATATAAAATGTATCCTACATTTGGTTTATTTCATCATTCCATTCTTCAAAAGGATTCGGTCTTAAATCATCACCTATATCAAAATAGGAAAAAACCTATTTATAAAAGGATAAAATTATATGCTTATTAGTATGAAATTTTTTTTCATATTACTTCCCTTTTTCACCCTCTGACTCTTCTTTTCTTTAATATCTCTTTTCAATCTCAGTTGTTAATCATAAACTTACCTAATTGTAAAAGGTATAAGAGTAATGGGTTTATCTTCTGTCATGAAAGTATACATATTCTTGAAACAAAAATCAAAACATGTTTATTAACTTTGATCTCCTAATATTCATTAAGGAATTGAAATTACATAGCTTTAGAAGTTTCATAGTAGAAAAACTAAACTTATCTAGAAAGGAAGTGTTATCTAAATTACTGTAACTTCCTCCATTAATAGTTATAGTACATACCATTTCATAAATATGACATCTAGTATAAAATATTTTTTTTCTCCTTGAGTTGAAGCGTAATGTTCTTTGTATGACAAACCATCCCTCTTAATAGCATACTCAAATGTTGGCCTAGATTTCTTTTCTTCAAAATCACTTACACCTTATGATTGTAACCCTCTTATTTCGGCATTGGAAAGTCATATTGCCTATTCCTAAACAATGAAAACATTTAATGTCTCTATTTCAAGAGGTTTGAGAATCAATTTTACTTGTGCTATAATTGTAGACATCATCTTTCCAAAAATCACTAATACTAGTGGAGCATATGAATAATATTTACACTTTAACTGTTTCTGCCATATGTATCATATCTTTTAGTGCTATATAATAGTTACTCTACTATCTTGGTTATTTCTCTATTTAAGTCATTCAAGAACCTCATTATAGTTACTTCTCTATCCTCCTTTAACTTTGATCTCTTTATGATATTCTTCCATACTTTCTATCCTTGAGTAAGACTTTTTTTTTTTTGGGGATTCGAGGAAACCCCGTAGGCGAGCCAAGCGGGCACACTTCTCTGAGGGCCCAACTGGCACACCACCCTACAGGCGGGCCAAGCGGGCGCACCTCATCATTGAGGGCCCAACTAGTTCTCTACCTACAGGTAAAACTCCAGCTGCCCCAGGCTCTTACAAGAGGGGCTAGCATGTAATCGAACCTGGGACCTAACCAAAGTCAAACCCCGCTCTCAACCATCGAGCTACACCCCTTGAGGGCCCTTAAGTAAGACTTTGCAACCTCTTAAACAAATCTTTATAATAGTGGTGTGGCCAAAATCTCCTTCTCATGAGAGCTTTCAATTTTTTTTATAGTTCTTTACGATTTATACACAATTTCTTCTTTTATTATTCAACAAATGATGATATAATAGATAAACTCTTCTACTTTTAGCAATACCTTCTTCTCCTTAGATTTATTATTATGGTCAAATATCAATTTTATCTTTGTCTCCCACTCCTTAGATTAATTATTGTGGTCAAATATCAATTTTATCTTTGTCTCCCACTCTAAATAAGCTTTATGATCAATCTTAAGCTTAAAGAAAGGTTTCGTCATCTTGATTATGCCAGAATTCTCATCCATTCATTCTTAAACTCTAAGCTTCATTTTTTGCTCGTAATAATACCTAACTCATCTTTTGGCCTTAAATTTATACCCTTGAACCTCAAAACCTAGATCACCATAATTAGCATTGAGCTCATCATTCTCGCTATAAACCTCTATTAGAGCTATTAAATTATGCCTAATATGCCTCTAATTGTTGTTTTATCACAAGCTCATAGTATAGTGTAGCTAGCATTAGTGAGTATAAGGACTATAATTACTAATATTAACCATTTTTCTGTTATCTAGTCTAACAAATTATGGCAATGGAGATTGATTAAACTTAAATTTAAAGCAATAAGACAAAACATATTAACACAATTAGCTAACTAGAGTAGAGATTAAACTAAGAATATAATCAATAAAGATAATGGTCATCAAATTGTGAATCCCCTTTGTTGGACCAATGGTGGTTGACAAATTAAATCCTACTTATGTTTTGATAATAATAAAATGTATAGAATTGGTTAAGAAATTATTTCAGGTGATTTGGATTGCAATTAAAGGATTAATACAATTTAAGAGTGACATATCTACAAATCAAGAGATAGACAACATGCAAATCAAGTTAGTGATCATCACCAACGTTCAAAAGATAAACAATGTGCAAAAGATGATTATTGTGAAGATTATAATCAAAGATACTTGTCTCAACATTTAAAGTTCAAGATTATCTGAAATATGTCCGTTGTAACTGGCCCCAGTCGACCAGAACATTATAAGTTGACTGAGAATTATCATATCTATAAAGTGGGGCTTAATCAAATCGACCAGAATGTTGCAAGGCGACTGAAAATAAGAGAACTGTAAGTTGGATAATCATTCCAGTCGACTGTAATCATTCCAGTCGACTGATTGTGGAGCGAAGATGAAATTTTTCATAAAAACACTGGTTCCAGTGGACTAGCACTAGTCAACCAATCGACTATCACGTGAAACTGAGCAAAATTCATCCAGATCAATCACAAATGGAAAGGAGGAAATCAAGGAACGGCTAGGAGATATCAAGCAACGGCTAATAGATGATCTACAATGTCTATATTGATCCAGAAGCCTGCAAATAAATAGAGGAAGATCAAGAGATCAATTAGAGTTGAAAATAGAAAAGCTTTCTGATCATCTTTCATAATCATCATTGTTATTACTCAAAATTTCTCTCTGCACATTCAAGTGTCTCTAGCTATATTGAGCTTTACTTCGATTATTCATTATCCTTATTGTAAGCTTAGTGATTAGAGGAGAATCACTAGTGTGGTTGGATTTGTGCCGAAAATTAAATCAAATTGTAAGGGTTGCTTGAGCCGAAATTCAAGTGGTTGTAAAAGTTTGCACTGAACTAAAAAGTGTACAATATAGTGGTTTGCCAAATCTTAAGTGAGAGCTTAGGTAGAGGACGTAGGTCTTAGCACCGAACCTCTATAAAAACAGTGTTTGCTTTTATTCCCTACTCTTTTCATTTGATTAAGTTGATTGTTTTGTGTGTATTAACTTGTTGTTTTTGTGTAGAATTTTGCGAAAAATTATCATCAATCTATTCAACCCCCCCTTCTAGATCGCTTTCAGTTACCTATTGGATAGTGTGAAGAAGGTGCAATATTATTATAGCTCTGGTAAAATGGGCCAAATAACCTAAAAGAAATTGAATATTTATAAAAAATATGCAAAATAAAATTTAAAGCTTAGGTTGCCTCCCAAGTAACGCCTTAGTTTATTGTTGTTGTTTCAACTTGATGTCTTCAACTATTGGTCAGTACAAATGAGATATGCCATTTCTGTCTTTTATGTTTTCATCTTACAAACCATTGTAAAATTCAAGCCTGATTAGGCTTCAGGATACCTAAGTCTAATTGAGTTTTGGACCAAACTCATGCCTGATCATAAAATTTTAAGCCTAGCCCAACCTATTGCCTCTTTTGTAAGCTTGTGATTGCTAGCTTTGAACATTTTAAAAGTTGTTAAATTTTGAATTTCAACTAAACCATGCGAAAACACATTAGAAACAACAAAAATTCCAATCTAACAAGATCACAACTTACTTGAAAATAATTAAAGTTTTGAATGATAAAGGATAACTTTTTGCCTGACAAAGAATTCTTTCATGGAAATCATTTTATCACAGAAAGCTTTTTTTCTCCTTATAAATTCTTAAGCTTTTGTAAGCATCACTATAGATTCCTTCTAGTTCTTTCAGCTACAACTTCCTATGTTCACCACTTTCAACCAAATTCATATTGCATCATTTAGTAGTCCAATATTCCTTAAGTTATAATTCAACAGGAAGATGGCATGACTTACTGAACATCAACCTATATGGAGACCTATCAATTAGTGTTTTATAAACTGTTTTATATGCCCATAATTTATCATCCAACTGAATACTCTAATCTTTTTTATTTTGACTTACTATCTTCTTTAAGATTGACTTGAATTCTTAGTTTGAAACTTGAGCTTATCCATTAGTTTGTGGATTGTATAAAGTAATGCCTTTTGTATGTAGCATCATATCTTTTTAATAATGCTTCCATGTTTCAATTACAAACATATGTTCCTTGATCTCTAATTAAAGCTCTCATAATACCATCTCAACTGAATATGTTAGATTTTAGAAAACCTACAACAACTTTAAAACCATTAGTTTTGGTAGCCTTTGTTTCTACCCACTTCGAGATATGGTCAATAGAAAAAATGTAAAATATCCAAAAGAAATAGGAAATAGTCCCATAAATCAATAGTTGATGCACAAAAAATTTTACAAACTAAAACTAGAGTTTGAGGCATCCCATTCACCTATTTATTGGCAATGTTCACAGAACTTACAAAAACGTTACGCATCTAAAAATAAAGAAAGCAAAAATAAGCTACAATTTAACACTTTTTTAGTTGTTCTCTTGATTCCAAAATGTCCTTCGCATGTATATGAATAGTAGAAAGTAGGAATAGAAAAATTATTTGTTTCGAATATGTATCTTTTTATTATGCTATAATGTTTCTAAAGATATGAATCATCCAAATTATAATCTTTCACGACACTTATGAGATAGAATCAATAATTACAAATACTACAAGGGAATTAACATTTAAAAGGATGATCTTTAGTGGTCTTATCAAACTCCCTAAGACATATGAAATTTAATTTTTAATAGATCAAGGGTCAAGATATATTTGGTTATTTGATAAAAATCTAAGAAAATTATGGTCTGCTTCTGAATGGACACATCAGATAGACTCATAAATGCCTCGTGAATATCAACCAATATGTGGGAGCATAGTTACATTCTCACACAAATCCTTCTATTTTGGGCCATTAGATTACCCGAATCTAATGACTAGAATTTTGAGCAATGATTAACTCTAAAACCCACGTCATTCCTGAATTGAAAAAGTAGACATGCCGACTTGGAAGAAACTACAGAAATATTACAAGACAAGATAAATATCACATTGTTTTAGACCTTAAGCCCATGTCATGAACCTTAATCGAACCAATTAATAAGGAGAACCAAGAGGTAGATTAGTTATTTTCTCTAATTTTTATTTTTAAATGTTTTTATTAATATTAGTATAATCAAAATTAATTTATTTATATAATTAATCAATTATATCTTATTAAAAATTAACGAGTGATAAGTAAAACTAATAGAAAATTTATTTATTAAAATACATTTTAATTTTTTGAATCCAATATGATTTAAAATTATATTAATAAATAATTATTTTAAAATTTTTATAATTATATATTTAGTTAATATTGAAATTATAATTATGATAAAATTTACGCAGAAAACTAATATAATTTGATAAATTGTGGAAGGAAAAAAAAACTACTCAAAAGTCTGAACAAACTCGTGCAGTCTTGAGCGGAATTTGGCCTTACCATCTGACTTCATCGAATTGGGTCTTCTATGAGATTTCTTAGCAAGTTCAAGTTGGCTTGCGCATGTTTTGTTTATTGAACTCGTTTCATTTCATCGTTTTTAAACTTTGATCTCATAAAGCCTTTAAAGGCTTAGCCTTTTCTGCTGTCCAGTAATGGTAGATTAGATTAGATTATCTACAACACTTCTAAGAAAGATAACATTTTTTTAGATGAATGATGATGACCCTTGTCTCTTTAGCCGTCAATCTAATCTTTATAGACTAAGCAAGCAAACCAAGTCTCTGTGTTCTATCTATGGCTGCAAGTTTGTCACTTTCTCTCAGTTTATCCTCAGATCCACGACGCAATCATAGACTGCCCTTCATTGTCTCACCTCCCAATCCAAGACATCCTCTTCTCTCTTTCGTAAAGTCTGACCGCTTTAGCTTCAGATCCTCCTCTCACTCCTCTTCTCCTTCAACAACAACCGAGTCAACGAGTGCTTCCACTATTTATTCGTCTCTTGAGGAATCATTTAAAACTGGGAGGTTTTTGAGTAATGATGATCTTACAAAGCTTAAAGTCCTTCAGGATTTTGGGTACTACCAAGAATTTGAAAGTGGGTCGATGAGGGTACGAGTGATGAGGCCAGAGGAGATGGATATCACTGTTAAATTGCTGGCAGAATCCTTTGCGGAATCCATGTTGTTGCCTGTAGCTTATGTGTCTGTTTTGAGGTTCTTGGTGAAGCAGTACTTGATTGAGAGGAGAGATGTGTTGCCTCATGCTGTTACTCTTATTGGGTTTTACAGAGGAAAAGAGAATGAGGATGAGGGTGAGTTGGCAGGCACCGTGGAGGTTTGCTTTGACAAGATGGGTGCTAATTCTTCTCTTCCTACACCTACTCCACCAAAGAATTCTCCCTATATATGCAACATGACTGTTAAGAAGTCACTTCGTAGGTAAGTTTACCCTGCTTTTTCTGTACTTTCCTGGAAGGAGATCAATTATTAACCATGTTGGAATGTCTATAATTGATTATTTTCATATATTAATTAGCCAATCTAAAGTATGAATCAATGAGTGAAATATATCGGCAGTATATAAATCATAAGTTGTTAAAACGTTAAGAGTTTGATGATTGAACTCAAACTCCGCCTCCTTAAGTTATTTCAAAAGTTGTGATCATGAAATATATCGATCCTAGAGTAGACTCCAGGCTTTGTTTCTTTACAATGTAGGTAGTTTGTGGAACAATGGTAGCATTGCTTGCTGTGCATAAATTGGACCAGATTGGATTTCTGAGTGTATGTTTTTGAAAAATGTTAGGAAGGGAATTGGTTGGAATCTTCTGAAGGCAAGTGAGGAGCTCATTTCTCAGATGTGTTGTGATAGAGAGGTGTACTTGCACTGTAGAATGATTGATTCAGCCCCTTTCATTATGTACACAAAAGCAGGCTACAGCATTGCTAAGACAGATAGCATGTTAGTCCTTCTCATGTTGCAAAGACGCAAATATTTGATGTACAAGAAGCTTCCAGCTCTAAATAAGGCTTTGCCATCTGACATGGAAGTTTCTTCTCAGTTGAAAGTGTAGAAAGCATGACAAGTTTGAGTAAATAGCCTTCAAGTACATGTCACTCCATGAAACCCATTGTTTCCAAGCAACTTCTCTCCAGCTATCTATCTATCTATCTCTACACGCAGATCATCCATGTTCCTCAAAGCTCTTATTATGGTGTACGTTAATCTGGTTCTTTTACTCATTTCACTGCAACATGAATGCTTCGCTTCAAAAATGATCTATAAAATGCATATCACTATCAATCAGTATTTAATTATCGTATTTAGCATTCTTCTTTTAAAAAATCTTAATTCTTTTCCAGATCCTCAAAGAATGTGGTTGCGGTGATCTTTGATGGGGGTGATTTTGGCTAGAAAGTCATTGTGGTACCATCTGGTTCTCTTGCTTGTAGTTGATTACATCTATGTTATCAACCTCTTCTGGTCCATGTGACTCGAATATAAAAAAACACCATTATTGTAATGTCTCTTTGTGCTTATGCAAATATACAGGTGGATCGCAACCCGATTGTGCAGACATACTTGAGCTTGTAAAAGCACAAATATTTAGATATTATAGGGACAAATATCTAATTGTCTGTATTCGCCACTTATTGCTTCAAGAAGAGCTAAGAAAAGCAAGATATCTTTTTTCCTTCGATGGTGCTGTTGGTGAAATCTGAATTACTAGAATAATCAATAATATGATTTGCATTTAATTGAATGGCTGTTCTTGTGTCACAACATCACAATAATACAAAAAAAGATGTTCATGATATAAAAAAAAAGCAGAATTCTGGTAAAATGTTTCTTTCTGTGTCATTTTCACAGGTTCATATCTTGCCATATCATAGCACTATTCTTGAATTTCCAGCCTTAGTTTATTGGGGTGGTTGGTTAAATATTAGGCACAAAGTTTCTGCAGCCTCCAGATTTTCAATCAATTTTTCATCTTATTTGTTGTTGAATTTGTAATTTGAAGCTATGCAGAATCATGTGAGGAGCAGGAATATTCAGTGTGTATGAAATTGGACGATGTTATTCCCATACCGTATAATAGACCTTAAACAGGGTTTAAGCAAGGAAGAATATTTCATTCAATATGGTTTCTTTTATCTTCAAAGTCAATGTTATGAAGCCTGAATCTGAATGATGTTGTAGAAGGTTGAGATATGTTGGTCCCCGGTTGAATACCACAACTGTTTGTCCCATCAGAAGCTCAAGTTGAACCACTCCAAATGCATTAGCATCTTGTGAAGCGAATTCTCCAGAGAGATACACTGGCCTTAAGCATGACCAAAAGACTGCATTATGCTGCCAGTACCTGTTCAATTCAATGTGAAGACAAATGACGACTTCAAACGCATGCAAAGTGACACTTACGATGCTATGCGGTTGCACAAATGGAACTTTTTAATTTTTCTTCTTTCATCAACTGACAATTTCTTTAAGAGGATTAAATTATTCATTTTAGTTAATATGAATAATATCTGTTATATATATTAAAGTTGATGTAAAGAAAACGTATGACAGACACATTAGATGAAAGAAAAACATTATATAACAAATAACATTAATGATTAATTCACATAAGCTTCTCTAAGAAACACATTATGGTTATAAATTGATGAAGATGATAACCTCTTCACCATTTAACCATCGATCTTCAATCTTTTATCGACTAGCCAAGCAATCAGAATGTTCTCTTCCAGTTATGATTGCAAGTTTGTCACTTCCTTTCAGTTATCCTCAGATCCATGGCTCTTTTACAGGTTACTCTTCGTCTTCTCACCTACCAATATGAGGTGCCCTTTTATCTCCTTCCAGAATTCTTCTCGTTTCATAGCGGAGTCACTGTCTACTGACAACTAAGAATTGACTTCGGACGTAAATTTGGTTGGTTGTTTAAAGTTTACGAAATTTCCACTTTTGGCTTTTGGGGAAAGAATGAAGTTATTAACTATGCTATGTTTGTTAAGTAATTTCATTTATTTAGTCAAACATGGAAATCAGAAACTATGTAATGTATGATGAACCAATGACTTGAAAAAGGTTTGCTTTACTGTTATGTGAAGTTGTTAAAATGTCGATTGTCTTCTGATGATTGAAGTCGGTGTTGTTCGGACGCAAGATTTTTAGAAGTGGAGTTGATGCAAATAAGAAGCATATTTCTAAAGTGTGTATTTGCACCGCAGAATTATTGATTCATCTCTGTTCATTCCTATTAATCCGTTCGCAAGAAAACTAAGTTAAGAGCAGATAATGTAATTAGTTGGCAGTTATTAGAGGAAAAAAAGGAAGAGATAGTAGTTTCAAATTTTCAGTAGAAGTGGGTTACTTGTTAGTTTCCGATTTTCAGTAGAAGTGATTACTTGTTATTTACAATTAGGATTTATTATTATCTAAAATTAGGTCTCTAGGAGTTAGTCTATAGCAATTGTCATTAGGGTGTGCAACCTTATTTTTCCTTTCCAAAGCGTATTCTTTACTTCCTTCTAGTTCTATTAATTTGATATCAGAGCCTACAATTCTACGATGGCCATCGGTACTTGCAACTCTCTTTTACGCCACAATCACCTCCGCCACCAACCAATCCAAACACAACCTCAACAGAAACTAATCAGTCTCCCAAAATTGTACTCCAACAACTCAACGCTCTTCTACAACAATTGGTTTCATTAACAGCGCAATTGCAAAGGTTGGATAATCGAATCGAAGAGCTAGCACAACAAAAGTTTCAAAATAGCCAATAGACCTTTAGTGGAGAATCCAGTCGACCTCCGAAGAAAAAAAATGTTATTACTGAAGAGGAGGAAGAATATGCTGAATGGGAAAATCATCACCCTCGAAGAATCCTTGCAAAGATGGATTTTCCTAGATTTGAAAATGGAGATCCACGAGAATGAATTTTGAAAGCAAAAAAATATTTTCGACATTACCAACCTTGGAAGATTCGAAAGTTGATGTGGCTTTGATGTATTTGGAAGAGGAAGCCTGGAGGTGTTTTCATGGATCAACAGTAATTGAATCATTTATGATTGGGAAGAGTTAGTCAGAACACTACATGAATATTTTGGTCCAGCCGAGATTGTCAATCCTAATGAGCACCTTTGTGCAATCTTACAAACAAGAACTGTTCAAGAATACCATCAAGTGTTTGTTAGGAGGTTACCACTAGTATCTAATTGACCAGAACATTATTTATTGGGAGTTTTTCTAAATGGTCTCAAAGAAGAACTTCGATTTGATGTGTGTATTCAAAAACCCATGAATGCATACAAAGCCATGAGCCTAGCCCTAGAATATGAAGTAAAACTTGCAGTAACAAAGGGTATTTCTGGAAGTCAAATGGGTGGGGTTGGGTCTTCTTTGGCAATTCGAGATAATTCTTACTCTCCATACAATACAAACACCTTACCTTCTACTCTTAGGAACCCGACAACGGGCAAAAAAGTGGCTAGCTTTGTCCCACGACAACTTATAAGGGAACAACAAATCTTAAAGGATAAAGGCTTGTGTTTTCGTTGTAATGAGAAATTCGGACCCGACCATCAGTGTAAGTAGTCGACTTTGGCAGTTACGGAAGCTGAAGAAGGAGAGACAAATTTCTGTGAAGAAACTTTGGAAGTAAAGGAAGAAGACATGATGGCTGAGATGATAAAAATTTCGATGCATGCAATTTTAGGCAAAACATCAGGCACTACCATGAAAATCCGGGGAAAATTAAAGCAAGGGACGTCTTCATCTTGATCGACAGTGAATCAACCCCTAACTTTATATCGGACAAGGTAGTCACTGACCTTCATCTTCCATTAATTCAAGTTCCTTCTTTTGGAGTGTAGATAGGTAATGAGAACACAGTCAGCTTTAACACTTTACGTAAGGGAGTTGAGATCTAGCTTCCAAATCTCATGATCACTCAAGATTTTTATGTTTTTTCGATTTGTGAAGTTGACGTGGTATTGGGGATTAGATGACTTGCCTCTCTTAACACTGTCTAAGACAATTGAAGTAAGATGCTTATGATATTTAATTACAAAGGAATGAAATACAAATTGTAAGGAGAAGTGAAGCCAAAAGCTGAGGGAGTGACCTTCAAATCTATGCGAAAGCTAATCCATAACGAGAAGTAAGGAGTATTGTGCCAAATTATTAGACAACCTAAAACTCCAATAAGCCAAGAGAACATCATTCCTGACATCCAAAACCTACTCGATGATTTTCATACTATTTTCCAAACACCACATAGAGTCTCACCTAACCAAACTCAATCCCATGCCATAAATATCCTACCTAATGCCAAACTGCCAAATATTCGACCATACAGATATCTTTTTTACTAGAAAAATGGGATTGAATGTCTGGTTAATGAATTACTTGATGAAGGATTAATACGTCCAAGTTCCAGCCCATTTGCTAGCCCTGTTTTACTAGTTAGAAAGAAAGATGGTAGTTGGAGATTTTGCGTTGACTATAGGAGATTGAATAAGATTACCATTGCAGATAAATATCCTATTCCAAATATTGATGAGTTACTGGATGAGTTACATGGAGCCTCTTTCTTCTCCAAAATCGACCTTTTCTCTTAATATCACCAATTTCGGACGAAACCTGAAGATGTCTACAAAACAACATTTTGAACATACACTAGTCACTATGAGTTTTTATTCATGCCCCTCCCTCTACATTCCAGTCGGTAATGAATAATTTATTTCGACCCCATCTTCGACAATTTATCTTGGTTTTCTTTGATGATATTTTGTTGTACAATCCCAACCTTGAGCAACACAAAGAACACTTAAGGGTTACCCTCACTCTGCTCCAAGAAAACTATTTTTTCGCTAATAGAAAGAAGTGTTCCTTTGCTCAATAAAGCATGGGATTTCTCGGTCATTTCATTTCTAATCAAGGAGTCGAGGTAGATCCAGATAAGATCAAAGCAACTGCTGACTGGCCATAACTCCAAAATGTCAAGCAGTTGAAAGGATTCCTAGGACTCATTGGTTACTACAGTTAATTTGTCCAAGGTTATGGAATTCTAGCTCGTCCTTTAACCGGGCTGACCAAGAAAGATTCTTTCATATGGAATGAGGTGGCTGCTAAAGCTTTCTCTAAAGTCAAACAGTTACCTGTACCTATTTAAAGCTTCCAAAATTTTCCCAATCATTTACTGTTGAATGTGATGCTTCATCATAAAGGGTAGGAGCTATTTAATCACAAGAGGGCTACCCGATTGCTTTTTATAGTAAGGAATTTTCTTTCTCAAATAGATTTAAATCTGCATACGATAGGGAGTTACTTTAGTGCTTTCTTTGCAAAAATGGAAGCATTATCTTCTAAAAAGGCATTTCATTGTAAAGACTGATCATTGCAATTTGAATTTTTTATTGTAGTAGAAGTGTAACACCCACATACCCCCTAGAAGGATGTATGAATGCCACACAAAACAGTATAACAAACCAAAGCATACGAAAACTTTCAGTAAACAATCCCGACAAACATACATTAAATTACATAGTACTTAACACATTCAGCGAACTGAAGTATCATTGTTACAAACTTACAAACAAATCTACATAC
>JANZLX010000003.1:11205966-11219287 GCA_025531955.1 Erythroxylum orinocense | reverse complement strand
ATTTGTATAAGTCAAAATTCATATGCATATATTAGCGAATACTCAATTATGCAAAGCATATGATGTATTGTAAATTCCTAAATTTTCTAACCCCTAACATGGTGTGTTACAAGAAGATTATAACTAGTGAACAACAACTTTTAATAAAACTTCTGCCCTTTGATTTTACCATCATATATTGAGCTGGAAAGGAGAATATTGTGGAAGACTTGCTATCCCGTCGACCTCATTTTATGCAGTTATCAGTTCCTTTTTCAATAAAAATTGATAAGCTCACGACATACCTACAGCGAGACCCCATGATTACAAGAATTGTAGAGCAATTACAAAAAGATCCTGCATTTGTTCCTGATTATTCTAGCCAGAATATATGCCTTTATTTTCAAGGAAAGCTTGTCATCTCAGCTGACTTGCCTTTAAAGGAGAAGCTTATGGCTGAAGCACATAATACCCCTTCTGGTGGATATAGAGGACTTCTCATAAAAATCATAAGGCTTTCTACTGGTGTGTTTTGGCCAAATATGTAGAACTATGTTAAACATTATGTTCAAAACTGCTTCGTATGTCAACGAAATAAGTATGAGACATTATCTCTAGTGGGTTTGCTTCAACCACTGCCGATCCTACTGAGGTATGGGAAGACATCTTGATGGACTTCATTAATGGATAGCCAAAATCCAATGGATATGATACTATTTTGGCTGTGGTGGATCGATGATCTAAATATGCCCATATTATGCCACTAACTCACCCATATTTTGCAAAAATAGTTGTTGATGTGTTTTGTAGGGAAATTGTCCAATTACATGGTGTTCCAAGAAGTATACTATCAGATAGGGGCAGATTGTTCAGCGGTTCCTTTTGGACAGAAATTCTTAAGCTTAATCAGACAAGGTTGTGGATGGGGACAACTTACCAACCACAATTAGATGGACAAACAAAAGTCATAAATCGTTGCTTGGAGGCATATCTTAGATGCTTTGCAAGTGAGAAGCCGAAGATTTGGAGTCATTTTTTCGCATCCCACTCTCATAGGACACTTATCAACATTTTGAAGGATATTCGAATACGTACCCCACAAGGGTGGCATGTTAGAACAGTCACGTCACTAACTTAGTTATGGCATCATCATTAAAACATAAATATCACAATATTTAAAAACCTAATCCCTCATTTTCTTTTCATAAAATCAAATATACATTGTAGCATTACATACTTCATCCTTATATACAATATCAAAGAACTATCAGAGTTTACAACTCTAATACAAAAATATGCTATGCCACTTGAATGAGGAACTATAAAAAATTCTAAACTATACAAAATTCTATCTAAATCCTTCAGTCTCAGCTGAGCGACATTTGAGCCATTTCTTCAATCCAAAGCAATATTAGATCTCTTCTAGGACAACTTAGAAGCTAAGTCTGCTCTCTCACACTTGAAAAGTCAATATTGCAATTTTGATGAGTTTTGCGAACTTAGTGAGCTACCCATCATCGATGGATCACTTCTTATACATAACACATACAGTTCATGTTCAAGTTCACAAACAATTCATGTCATCATATAATGCACATCTTTCACCAATTATAAAAAAGCACCATATAACACTTTGTTCATTTATTCACTTTTACATTCATAATGGTTTATACAATTCAATTCAATCATTCATATAATGCATACTAAATTGTAAGTGTAATGTTCATGAGACTCACTTTCATTTATTACTTTGTTATGACCAAGTGCCTTGTTCACTATCCCGTATCCATTGTGGATATCAGGCTTATTAATAACTGTCCCTTATTTGTTGGGGATACATGGCTCATTATACATAGTGAGCCAAAGGCTCTTACCACATTTTGAGCTTTAAGCTCTTTTTCATTGGTGATTCCGATCAGAATTGCCTTTATGTTATCATGCATTCATGTAGTGAAATGTATCATATGTATTCAATCATTCACTTGTGCTTAATTTTCTTTTGCATTCACATTCACATTCACCATTGGACCTTGGTCTGACATTCAATAATTAAGTTGAGTATCACATATTCTATCAAATTCATATACAATGAGCACTTCTAATATATTATTCATACTTCAAACACCTTGGACATTTAATGTTTGGAATCAACACATTCACATAACATAATAATTCAATTCAAAATTTAAACAAAACAATACAATAATGTGAGACCATCTAGGTTACTTACAGTGTGCTCCAGATAGCTATTGCCTCGATGTCCCGATAATGTCTGGATATTGTCACTGTAATTGCTCTTTTATATCATGCAATACATACACACTTACACATTACTAATTTGCACATTTTCATGAATTCTCAATCATATACATATGTTTATGTGATATGTATAATGCTTGCTCAATGAAAAGCCTAAGTATATTTCCTTATTCACATCTTATGATCATCCATATATCATATCTTGTGAAACTTGATTATCCTCAGTTTGTTAATCACCTATTCATCAAACGTACATTTACCAATCCTTTCCTAACATTATACATCCAAACAATTTCTCACTTCTCATTCATTCATTCATACCTAATTCATATTATTTGTAAGAACGCTTTTACATCATTAACAACTCATAACTTCAAAATTGAGATACATTTATATCAAGTCAATCCATTCTTCAATTCTAATGTCAATCAACATGCTAAACTTATCATTCATTTAACCACTTACTTAAGCAACCATCTAGGTTCATTTCAAACCTCAATTAAATCCAAAAACATTAAGGTAGGGTAAGAAGACAGGAGTGCATGATCGTGCAACGACCAAATGATCCTTTTCTATCATGATCGTGCACTACCTGATGATCCTTTATTCAAGCATTATTCTCGTTTTTCTCAAAATAGATTTTCGGGTCAACTTTACATGGCCATTTTGACAAAGAAAATGAGGTATTTAGGCAATACATTCTTCTAAAAAAATGTTCCCATATGTCTTTAAGTTTCTAATGACAACAATTTCATATAGTTTGGTTCAGTATTATATAAGTTATACCTAAAATACTACAAACTATTCTCACACCATGACAACATACTGTACTCAACTTCAAGCCAAAATTTAAAACTCTTAAAGACAGAATTCAAATTTGATTCCCTCATGAAACTTATAGTCATCTGTCTCTAGTTTAAGTAAACTTAAAATCATCCCATTTGGATATGTACAGATCAAGATATGGCTAAAATACAGATTCATTTTTTGTGAAAACACTCCATCTAACATATTCCAGCACACTTCATCATCATTTTCATCCTAGTTCATCTCTTTTGCTTAGTCTGTCATTTCTAGTTTATGTGCTCATTACTTCCTCTCCATTCCTACTTCCATTTCAGCTCAATTTCAATCACAAACAAATCATATTCTATGGTTGATCATAAACACAAAAACAGAACATCAACGTATACATACATTCATCAAATTTCTGCACAGATTCCACTCCATTATCACCTTCATTTTATCTCTAACTGTCATTATAGATGTTTCTATTAAAAAACTCATGAATAACATTAACACACTAAAATTTAGATCATAAATCTCTTTATGTTTACACCCACGTTAAAGCATATATGAAGCTCTATGACTATGGTCATCAAATCTCAAATCATTCATCATATTTGATTCATTTGTAACTACCCATGAAGATCAAAGTATAACTTACTTGGTGAAACTCCAAAATCTTCAAAATCACGTCAACCTTAGCTTTCCATGGCTCACACGATCATCAACATAGAGGTAGGTAGATAGGTTAGGTTTTTAGTAACAAGATGAAGAGATAGCAAAGATCATGAAGAAACAAAGTGAAGGATAGCAAGAACTCAACGTGATGAGGGTGAGAGTGAGGTAGTCGTGAGTGAAGAAAATGAAAAAGATGAAGAAGAGTGCATATGAAAAACATGAAAGACAAAACAAAGATGGTCTTTCAAGAAGAAAATGTCGTGGGTGGGTTAAAAGCAAGGTAAAAATTGCTTGGTAGGTGTCATGACATGTGTCATGACACTTACCACTTAAAGAATCAAATCAACCTCTTTTAATAATGGTACTCAATACCATTTAATCTCTAATCCGTTTGTCACCCAATTTTTGTTCCAATTGTCACCCAATTTTAAATGTTACATTCTCAACAAATCCTAATACCATTTGCTAATTATTTCAACTGCCATTTGACACTTATTTCTACTACCATAATTCAATTGTCTTACCACTTGACATTTTTTTGTCCAAAAACACTCATAATTTTAGAAAATTTTCCAAATTTTCACCAAAAGTTCTAAATCAATACTTATACTCACCAAATTAATTTTCAAGACAAAATATTCACTATTCACAACATAATCACATTTATCAATTAATTAAGATCAACTATACTCGATAAATGTCAAATAAGTGCGTGTACAGTCATTGCAATGTGTGCAATTATCAAATTCACGCTATGTATGCTAATATTATACATGAGCATGAAATGCATTTCCTAATTTCTCAATAATATCTCTCATATTCAGTATTCTAAGGTTCTAACCCTTAACATAGAGAAAATGAGATGTTACACGTTTCTTGTGCTGGGCAGAATTTTCATTCAACATTAATTTCCATACAGCGACAATCACTACTCTTTTCCATGCTATGTATGGTCATAACCCTCCCACCTTATAAGTGTATTGGCGTGACGATACTCACATAGCAGAATTGGAAGAACAAATTGTTAAAAGGGATGCTATATTACAGGTTTTAAAGGACAATTTACCCAAAGCTCAAAATTGGATGAAGGCATATGCGGATAAGAATCGTAGAGAAAAATCATTTGAAATTGGTGATGTTGTCTTCTTACGAGTCCAACCATATAGGCAACATTCTTTAGTTAGGCGTATGAATGAGAAGCTTTTTCCTCGATTTTGTCGTCCTTAGAAGATTCTTAAACGTTGGGTTCCAGTAGTGTATGAACTAGAGCTCCCTGCTAAAGCCAAGGGGCATCTTATTTTCCATGTCTCACTACTTAAAGAAGCTAAAGGACAACTCTCCACCAATCTGCCAGCTCCATTATCTTTGAATTCCAATTGGGAGTTTGATGTGGAACCTCAAAAAGTGTTGGCTCACAGTTGGATTAAGCATGGTGATGAATTAGATCTGCAATTGCTCATCTTATGTCAGAACCGTCCTTCTGAAGATGCCATCTGGGAATCATATGACCTATTACAGCAACGATATCCCTATTTTCACCTTGAGGACAAGGTGACTTTCTAAGGGAGGGGTACTGATGGACCACTAAAGACATACTTTCACAAGAACGCTAAGTCAAGAGCAGATAATGTAATTAGTTGGCAATTATTAGAGAAAAAATAAGAAGAGCTGGTAGTTTCTGATTTTCAATAGAAGTGGGTTACTTGTTGTTATCTATAATTAGGATTTATTATTATCTACAATTAGGTATCTAAGAGTTAAGTCTATAAATAGGTTTATAGTAATTGTCATTAGGTTGTGCAATCTTTCTATTTTTAAATATATTTTTGGAGTTTAGGCAGCTCAAATTGTCTTTTGTTATTAGTGTGGTTGTCTGTGAGATTCTTCGGTACTCTCAATATTAGTTTATTTGCGTTCAATAAACAATTGCATTTTTCCTTTCCAAAGTGTATTCTTTATTTCTTTCTAGTTCTACCATAAACCTACTAGTTTTGCAGTATCATAAATACTTGATCCGCTTCAGAGATTGATACATGAAACTTCCTTTTCATTCTATTGACATCTCAGTTGTTCAGATGTTGGATTTCTGGACAGCTTCTCTCCCTCTGTCTCTTTGTTGTTGTGGTGCATCAACTCTGACTTGTATTTCACTCATTTCATTACGATATAATAAATGCTATATTAAATGCTTATTTAGTGTTCCCTGATCTATATATTCTGCTCCAGGTTGTGGTAGCCTAGTTCTAGTTGCTTGTGGCTATCAATGTCTCCCATTAGGCTCAAAGCTTCACAAATATTACTTGAACTTTCAAAAGAACTAATATTTATTAGATAAGGGATATGAAATCATTAGTTGGCTACTACAAGAATAACAAAGAAAAGAAACAGCTTTTTTTCTTTTTGGTGACACCTCAGGGAAATCAATACTGCAAAATAATTTACATAAAGAGCTGAATGAATTCACGGGGCAAAAGAAAAGGATAATCATACAAGGAAGATGTTGATGATAGACAAAAGCAAGCATTCCAGTCAAAGGTTTCTTTTTTTTTTCTTTCTTTCTATTGGCCGTCCATTTTGACAGCTTCAGATTGTACTGTAATATTACCCTCTTCTTGATGTCGTTCAGTTGGGGTTTTGGCTATACTGTACACATAGAGCTACAGAATGTCAATGTTGTTAAAGCATTGGCCATATACTACATCAATTTGAAGCTATGCATACCCATGCCCAGAGATTTTGAATTTGTGGTGATGATTAATTGTAGCTCTTTTATGCATTCAACCATGGATGGTCTCTCAGTGCTCTCTCCTCGAACACAACGTGATGCCAAGTTTGCAAACATGGCTATAGACTCCATTGTGTATGAAGTCCGACGCATGTCTGGATCTATAACCTTACGTAACTTCTTCTTGTCGTTTAAGAGATGCTTAACCTGAAGACAACAAAGAATCATTCATTTTAGCCAGCTTCAATGTCAATTTTCTGATTGGAACTTAAACTTTAATTAGAAGTTTTCGTACCTGGAGTACAAGGTTTTGATCCATTGGTCCCTGGTTTAAGTCCACAGCTCTACGTCCTGTGAGAAGCTCAAGCAGAACCACTCCAAAAGCATAAACATCACTCTGTAAAGTGAGTTTCCCTGTCTGCTAAGGAGACAAAATGACCTTAAGTGCAGCAGATATAATATCGGAGTATTTAGAGTGAAAGTTAGCAGTTTACAAAAGGAACTCATTGTGCATACCGAAGTATACTCAGGATCAAAATAGCCAAAGGTGCCTAGAACTCTGGCAGTCACGAATGTTTCCTGTCCCTCTGGCATCAGCTTGGCAAGCCCAAAATCTGATATCTATAAACCAACGTGAAAGAAAATTTAGCAACTATGTTGAATAACAAGAAATGGTATTCAAATTGGTTGTATGACACCAAGGATCTGAAGAGTTGAACTGGTATGGTTATAAAAGCTGGTTTAGTTACCTTGGCATCAAACTTTTCACTTAACAGAACATTGGTGGATTTAAAATCTCTGTGGACTATTGGTATCCCAACAGAAGAACTTGAATGGAGATAAGCAAGTCCCCTTGCTGCTCCTAGTGCCACTTTGAGCCTCAAAGGCCAATGCATTTTAGCTTCTCGAATTCCTAGATAGCAGCTCCATATAACTTAATTTCGATTATATACTGTATGTTAAGTTGAATAAGAACTTTTGACGAATACTAACCATTTAAGTGGTCTTGCAGATTCCCATTTGGCAGATACTCATAGACAAGAAACCTGTGCTTCCCATCAGCACAATATCCTATCAAAGACACCAGATTTGGGTGGTCAAGTCTGCTTAAGATATCAACCTCAACGCGAAATTCTCTCTCCCCTTCAGCTTCTTTAAATGGTGGCAACTCCATCTTCTTGATCGCTACAACCTTTCAGATTGCAGAACAACCAAGTTTATATCCCATTCTTAGAAATTATATCTACTCTTATATTCCTCATGTCGTAAATTTGGGTTGAGTGTCTTTAATGTAAATAGAATTCCACGAAGATAGCAGGATTTTAAACTAAAGTAATTGTTTGGCTTAAGAAACAAGTCTCGTTTGAATTACAATTTTGTTAGGTTGGTGAAAAAATTCCATTTGAGCTTTACCTCTCCTGATCGTAGTGTGCCTCGGTAAACTCGACCAAATCCCCCTTTTCCAAGTAGATTATCATCGCTAAAAGAGCAGGTTGCCTCTTCCATTTCCTTGAGTGTGTAAACTGATGATCCATGAAGTCTTTTTGTAGGATGGGGAGCTTGATTTTCTTCTAGTTGCCAAAATTCAGCAGGTTTATAGACCCCTGGGACACAGATTCAGGACATAGTTACGAGAAAATTTAGGCACTCAATGAAGATGACAAGGGGGAGTATGAGAACATACAAGGGTCTGCCTGATCTTGGGACTTGCTTCTCCGGCGCTTGTTCCATGCAGAGACCAAGCCGAAAGGCATAATGTCTCTTCCTAGTTTTACTGTCACCTCCCTTTGAAGTTTTATATACGCTGTACTATTCGAATCAGATAATCGGTGGATAGCAAAGTTCGATCAGAACATTGAAGAAAGAGATCGATACTGATGTCACTGTTCACCTGGAAAATATTAAAGGGAAGCTAATGACGAACTCAACTTGGTATTCCTACTCAGGAAAACAAAAAGGTATGCTAAAGATGAGCAAAAATGGTGGTAAGAGTAAATAATAGGGAATCATCTGATGGAGTACGTAGTGAGCAATTGAAGGTAGATTAGTACAATACTCAACTGAAACATCTGCCAACAACCTGGATCATGTAGAGAGAAACGTGCTTGAAGGAAAAGGAAAAGCAAAGAAAGGAAAAGTAGGTAGTGCTTGCTTACCTTTAGAGAGGTGAGTTTAGTGGTGCTTGATAAGGAAATACAAGCTGACATGCCAATACTATACTCCCTCCCTGCATTTTCCAATTGATGCCTTTATGAAATGGACAAGATGACCGTTGAGATGGAGCTTTCATTTTTATCATTTTTCCGTTCAGTGAGTAGATTATTAGTTGGTATTTTTCATATTTCCCTCTCACTTGTATCAATCCAGGTCAGCTACTGAACATGACCAAAGAATTAGATGCCAACAACAATTTCATTTTCTGCAGCTCCATGTCTTGAAGCAGAAACGTTCACATAAACCTAACATCCTCCAGCTTCACTTTGCTTATGTGAACGGAAAAAATGTTGATCACTAAAATAGAGAAGGGTGTTGGCGACAAAATATAACGTTCTTGAAAGAAACAAAATTGTCGCAAAAAGAATTTAGCGATGAAACAAAATCGTCGAACAAATGGTCGCAAAAATTCGGTAGCAAAAAATTATCTGCGACGTTTTAAAGGAATCGTTGCCTAAAAGATTTTGCTACAATTAGTTCGTTGCTAATAAGAATAGGCGACGAGAGGAGAAATAGATCGCTTATCGCCACATTTAACTTTGGTAGGTAATGGTAATTAGCTTTGTTAACATAGGCTTATATAATAATCTTTGATTTATTTTCGTAGCAAAATATGTTTAGCTACAAAAATTAAAGCGTAGCTAAATATTATTAGAGACGTTTTGGAACGTAGGTAAAAAGATTAGGTGAAATGTTATATTTGTAGCCAAAAACTTTTAGTGACAAATATTTATTTTTAATTTAACTTCCCTATAGCCAATTTAATATTTAATTATAATTATGAACAACATTTTTAGTTCGTGTTATTGTTTTTAACATGGTTTGAATTATAATTTAGTCACATCTTGTAGTTATTATTGGTGACATATTGTTTAAATAATAATAAAATAAAATAAAATAAAATAAAAATATTTCATAATTAAAAATGAAATACATTTTATAATTAAAGTAAATTACAAAACTTAAGAAAAAATTTATCAACAAACTTAGACTTCTCATCATTGCTATTAGTGATATATTGTGACCGAAGTATTTGTTTGACCAATCTTTTTTAGCTTGGTCAACTCTCTTTTAATACGATCTAGTTTTTGCTTATTACGTTGTAATTTTTCTTAAGTGTGATCTAACTTTTCTTCATTACATTGTAACTGAGTCTTAAGCGACTGGTTCTTCTCTTGAAGCGTCGTTATATATGATGGTCGTGACGATGATGAACCAATTAGCTTGGGGTTATGCCTAAGACTTTGATATACCCTGATCTTATACCAAGTACGTTATTGCAAATGTCATCCACATCGAGCTCATTCCCATCAGACAATGATCTCTGCAGTAATTCCTACATCTTTTCCTACAATTTAAAACATAAAATCGAGATGTATTTCAAATATTATGACTTAGTATTACATAAATAAATAAAGTCTAAAATTAAAGTTTTTATACTTACATAATTATTTTGTGCTTCTCCAAACGTCCAACCTTCACCTTCCTTTTAGTGTGTCAACTTATAGAGTGTAATCTTATCACACTCTTGTCTATGGAGTTGAGTTTGGCTCTGTTATATGAATTTATAAAATAGGAACATAATAGATTATATTATATTAACTAATAGAATAATAACTTCTTAAAAATTCTTATCATACGACAACAAATCATTTGGAACAGTGTTGTCAGGAGTTTTCATTTTTACTCTGTTAATCTTGGTTTTCTCACACTTTTCCTAAATAAAAAGGAGAAATAGTTATTCAATGCAAAAAAAAAAAGGAAGCAAATATGAAGAGAAAGAAGACAAACCTTAACATTCATAGAGGCCCAACAATCACACATTTCACACTAATTTTCTCGAGTCATTTGTTCTAGAACATGTCTCCTTACATCCTCATCTGAAGGAAAAGAATTGTAGTATTTATGAAGTTGATAACGATGATCCTTTGCCCTTTGTTTCAATAGTGAACTGACACAGCTTGAAACTTTAGGGTTCTATTTTCCATAATTTCTATGCTCTTAAAATTTCACAACAAAATGGAGTTATAGAAAGGAAGAACAAGACGATTCAAGAAATGACAAGGACTATGCTGTGTGAAATGAATCTTTCTAAGTATTTCTAGGCAGAAGTTATGAATACAACTTGTTATATTCAAAATAGAATACTTCTGCGACCTTTGTTGAAGAAAACTCCATAAGAATTATGGAATGGAAGGAAGCCTAATATATCCTACTTCCATCCATTTGGTTGCAAGTGTTCTATATTGAATATAAAGGAAATTCTGGATAAATTTGATTATAAGAATTTTTCTAGGTTATTCATTACCATCGAAAGCATATAGGGATTACAATCTTACTTCTAAGACTGTTGGGAAAACTATTCATATCAAGTTTGATGATAGTTCTCAACCAAGAAAGAGAGTTGATACTGATAATGAAACCCTATCAGTACCTTTGGTTGATAGTGAAAATGTATCACCATTAGAAACTCTTTTAAACAAAGTTAAAGATATTCCTGAGACTCTTGATTTGAAAAGAGATTGGAGATAAAAGAGTTCTCATCCAGAAGAGTTGATTATAAGAGAGACCTCAGAAGGTATGCGAACTAGGTCCAAATTTAGAAGAGAAGCCAATGTAGCGTTTATCTCTAAAATAGAGCCTAAGAAAATAAATGAAGCCCTTCAAGATGAAGTTTGGATTTTAGCTATGCAAGAGGAGCGAAACTAATTTACTAGGAATAAAGTTTGGTCCTTAGTTCCCAGACCCTCGAAAAAGTCCATTATAGGAACTAGATAGGTTTTTAAGAATAAGCTAGATGAATCAGGTAGAGTAAGTCGTAACAAAGCGAGATTAGTAGCACAAGGCTATAATCAGCAAGAAGGAATAGACTACAATGAGACTTATGTTCCTGTAGCAAGACTAGAAGCTATTAGGATGTTGCTTGCATAAGCTGTCTGTCACGACATAAAGTTATTTCAAATGGATGTGAAGAGTGCATTTCTAAATGGCTTTATAGATGAAGAGGTTTATGTGAAGCAACCTCCTAGTTTCGAGGATGTTAAGAAACCGGATCATGTCTATAGACTTCATAAAGTGTATGGCTTAAAACAAGCTCCTCGAGCTTGGTTTGATCATCTGAGTTCTTTTCTTGTTGAGAATAAATTCAGTAGAGATCAGGTAGATAAGACGTTATTTAAAAAGTGCGTTAAGAATGATTTTATCATAGTTCAAATTTATGTTGATGACATTATCTTTGGTGCAACTTCTAAAATGTCATGTACTAGATTTGAGTTTTTATTGAAGAATGAGTTTGAGATAAGTATGATGGGTAGGTTAAAATTCTTTCTTGGGTTGCAAGTTAAGCAAAACCAAAGAAAAGATTTTTATTCATCAACAGAAGTATATTAAGGAACTATTTCTTAAATATGATATGGAAAAAGTAAAACCAATGTTAACTATGATGCATCCTTCAAACCTTTTGTCTAAGGACGAAACTAGCAAGGATTGAGAGGGAGCACGCTGTTAAGCAAAGTTTGAATGAAAAAGGAACTCCCACAGGAAGATCAAAATCTCAATCTATTGAGAGAATGCCTACAGAAGGAGAAAAAAAATCATCAGATGAAGCAATAAAGGTTAAGGTGATTTCGCATAAAAAAGGAAGCTAGGTGCGATATAGGGAGAAAGTGACCTTGAAGAGAAAGGGATAAATACTCCTTTCAGAGATACCTAAATAAGCAAAAAGGTTGCCCAGAGTACGAACCCTGTGTCAGCAAGAGGAAAAGAAAGCAAAAGAGTTGACTCATGGTGGAGACTCTGAGAAGAAAACACCTCAGATAACTAGGTCTTTAGTTTCAATTTTAAAGGAAGATTTAGCAAAATTGGCGAAAGAGATTGAGATAAAGAGGAAATTGGAGTTTGAGAAGAAGAAACCTCAATCTCAACATATTCTTAGGCTGATTGAAGAGAATAAAAAGCAGAAAATCAGTCAGAAGAAGAGCACTCCAACTGTTGTTTAGAAGAGCACTCCAACTGCTGTTTAGAAGAAGAAATCAGTTGAACGCAGTCCAGCACAAGTCAATAACTCTCAACCATTGAGAAACGAGGATTTGAGGATAAAGATTATTGAAGAAGTTCAACTCGTCAGGATTAGTAACTCAATAATTAGCAAAGAAACCCTAAGAAGGTCAGTCAAGGTACAATTTCAACTAATCTTGGTAAATAGTGGTACAATGCATCTGTTGAATGATGAAGAAATAAGTATGTATGGTGCTCTGCGGGATGAGAGAACCAGACCATATCCCACACAAATGTCAAGGCAGAAGTACACTATTTTACCACTTACAAAGAGAGCTGTGATCAAGATTGTGCCTGACATTCAACCACGACCTTACATTGTTCACAATGAGGAAAAAAGGAAGAAGAAATTGTACCCTGAAGGGATAACAAGTGATCTGATAGAAGAACAGATCAAAGTTGAAGTGAGAAACATTGATGAGGCATGTTATGCGGCTCATCACCAAGGAACCTATGTTTTCCACTACATTTCGAAGGCATCAGGAAGCAATTGTGGTCGTTGAACCACTGAAGAATCGTCTCAGGTAGTTGGAAAACTTACAGAAGGGTAGTACAGATCCATTAGGATTGGAGATGTCAGCTATAACATAAAGACTCTTGTGCATCTAATTATGCACATTAGAC
>JANZLX010000003.1:11189580-11200876 GCA_025531955.1 Erythroxylum orinocense | reverse complement strand
GCCTACTAATTCCAAAACTCATAACTATATATATATATACACATATACACATAATTAAAACAATTAAGGCAAAAATGGAAAATAATTGAAGTAGACAAATAAATAAATAAATCAACAATAAATAAATAAAAATAAATAAATAAATAAATATTAAAGAAATATATATAAAAAAATTCTGGGCCCAACAGCTCACGATTCTCTTCTCCTCTTCATTAATTCAAGACCATTTGTTGGGTCTTTCTTCCTATTTTACCCTTCATTTAATTTGTCCTACCAAACTTACCCTTCCTTCTTTTATTTCCTTTACTAACTCCTTAATTCTCTTAACCCCATACCATACTCTAATTTAAATCTAACAATTCCATTTGAAATTTCTAATTCCTACTTATGTCCACTAAATTAATGAGCTCAAATACAAAAATAAACAATAATTAATTTCACAAGTAATAGATAATTTAGAAAAAAATTTGGGGTCCAACATTGATGTCGTGTTTGATTGATTGTTTTATTATTTCAAAACACTTAGCAACTAATGATGTAAAATTGCTTAAGGTTCCCACTTTTACTCGTATGTGATTTTAGGCACAATTTGGAAGCAAAAAAATTAAAGTGAGTCAAAAGCCAATATTTGGGCTATTTTTTCGAAGATTAATTTTCACTTATCTTCATAGAGCATGAAGAAGAAAATTAAAAGACAAGTAAATATGCAAAGAAGGTAAGCTGCATGAATTATGCATGCAATTACGTGAATTAATAGCTGGGAATTAAATGAAGGCAATAGGTTGCTGGAAGAATGAAGCGAAACGACAGCAGATGATGGAGTAAAACAACAACAAATGAAGGAGCAAAATGCAGCACAGAAGCAAGGAGCAATTAGAAGAAACAATGTATCAAACGCAGACATTATTAGTGAAAGCAAAAAAGGGTTTTAAATGAGAAGTGAATAGTAGCTTGGACTAACATGTTAAATTGTCACATCAATAGCATAGTACCAAGAGTAGTAGAGAATAGAGAGGAAGCGCAACATAAAACAGGGTTTCAGCTAGGGATATTTAAGTAGGACTGAAGCATCTTGTTTGGAAAGATTCATAGAAGGCTAAGTTTCGACATCAGTTTAGAGGTGACATCGACACCGACGACTTGGGTTAAGTGTATTTCATATTTTTTTGTTTCTATCTCTCTTATTGAATTGATTGTGTTATCTTAGGCATATCGATTTGGTTTGTATATGGATAATTATATTTTCGTTATTGTTCGAATATTTGTGTATGAACCATTGGCTATTGTGAAAAGATGATTTTAATGCATTCATTTAATCGTTTATTTGCAAACCAATTGCTAGACTTTTGATGTAATTCGTAATTGTTATACCGAAATTCTTGTGCAGCGACTAATGATTCGTAATCATTAGGAATAATATGACCTAGGTTAAATAACATATCGTATGTAGTTGTTACCTTGATTAATCGATTTTCCTAATTCGTAATACTATTGCCTAATTAAATCTAGAGACCGTATCCTAGGTTATTCATTGGTTAGGTTTAATTAACAATCGTATCTTGATTAAACACTTCCTAAGGGAAAACTCAGGTTAATTATTAACTTACAGTTAATAGTTTCTAGGAGTGGTTAGAGAACAATAAATCAATGAAATATGTTTAATTAGGGTGTAGGTCAAGATTGAACAAAAAAATAGGGTCCCTACTGAATTCCCCACTTTTATCATTTTTTACATCTTTTCTTTAATTTGTTTTTATTGCTCTAGTTTCGTTTTTTTCTTATTTCCAAAATCCAAACCCCCCTTTTTCATAAACATCGATTAATTTCATTTCAACAACTTTACACAAACTCTCTGTGGGATCGACCTAGACTCACCACTGGTATAGTAGTAGGTCTAGTTATTTTATTTTGACTAGCATTACAATATGTTATCAATTTTGGCGTCATTGTCGAGGAGTACGGTGTTTTAGTTTTTGTTTATGATTTTAATTGGTGTTTTTGTGCATATTTGCTTGGTTATGGATGGGATAACCATCATAATTACTTCTATGATAGTTTGCATGACACACATCAATTCTCGTGTGGACCAGTAGCTTCTTGTCACAACTCAGGAATATATTTGGAAGAAGTGATGAATATTGCGATTGCTAACAATCTTCAATTTCAACAAAGACTATAACATCAGTTGCAATAGTTCCAGTAAGAAATGAGGCATATAACATCTAGAAACCAGAAAGTGGCAAGCTAAATGGGTGAGATGGCAATGAGGATCGACTACCTAGAATCGCAAATAGAAGAGGAGCAACCATATCAACCCAAGGTATACCTAATGGTTGTTAGTGCGATAACCTTACAAAGTGATGAGGAGCTTGAGAATTTTGAGGTCAATCCTCAACAAATTGTTTGTGTCGAAAAAGTTGAGGAGGCGCTCGAAGCAGAATATGATACATCATTTAGCTTGAAAGTGAGTACTGAGTCCGTGATTATTTTTGACACTAACTCTTTACTTTTACCTAGTATATTAGAGGAACCAAACAAAGAAGAAAAAAGTGAAGAGACATTCGAGATCTTTCAAGAAAGCATGTGTGACACTCCAGATCACCCGTTTACAGATATTGTCCACTTTGGGCCTTGGCTTAGCCAAACCCTCACAGTTTTGCTTTTTCCGAGGTCACCCATCCTAGAACTATTCCTACCCAAACACATTTAACCTCGAAGTTCTGATAGGATCTGGTGCATTAGGCCATGGAAAACGTGTCTGTAAGGGAGAGGTATCTGTACCCTTATAAGGCGTACTTTGTTCCCGTCTCTAACCGATGTGGGATCTCACACTCTACACCCCCCTTAAGGTCCTACCCTCTTTGAAGCCCTGCCTACCTGGCACAACAGTTCGGGTGCTAGCTTTGATACCACTGTAACAGCCCAGATCACCCTCTTACAGATATTGTCCACTTTGGGCCTTAGCCCAGCCAAGCCCTCATGGTTTTGCTTTTCCCGAAGCCTTCCCAAGAGGTCACACATCTTAGTACTACTCTCACCCAAGCACATTTAACCTCGAAGTTTCGATGGGATTCGGTACATTAGGCTATGGAAAATGTGTCTATGGTAGAGAGATATCCATAACCTTATAAGGCATACTTCATTCCCCTCTCTAGCTGATGTGGGATCTCATCATCCACCACTCCTTGGGGCCCAGCCGTCTTTAGGGCCCAGCATCCTACGCTGGCACATTGGGTTGGGAACCGACTCTGATACTATTTGTAACAATCCAGATCACCTGCCCACAGATATTGTCTGCTTTGGGTTGCCTCTCAGACCAAACCTCTCACGGTTTTGCTTTTCCCACCATTGAAAAAACGCATCTATGGTAGAGAAGGTATCCATACCCTTATAAGGCATACTTCGTTCCCCTCTCCAGCCGATATGAGATCCCATCATCCATCCCCCTTAGGGCCCAACCCTCTTTAGGACTCAGCGTCCTATGCTGGCACATCAGGCCGGGAACCAGCTCTGATACCACTTGTAACAGCCCAGACCATCCACCTACAGATATTGTCCGCTTTAGGTTGCCCCTCAGGCTAAACCCCTCAAATAGAAGTGCTATCAAATCCGGTACCCGAACAGTTGTGCCAGCGTAGGACGCTGGGCTTTAAAGAGGGTTGAGCCCTAAGGGAGGGTGGATGATGAGATCCTACATCAGTTGGAAAGGAGAACAAAGTATGCCTTATAAGAGTATAGATATCTCCCCCCCTAAGACGCATTTTTTCAAAGGTGGGAAAAGCAAAATTGTGAGGGGTTTAACCGGAGGGGCAATCCAATCGGACAATATATGTGGGCGCATGGTCTGGGCTGTTATAAGTGGTATCAAACTTGGTTCCCGATCCGATGTGTCAGCGTAGGACGCTAAGCCTTAAAGAGGTCTGGGCCCTAAGGTGGTGGATGATGAGATCCCACATCGGTTGGAGAGGGGAACGAAGTATGCCTTATAAGGGTATGGATACCCCTCCAGCATAGACGTGTTTTCCCAAGGATGGGAAAAGCAAAACTGCGAGGGGTTTGGCCTGAGGGGCAACCCAAAGTGGACAATATCTGTGGACGAGTGGTCTGGGTTGTTACAAATGATATCAGAGTCAATTCCCGACCCGATGTGCCAGCGTAGGACGCTAGGCCCTAAAGGGCGGTGGATGATGAGATTTCACATCAGCTGGAAAGGGGAACGAAGTATGCCTCATAAGGGTATGGATACCTGTCCACCATATATGTGTTTTCTATGGCTTAATGCACCGGATCCCATCGAAACTTCGAGGTTAAATGTGCTTGGGTGAGAGTAGTACTAGGATGGGTGACCTCCTGGGAAGATTTCGGGAAAAGCAAAACCGTTAGGGCTTGGCTGGGCCAAGGCGTAAAACGAACAATATCTGTAAGTAGGTGATCTGAGTTGTTACATACCTTCCATTATTTAAGAATAAAATCATAGTTTTATTTACTATAAGGCTTGTTGAGCAAATTCAAGGTCTCTTTATTACAAATATGATTTATTTTAAATTAATGGATCCTACTTAACAAAATTTGTATCATTAGGATGAGCAAACTCATAATTGTATGAATTTAGAGGCGGGTTAGGAAAAATATATAAGATATATTTTGGTAAAGAATTGCCACCTAACGAAGCTAGGAGTCACATAAGATGTGATTGATAAAGTTGTTATCTACTTGATTTAAATTTAGTTAGTTTATTAAGCAAACTCAAGATCAACTATTTTTTAATGAGATCCTAACCCACTAAGAAATTTTGATAATTTCTCAATTTAATAGTGAGGGCTATTATTTTGAATAAAATAGTAAGGGCTATTATATCTCTTGGTTGTCAAAAGAATATGAGTACCAACTGACGCTGAGAAGCACCATAGATGCTAACAAGCTAACTTGACCAAATTTCTTGGACTGGTTTTATAACTTGAGAATTGTTTTTAGACAAGCAAAAAAGTTGTGTTCTTGACATGCTATTTGACCAGAGCCCAGTTTAGATGCAACTGTTGAGGTTTGGGAGAGATATCAACAATATATTGATGATGATGAATAAGTTATATGCAAAATGTTGGCTAGTATGTCTTTGGAGCTTCATAGGTAGCATGAGAATCTTGTTGATCCTCTTACTAAGAGAACCTTGTTGATCCTCTCATTAAGTCATCTCAAAAGAGATATGATTAACATATGGAAGGATATGATATTAGATACATAGGCGATTGGCTTTAGTATAAGTGGGAGATTGTTAGTATATTCCTTTTCAGCCAATCAATTGGTTATAATTTTATGTATAACATTATTATTTATTGATAAAAGCATTTTTTATCTTTATATATTATGTTATGTTTTAATACTAAAAGTAAATCTCCCGAAATAATTGCTATATAATTGAAATTATGATGAGATCATAATTACAAGACTCAATTTATATTTATGTATTATTCCCAAATTGTGCCAAGTTGTAGTTCATTAAGATAGAATATTGATAAAACGATAAAACTAGCACACATTATATTACTTTCTTATGAAGAGAGTAATTAATCTTATAAATTAAAGTATGAAAATATTTAAACTAACATATGAGTACTTATTAGAGAATAAGTTCACTAAATTGACCCGATTATAAGGATCTAAAATAGAATATTATTTATGTATATGTAGATTTCCTGATTATAATAATTGTATAATTGATCCTTAGACTTGAGATTGCCAAGGTATCTTATGAGGGAATTATTATGTTTTGATACTACTTATGACCTATCCTATTTAAGGTAGCTCAATCAATAGTACTTAGATATAGTATGATCAATATGGAGATATTTAAGTAAATCAATGAATGATTCTTCAATCTAAAGTAATTACGTAGTATGTTTTATTATTATTATTACTAGTAGTAGTTTAAGAAATTCTCTAGCTGGAGTGAATTGACATTTGAAAATGCATTTTTAAATATCAGTTATAAATTAATTACTAATTAGCAAAAAACGAGTATAATTGAATTCGAAAGAGTAAACATTATATCCATACTCTGTCTAATGGAATATTGGATAACGAAAGAATTAAATTATACATCATAACCATGCATAGACAAATTAAGATAAATCATTTTGACATTTATAATATTTGGGTGGTCATGACATGTTATTAGATGTCAATCTTGATATATGATTGTAAATTGTTTAATTGAAAAATTAAGTATATACTAAAATGAGTTTTAATTTATCTAATTCTAATTATTAATTATAATTATAATTGTAATTTATAATAGTTTTCAATATATTAGGAACCTAATAAGTTAGAAATAAAGGCCAGTTTAAAAGAGAAAAATTAATTTCAATTAAGTTGGACTTAATTGTAAAATTTGAAAAAATTTAGGGGATCAAATATGAGATATTTTATTTTACTAAAATTAAATTAATTATAATTAGAATTTAGTTTTAATTGTAATTGAAATATTTAATTTTAATAAAAATTAAAACCCTAATATTTTTTATTTATAAGAATAAGCTTAAGGGAGTTAGCACTCCTACAAATTTCTTTTAAATGAGTTGGATGTCTTTTTATTGCTTTATAGACATTGTTAGAAAATGAACTTGTGGATAGCTTATGATTGATATATCAAAAAAGTTTCGAAAAGATTTTAATAAGAACATTAAATTAAGTACGATTTTATATTTTATAATTCATGTTTTTCAAGTTACTCAATTATTATAGTTCGGTTTAAATTGTAATAACTTTATTTTTTTTGGCGCGTTCATGATTCAGTAACGATTAGTTTCCCAACAAAGCCACCGGGATAGTCCTATAAATAATGAATTAAACAAACAAAAGGGTTCCATTCTTATAAAATTACTTTGTGAACCTCCACAGATAAGCTAACAACATCCATTCCTGGAAAGCTTTATATCCAAGAGTTCTGTCCTTGATCTAGACTAATGTATCTTCTTGAAGAAGAGAAAGGGTTTTCTCATCAGTACACTTGATGCTTTCCACATAGAGATCCTTGCTTTTATCATCTTCTCTGATTTGGCCCCATATTATTGTGTAATATCCCACACCAGAAATTGCTGCTCCTATTACACTGCACATATCCATCCGAGTTTTTCATATTGCTCAATACTCGAAAAAAAATAAGTTTGTTGCAGTGTTTGACAAAGCAGCAAAAGTTGTTGATTGATAATTGTTAGGACATGGCATTTATGAAGTTTCCCAAATGAATTGATATGTTTGTACCTTCCATAGTGAAGACTGTTCACAAAGAACCCAATACCGAAAATGGATGCCCAAACAATCCTAAATGGTTGGAACATGAGCACATAAAGAGAAACTTTTGAGCGTGTGCACGATATGTGAACGTAGCTTCTAATAATACCGGAAAAGAGTGCCTGCGGGAAACAAGGTCACTGCCAATAAGATCCAAATTGTCGCCATTCACGTCAACAAGATTGGAGCTCGTTATTGACTTACTGTGGCAAAAATAAGCAGAAGTTCCATATTGAGTTTCAATTTCCAAGCATTCACGTCTCTTTCCACAATCAGACAAAATATTGTAGATTGAATTGTCCCAGCTAAGCTATAAAAAGATGCTATTTTGATCACTTGGGGATATTCTCCGACCGTTCCTACCTAGACAGAAACAATAAAAATTAGACATGAGAAAGAAAAGATGATAATAAAGTAAAAGAATGTGAAGATGGAAGAAGAAATCTACCTGGATCATGTTCCAGATTGATACACATAAAGAAGAAGCTGCAAGCAAGAGGCTACCAAGCAACCAATGGTTGGATGTTGAGTAGAAAATAAAAAGTTGCGGTTTGTGTTGAAGTTGAAGAACAGAAGACGAAGCTCTGCGTATATATGGGCGTTTAAAATGTTCCACAACGATAGCTCCAGTGAAAGATATCAAGGTCCCAATCACCTTGAAATGAAGGCTTGAACTTCTGCAGTCTAGCTTTGTTATCCTGAGACAAATTCTTTCATATTGTTTCTGTAGCGAGTTATACTTAACCAGTGATCGTAAGACATACCTGAGAATGCTAGACAAAATAAACGAAAAGGCAGGGATCAATAAACCCATTTCACAGACTACTATTGGTGAAGTGTAACTTAGGCCCAGGAATGCAAGATTCTGCGACAAAGCTATCCTACACAACACAAAAATGAAGCAATTAACTTGTAATATTTTTTGTAATAGCATAATCAAGTGAAAATAATTATCATTAGTAAATTAAATATTTGGGGTTAAAAATGAAGAGTTTGGTGTCTCCAGGCAGAGAATTCAGAGAAACTGTCATCTTTAACAACTTAATCAGGAGATGATTCTAAACATGGATTGAACTATTTCAATTTTCCTAGTTCCAAGCAAGACGAGAACATGACAGCAGAGAATCTAGGCTTCATTTATTTGTCAGCAGAAAGGGCCATCTTTACTTAGTCCGACAAATAAAAGGTTGTTACATAAAACCATGTCAGCTACAAGCTATTTAGTCTCACGTCTGCGATCCGTGAGAAGCTGGAGAGATAGAGAGCGAACCCCGATAGACCCAAGAAGGAAATTCGCACGAGAAGACGAAAGGTGAAGAATGGCTGTTCTACTCTGCAACATTGCAACGAACATTTGAATAAGGTGAGGTCGAGAAAATGAGGAACTGAAAAACAGAGACAGATGTGCAGGATCCGAAAGAAGAACCTTTCTCTATGGTACAAGAAGGAAAAAGGAAAGAGAAGGGAAGTGGCTACAGCATTGGTATACACAACAAAAACAAAAGGGCTCATCCCACCAGACATAGCCGTTTTAGCCAATATGGTGAGTCCTATGGTACACCCTTCCATCATCACCATCATAGAAAACGGCACTACTTCGGCTAACTTACTCCTGTATCTCATCTCACACTCCCTGTTATCTGCTTGATGGTTCAAGATGCTCAAACTTTATTTACACTTAACAAGAAACTGAAAGCTCTTAATGTCCCTCTCTGTCCTCTTGTATCCCCTTTTACAAAGAGGGAGGGAGTGACCCTTCAGCCTGTTTAAAGCTCATTGAGAAAAAGCTACCCGTCTTGGCGGGCATGAAACCTTTTGTTGGTGGCCACAAAATCCTCTTTCCCGTTAACCTGTTTCAACTTTGTTTTTTAAACTAATATAACGTTGTATTGAAATAAAAATAGGGTTAAAATAGATTAATAAGAATGGAAATATAAACCCGTATTAGTGTCCTAGCTCTAGTCAAAAGAGAAAAGGGTGACGTGGCTACGTAGTTTTTGTATAACTATCATTTTTTTTAAAGGAGAAAATACGAAATAGATTACAAAATAAGTCTGAAAAAATAGATCATGATATATCCTCAAAAAGATAGAGTGGCATCCTATAAGTATAGTATCAAAAAATGTGACATTAATATCAGAATATTCTATGCCTGATCATTCAATCGATACATCTAATGCTTTTTTAATAAATATATCGATGAATAATAGATAAATAATTTGTGAATACTCGTGATAATAAGATTGAGAGCCATGGAGCGATTATCTGAAAAATAGATAATATGATGCCCTGCAAAAGAATCCACCTCTAATTCTAGCCGGCAAAACCTAGGTTCAGGCGAGCGTATAACTATCATTTTTCTTCTGTGTTTAAGCTCCATCTTGAGAAGTAGTCCAGAGTACGTTGTTTTTCCTTTAGTCTACTAATCTTGACGTGTCATCATTAATAAATCGTTAATATGTTTCTGTTAAACATAATTAATTGCTAATGGCCAAAGTGGAAGATTTATTTCGTACTTTCTTGGGTGAGTTTTGTGGTCGACCTTGGAAAAGGCCCCACTCTCAACGAGTATTATATATAAAGACTCGGTGTCCTACATTACATCACTTCCTCCATGTTTGTTTCTTGATTTTGAATCCCCCACCTCATAAGGGCAGGAAACGTAACTACACTTGTTAGATGGTTAGTTCGGCAACAATACATCTGATTTGACATGAAAGTTGGAGTTTAACCACATAAATTTTTTATTATTATTTTATTCTATTAAATCTTAATCACATATTTACATATATTTAACGTAAATAAGTATATAAATTTTAATAGAATTGATTAACAGTAAATCAAACTCATACCTGTATGAAAACTTGATCTTCCGTAGTCAGATTCCATCTTCTATTCCTCTTCACACTTACCACAGCCTCCTTTAGACGGTTGTAGAATTTTTCAGATGTGTAGTTCTTAGGTCTCCTTTCTAATGTTCAAGAAGAACCAATATCCTGATCACTGGAGCAAGTTGTCTGAGAAGTGCTAACGAGTCAAGTTATAGATAAATGAGTGCTTAAGGATCGAATAAGTCCTCAAAATTTTGCATATAATACAATAGTACTTAACAGTTTTCAAATTTTAATTCATCCATAATGTTAATTAAATCAAATGATTAACTTGTTTACAAGCAGATAAAGGTATCTTCTGAATCCCTGCTAAAGAAGTGACCACATGAGACAACTTCTGTTCGTTGTATTGCCGCATTCTTAAATAGCCTTGTGAACGAGAATGCACGTAATGCACGAGTGACGAGGACGAGGAAGAAGTGATTTTTATGTCAGAAACTAGTTTAACCGAATAATTTAAATTTTTTATGAATTCATATAGAACCGGCCACTCGAGAATTCCAACACATAAATCCTACACCAAAGAATCTAGCACACAAAGCCTACATGGAACAGAAACGAACATGTTCGTGCATTTCAAGAGCTTTCTTTCCTCTTCAGAATAATGCAAATAGGAAATATTAAATTCAAGAAGACGTTAGCATGAATAAAACCAAACATTACCATCCAAGAACCTTACGTTCTGATCTATAAATAGAAATGCGAAGAAACAGGGAAAGAGTAAATGCAAACGCGTCAAAAAAGTTACGTACTCAGCAGAAGTCTCAGTGGACAAACTACTGATGTAACATGCGGATATTTGTTTGAAAGGATGAAAACCGGACTTGATGTCCCTTGTTCATGCATACAGGTATCAGATAACGTTATGAACATACAGGTATAGATAACTTTATACATTTATTTCAGATAACCATCTCTGGGAATATGCATACTAGTTCAGTCGGATTTTGCTGAACAGGAACTTCGTTGTTCTAATCCATTATCCTGAGTAGTTTTGGATGATGAGTACCTGTAAAATAGATGAAGACACCCCGGGCATTGATTCCCGGAAGGTCCCTCTGACGCTCAAGTCAGTATTTTGAGAATAGTTTGGTGGCTGGAGTAGAGAAGAAACT
>JANZLX010000003.1:11167561-11178510 GCA_025531955.1 Erythroxylum orinocense | reverse complement strand
GGGGAGAAGAAGAAGCCTCTTATATATATAGCATATGGGATGCTATATCCTTTGTTCTCAATTCTCTTGAATTAAATTTAATTTGCTTTCATAGAATTGTCTCATAAGGTCGTATCAAATATAATATGCTAGTAATACTCTAAAGTAGCTGCAACGCCCCCTATATGGAACCTATAATTACCTACACACATGGCACCCAAATTCCTATGCATACATTCATGGCATATAATTCTATTCATTTATAGGCATTGTCATCACTCATTTGTCTATTTAATGTTGTATATATACATATTACTAAATTTCATATCCCTTAATATTATCATTCAAAAGTAGTATTACATCATTACATTTATATGGTAATCTAAAAAAATATTACACACAACTTAAATTCTTAATTACAAACTGTTAGGAAACTACAATTTTCCTCATTACGTATACAACCATTCTTTAACCAAAAAACACATCCAAAAGTACTTTTACTTGTAATGGTTGGCCATGATCCCTGCAAGTGATCCCTATGCCTTACTCATATTACTTGGGCCTACAGAGATTAATACCCGTGCTAAGCTTGAAAGTTTAGAGGGGAAACACTTAGATTGGATGACCACTCACAACAATCACTCGCTAAACACACACACATTCATGAAAATCATAAACTCAAGTAAACAATGGTGGCATAATTAAACAAAGTACATAATGCAAATATTCTTCAACCATATGTCGTAAATTCATATTTATAAGCCAAATATTGATCTCCAAAGCTCATAAATACAAATTATTCATGTTGCTATGTTGTATCTCTTTTTTATAACTATTTAATTTCCTTTCTGTGTTAGGTCTACACATTTCTGTGGGTGTGGATAATGGGAGATGTGGATATTCGAAGATATCAAAATGTGGATATCCAAAGGCATCAAACTATAAATACTCGAAGGTATCGAACTGCGGATACCTAGAGGTATCCAATTGTAAATACCCAAAGGTATCAAACTATAGAGACACTATGGTCTTGAAATGAAGACACTAGCGGTGTTGAACTGTAGCAGCTACACTGCAACCTTATAAGCATGCCTATTTATCCATCACCAAGACAATGAAACAGGCATTATAACAATTCCTTTAATCATTTGTCAATTTCATAATTAATATATTGACAAATCACATGATATTTATTTGAAAATCTCTATTTGCGTTCATACGTGGAAGGCATAACTTACCACCATTAGAAAGGTATCAAAATCACGCTTGTATAATCATACTATACACATATAAGCAATAAATATGCATATAAATCATCTATATACATGTAAATTTCCTTTAGCATACATTATGATCAATTTTAAATTTCAACATTTAATCATCCACTTCACATATGGTAAGTCATATCTCATTTATTTCTAAGTATTTGCAAAGTTTAATAAGCATCCTAAAAGGTTCGGATATGATTCAGTAAAATCCAGAAACGAAAACAAACCCATAGTGTAATTTCCTTCTCGCTATGTCCCCTACCAAAACTTCATATCTCTAATTATTCCGATATTTTTCACATAGAAAACGTTTGAATTAGGTTTTGAGGTCTTCCAAACATTTATTCCCCTATGTCTCTAGTTTCTATATCATCAAATATCAGGCCTTTTGGACTTCTAAACTATGAGATATATGCCAAAAATATCAAGCTTCTCCAAAACAAAGGCAACATCAGGTCACCATTTTCGATCTCCATTTCCAATGTCGTTCAGCCATAACTAGATTTAAGACTCTTCTAGAGATTTTTAGTTATATGTGTTAGGTTTCATTTTCAATTGGGATCACCCAATTCGGAGGTCTGTAGGCGTAGTTATGGCTAAAATGATGGCACTGGTTCAAATGAACCTAGACAGAATTCCACTAAACATTACTCTCTTGTCATATTCAACAAATTCCATGCAAAGTAACATCAATACACTATTCCAACAACCATTCTATGTCCAAATCAATCTTTGTACACATTCAAATATGCACAAATAGAAAGAAAACCAAGTGTAGTCCAAAACCTTGAAATTTGCCAATTAGCTCTTCTTCGTGTACTTTTCCTTCTCTTCCCTTTTTGCTTTGGCATAATTCACCAACTAGAAACACCACAAATACATATGTCAATCCCAATTCCAATCTTATATTGCCAAATCTTCATAAACAAAGAAAGAAAAGATGAAGATGAGAAGGAAAACTACTAACTTTTACCTTGATTTTTACCTAGGATTAACTTGGTTCCTTATGCAAAATGATGTGATTAAAGAGGTGGGAAGGAAAGGAGATGAGAAGAGAAAATTCTGGAGTTAAAACCTTACATACACGTCCCTCTCCCCTCTCTTCTACTCCCATTTTCATGAAGTTTCTAGTCTTGGGTACATATTTCAATCTCATTAGACCATATGTTGATTTTTGGCAAAATTGCACATTTGGCCCTCCTTCTTTCTTTGGTTCCCTCATTGGCATATAAAGTCATCAATTGATTTCATTCTAGTCCATATTTCACATATAATTATTAATGTCCCTATCGAAATGAAGAAATTACCAATTTGCCCCTATATTTTAAATTAATTACCATTATGACTCTTATTATGCTTAGATACACTTAATTGTTTATGTTTACTTCTTAATACACCCTAAACATATTATAATGCTTATAGGGTATATATCAGGGCCTTACAGTAGCAAACCTTATATTTAATCCTTTAAATTTTTGACAAAAATTTAAGGTATATTATGAGGTTCACTTACCCTCTAGGGTTCTACACAATGTAAGTTGGGATCTTAAAACTTATATTAATAATTTTTACAATCTTTTATGTACACATGGTAAGAGTCATGTGCTATGGCATTAACTCTTATTAATTCAGAGCATATATCTTTTATAAATACAATATCATACAAATGTATCTTTCTAAACTCCCATTTGGTAACTTAAGACAAATACGGTGACTATATGATCACTCTAAATCAACTTCTTTTTGACATATTATCTAAGTCAGTATTCACAGTTTAAATTTCTTACTTTAGCTCTCTATTATCACATTGATAATAAACTTAAAACATGTCCCATCTCTAGTCATTGCAAATACAAAAGTTGATTGTTCGTGTAAGAAGGTCAATCTTTTAATTGTCCAACATACTCTTTGATTTATACAAAAAATGTCATACAAAGTAAATATATTTAGAATCAAGTACTATGCAATGTTTATTACTTAATAAACAATGCTAACTCAAAACATGACGATACATTAAATGAACATACATAAAGAAATGTTAATCAATTACATATTAATATTTACGTAATCATAGTGACTTCACATACTCAATGTATATATCTTGAGAAATTAGTTTTGTAATTAGGCATGCCACCATGTGTCGTGTACATATTGACTTCATGCTCACTTCTTCTTGTACAACTATATCTTTCACATAATTGTATGTGGTACCTATATGCTTCGTTTTACAATGAAATTTTGGGTCTTTAGTATAAGCAATTATTATTTCACAATCATAGTTGATTGTTACTAGATTAATCTTGCTTTCAGTGACTCCTAAACTAACTAAGAATCATCAAGGCTACATGGCTTCTAATATTGTTACTAAAAATGCTATAAAGTTAACTTCCATTATAGATAAAGTAACACATGATTATTTCTTACTTTTCCATGATATAGCACCATTATTTAGTAAGAAAACATATCCATAGGTAGATTTTCTCTCCTCTAAATCTAACATAAATCATCACCTTGATACCACAATACATTATCAACTGTGCCTTTTAGATACCTCAATATTCTCCTTACTATTTTCTAGTATGTTTTTCCTAGGTTTAGATGATATTTGCTCACCATTCTAATAAAGTAACAAATATCTGACTTTACATATATCAAGGCATATATGAGACTTCCAACTAAATTGGAAATGGGGATTTTTTTTTTCATTTGTTCCCTTTTTTATGGCATAGATAAGCAAGATTTCTTTTTAAGACCTTCAACTTTAGCAATAGGATTATTTGTTTGTTTGCAATCTTGCATATGAAATCATTTTAAAATCTTTCGAATATAACTCACTTGAAAAAAGTGAACAATCTCTTGAAATCTTAACTCCAAGAATGTATACAGCTTCACCGACATCTTTCGACTCAAGTTCAAATGAAAACCAATCTTAATTTGCTTAACAAATTCACAGTCATTACAAGCAATACAAATGTCACACACATATAATGATAAAATTGCAAATTTGTCTTTAGATCTTTTAATATATAAACAGTAATCTTCATCAAGCATATGAAAATCATATGAAATGATTATGTTATGAAAATGTATATACCATTGTCTTAAAGACCACTTTAAAACATTAATATATTTCAATAACTAGCATACTTTATTCTTAGCCTGTCTCAATGAAACTGATAGGCTGCTTCATATAGATTTCTTCTTCTAATTCTCCATTCAGAAAAAAAAATCAGTCTTTATATCCATTTGATATTATTCAAGATCCAAATTGGCTATTATAGCCAAAGTTAGATGAATTGAAGCAAGCCTCACAATATATGAAAATGTCTTGTCATAACCAATTCCCTCATATTGTTTAAGTCCTTTTGCCACAAGGTGTGTCTTATATCTTTCAATACTGCAATCATTATTTCATTTTATTTTGAGATCTCATTTGTTCCTAATAGCTTAGATCTCATTTGCTCCTAATAGCTTTGCGCCCATTAAGGAGGTCAACTAAGTCTTAAACTTGGTCCCAACTTAAAGAAGTCAATTTTCTTTTATTGCATATATATGTTCCTCTTTGGCAGGTCTAGTAATAGCCTTATGTATATTCCTTGGCTCATCATCTTCTTTTGGGATAATCATATGAATTTCCTCTTCTATTTCAAAAAAAAAGAGGGAATCATACCATAATTAATTCAACATAAACATATTTCATTGGAAATATAGTATGTAAACTTTCAGTAGGTTGAAATATTAACTATCCTTGAGATAATTCTTTAAGTTCTAGACCACTTCTACTTGGATAAAATCTCTCTTCATGTATTTTGATCAAGAGTTTCATATGAAAATAGGTGTTTTCCTATTTCACTCTACTTAAGAAAGTCATCTTCTAAAAATTTGACATCTTGTGATTTAAATTCAATTACACCTTCATTAACTCGTTTGCATATGAACGTATACGCTTTTAAAGATTCAAAGTATTTAATAAAGATGCTTTTATTCCCTCTTAGGCTAGTTTCCTATATTTATGAGAGAGATTATAAACGTGGGTAGCACACCCCTATGGTCTTCGATGCTTCATGTTAAGTTTTCTTTATGTCCATAACTCATATGAAGTGTTCGTAAATGAATTCATAGGTACTCGATTAAGTTCATAAGTGATTTTAAGCAATACATCACTCCAATAGGTGATTAGTAGATTTGCTTGTGTCATAATGGACATAAGCATTTCTTGTGGCATTCTATACTCCTTTCTACAAAATCATTTTATTATAGGGTTCGTGGAATATTTAACTGTCTTTCTATTCCTTTTTCATCACACAACATCTTGAACTTATCAAATAAGTATTCTTGTCCTTGATCAGCTCACAATGCTTTTATTTTCTTATCTAATTGATTTTCTACTAAATTTATATACTTTATAAAATAATTTAATGCTTCTGATTTGTGAAAAATCAAATAAACCTTAACATACTAAATACAATCATCTATAAAAGTGAAGAAGTAATCAATTGCAATGGATAAGAAGCTTATTTTCCCTTTCTAAATGACTTTTGTGCCTTTTAACCAACTAGAAAATGATCACAAATAGGTAAATTTACTTGATGTAAATCAACTAAGAGGCTTTCTTTCACTAATTGATTTATTCGATTTTGACCAATATAGCATAGCTTAGTATGCCACAAAATAACATCCATATTGGAATCACTACACGATGTAAACAAAGAATAACTTATAGTATTATTTAAATGAACAACATCTAGAATAATAAAACTATACAATATAAATATATAACCATAAGGAATATTTCCAAGATATAAATCCATTCCACCATTATAAAAATTTACATAAAAACCAAGACTGATTAACTAACACAGAGATAAGATTCTGTTGAATATTTAGAGCATACAACAATTCTTGAAGGATTAGGGACCAACTATCACACATGTAATTTGCAAGCTCCAATCCCTTTTACAACAGCCATTATAAGATTCTTTTGAATATTTAGAGCATATAACACTTTATAAAGGATCAGGAATCAACTATCACACATGTAATTTGCAAGTTCCAGTACCTTTTACAACAACTCATAAATTGTCTCCTATATAAACTCGTCATATTCCATACGGAATTTTATGGAATTTCATAAAGGCATCTCTATCTTTTGCTACATGGTTAGCTACTCTTGAATCTGCAATCCATAAAGAATGTGATTTAATTAGAAAAATATAATAAGAGACATTAATAAAACAAAACAAATGTCTATAAAATAAGATTATACCTTTTTAAGCTTGTTATAATCGTGAGTAACGTGACCCTTATTACCAAAATTAAATCACTTATCACTTTCAATGTTCTGCTTTTTAAAAGACAATTTTGTTTTCCATATTAATTCCATTTTAACTTCTTGGAGTCCTAATTATAGTGGGTATTTCTCTTACTCTTTTTTCATTTAAGCTCACCATGATGCTTATGCTTTTGGTTCGTAACTTCATATGAGCTAAAACTAACTACATATACCTCGAAAGACATTTTAGAGACTTCAAGACATTCATCTTCTGGTATGAGATGCCTTGTAGCATCTTCCATTGTCTTAATAGCTTCTTGTGAGTTAGATGCATTTTCATTTGCTCCCAACTATAAGGTAATGAACGAATCACAACTTGTATTTGTTGCTCATTTAATAGCTTATAACTAACATCACATAACTTACTTATCATGGTTGATATATGACTCAGATGCTTTTACATTGTGTGATTCGACCATTTCTTATATGTATTAAACTTAACAGTGAGTAACCTCACTTTGGTCACTAAGGTGCCTCCAAAATGTGCAACTAAAGTGAACCATATGTCCTTAGCAGTTTTATATTTTTAAAACTCTCCATGCTGCTTAACAACATAATGCGAGCTTATTAGTTCTTTTTCCTCCACATTTTATAAGTATCAAGGTATCTTTTGTGTTGGGTCATATAGTCTTCCGTATGAATATCAATAGTTATGTTTAATGGTTAGAAAGACTCTTGCTCCTCTGGGACATATTGGATTTTAATGTTTTAAATCTCATAATTATCACCATTTAATCTCACTATTGTCATTATAGGGGTGAGCATTATTCGGCCCGGCCCGAATTAATTCAGGTAAAAAAATTTCAAATTTCGAGTAATTCAGGTATTACCTGAATTATTTTCGGGCCGGGGTCGGGTAATTCCAAAAAACTTCGAGCCGGCCTAATTACCCGAATTAGGTTATAAAAATATATAATTTCGGGTTTTTTTAAAAAAATTATCAAAAAAACTTTGGGTAATTCGGGTAAAGCCGAACAAAATTTCGGGTAATTCGAGTCGGGTAAACTCGGGTATGAAAAAGTTCGGGTTCGGACCGGGTAAGATGAAAAAAAATTCGGATAATTCAGGCCGGGCCCGAACAGTAAAATTTCGGCCCGAATTACCCGAATGCTCACCCCTAATTGTCGAGTTCAACAATAATATTCTTTAATGCAGTGGCTATGGTTAAAAACGCAAAGTATCTACACAAAGAAAGAAATAGTATATATGTACGTCAATGTCATGTCATACGCATATATTTAGCAAATAATTGGTTTTTAATTATCTATAAAATCAAAAGAGCACATATATTCTCAATCATTATGACAACTGAATACCAATTGTCGTACTATTGTCAAGTAAACATTCATATGTTCTGATAAATTGGACAATATTAAACTTGACGTAATTATCATACTATATTTATTCTATTTTTACTTGGAAACATAGAGAGACTCTGGGAGGTAGAGATTTGATGATTTTGGCACTTCCCATAGATGGACCATACACTAGGGAGCAACGGTGACGGGGAAAATGGTCCACTCCACTACCACCAAACAACACTTCTTTTGCTTCTATCTTCAGGCCTCATCTATGTTTGGTAGGAAAATTATGGAATCTAATTGGGTTTTTGTTGTTCCATGTCAAATTTTAGAATCTAATTAGGTTTCTATTTTATGTCAAACATGAGTTTTAGCAGGCCATCAAAAACAGGAACGAGTAATCTTATCTCACACAATAATTCTAATTTGTCTTTATGTTTGGGATTATTATTATGCCTGGAATTCCATTAGATATCAATCTATATATTGTTTGTTTTGTAATATATACAGTGTTTGTATTATGTGAATTTGTATTTGTTGTCATATCATTTTACTTATTACTTCATAATAAACTCAATGATAGGCAAAACACAGTCTCACATAAACCTGATTTTGACAGACAACAAGAAGTTTTATAATACACAAATTTCCTAAATTGAGAACACATCTAATAAGAACTATTGATTTCAAATTCGACAAACGGATTATCGATAAATAATAGTTTGCAATAATTCATTAATAAATGGATTATTGGACTATTAAAGAACACACTCCAATTTAAATTTAACACATGAATTACCTATTATGGAGGTTTATTATTAAATCCATTCATTATCAAAACACAATAGATACCAAAAGCAATTCTTCAAAAAGTATATACACATAGGCTTTAATACCAAGGATTATATCTAACACATAGATAAACACAGGATCTTTCAAATCATATGCAACATTTATCAAATCACTTACTTGGATTTGATTGTATTCCATCAAATTATAGGACTCTTAGTAAGAAACTCTTTTCTTCCGCATAAAAATTATCTCTTCTTATATTTGTATGCTTCAGAAGATTATCATCAATTGTTTCAAGTGATTATTATCTATTATTTATAGACGACGTCATTAATTTTTCTTTAAAAATTAATTATTTAAGGACATCAATCCTTTCAAGTGATTATTATCTATTATTTATAAATAACATCATCAATTGTTCTTTAAAAATTAATTATTTAAAAGGTCACACCTTTTAAACTCATCAGGAGTGTACTTTTATGATCACATACAATTAGCAGTACGAGATAAAGAGGAAATAAACAAATTGAGTGTGTCTTCTTGAAGTTAGAGCATTTTAACTTTACAACACAGTCTTACAATAATACTTTTAACTTAAAAGTTTAGTAAAGATGGGATTTGAACTTAATATTCGTGCCTAAAACTTTTTAGAAGTTTAAGGAGTATCCACTAGACCATCATTTTCAATAAGGAGTATCCACTATATCATCATTTTCGATTAAATGAAGGGGAGTATCATAGGGATTACTATGAGACTAAAATCTACATAAAAAGTTTCACTATGACCCAATCAAATTTTTAAACTTAGTTTTTTAGTGTTACTTTGTCAAACACTTTATAGGTGTCTTTTTATCAAACTCGTGTTTAGTACCTTAATATAATTTGGAACAAATGTTTGTACCAGATAATCATATAACAAAAATAGAATTTTTATGAATGTAAAAGATGAAAATATAACTAATGTGAGATTTAATATAGCCTGATGTCTCTTCTATGTTAGAAAAGATAGTCAATAGTTATAAACAAATTATAGATAATAACTAACATAACTATTATATTTGAATTAATTGTTAATCAAAAATTGTCATAGTAATTGCCACTATTTGAGTCCACTTTCAAGTTAGACTATTTATGATCTGTTCAAAATCTGTGTATTGAACTATTATTTAATAAGGTTGTGCGTTAAGTTGTAAAGTTAAATACTTGATGCCTTCATCAAACTATCCAATTTCTTTAATAGAATATGTCACTACCGTATGTAAATTGTTGGTCAGTGTCAAATTTGCAACGGACCTACAAACCTACACGAACAAGAAAGTTAGATCACACACAAGCCCAAGTTAAATTCCATTTTAAAACCAATTGGCAATAGCTAGAATAGTCTACTAAACTTATATATTAGTCTTCTTTCCCTCTTTTTTTGGTGCGAGACGCATATGAGTATTCTCAACAATTCCCCTTTTTAACTTGGGCAATCTGGAGAAGTACATAAACAATCCTTATCAAGACTAGACTTCTGCTTAAGGTCAAATAGGCTCCCTCTAAGGGTAAACAATATTGCTGAGCTATTTGCTCTATGCAGACTTGAAATTTTTCTTCAGTTGCTTAAATGATGGGCCCTCTTTTAAGGTAAACTACAAGTCAAGATCTTCATGGGCTCTGATACCATGTCAAATTTGCAACTGGCCTATGGACCCACACGAACAAGAAAGTTAGACCATACATAAATCCAAGTCAGATTTCATCCTAAAATTAATTGGCAATAGGTAGAGTAACTTACTAAGCTTATATATTAGTCTTGTTTCCCCTCTTTCTTCGATTTGGATATTCTCAACAATTAGAATTTTTAATATGGGTAGAATATAGAGCCCATTAACATGAATTGAGCTTGAGTCTAACTATTGTCAAAATAACTAGAACTAGACTTTTGATTAGTTGGCCCTTACCATTTATTAACCTTTTAATATTTTCATTTTTAATCAATGTGGGATAATCTAACACTCCCCTTCAAATGTAACTAGGATTGGACGTCTAGTTCTCACTTGAAATAAACACAGCGATAACCAAACCTGACCGCTAGGACTAGACAATCAGACGAACAACCAGGAAATTAAGAATCCAGACCAAACCTACTCTAATCTCTTATTAGAATTTTTAATATGAATAGTGTGTAGAGCTTATTAATAAGAGTTGAGCTTAAGGATGGCAATGGGTAGGGTTCGGTTCGGGTTTTACTCTACCCATATCCATATCCATTTTTTATGACTCCACCCATAT
>JANZLX010000003.1:11156610-11167461 GCA_025531955.1 Erythroxylum orinocense | reverse complement strand
TCGGTTTTTACGATTTACTACCCATATCCAAATCCATTGGGTCGGGTAGTGCGGATATGGATCGGGTTGAAAACCCACTGCCATCCCTAGTTGAGCTTGAATTCAACCATTGCCAAAATGACTATAACTAGCCTTATAGTTAATTGACCCTTACTATTTATTAGTCTTTTAATATGTTCATTTCAATCAATGTAGGATAATCTAACAGTCAATAAGTAGCAAACAGTGATCTTATTGTCAAGCTCAACCCAATGTATAAGAGGGGCTCAAATATCATACTTCCGCCATTAAAAAAAAATCGACTTCCTCATCAAGAAGTTCTCAAAGTATGCCTCAATCTTACCTTTCAACTGGCAAATGGAAATATCATTTTTTTCATGTTGCATCTTATGCTTCCTCTTTCCATTGCATAAGAAAACTTGTATAACAATTTTTCTTGTAGTATCCCAACAATCAATAGTAAAAGAATTTGACCACATTCTCAGCATACTCATTTAATAATGCCCTTACTCCTCTCTAGTTTCTCCTTATCGTGATAGAATCTACGCATAAAGCCAACAAGAAAAGTATGATGAATCTTTATCCTTTTCGACAGTTTTAGGCAATAAGCAACATTACTAAATTTCTTAAGAATTTTGAAAGAATCTTCATACTTGAGAATGAATCCCTTACAAATTATTTTCCCTCAATCTTCTTCTATATTTCAAGTGTGAATTTTAGTAACATTTCATCCCCAACAATGAAATCCAAAGGCAATAAGATGTTGATCAACATATTTCTTCATTTAAAGCATTACCTTTGAAAGGTTTCCTCTTCTAGTATGTCTTGATTGTCCCTAGGTTATATGCAAAAGGACACTTACCTCTCGTCTATTGCTTTGCCAACTCTAATAGAGTAAAAGATTATTGGCTTAGAACCAAACCAACGAATGCTTCTCTATAAAGGAAGATCACTGTAAACGTATGCAGGTTAGACATTATCCAACGGTTCTAATCAATTGCATTGGCGCACTCACATTATGATTAAATAATCCTCTACCAAAGCATTAATTATTTTAGTTCGTCCATCTGTTTATGGGTGATTGGCACTAAGGACCTTCAATTCAGCCTAATTATGTTAAATAACAAAGTTCAAAATCTAATAATAAAGAGTGTTCCAATCACTCACTAGTCGTATTGAAATGTCAAAGTATTTTATCACATTTTGGTAGAACAACTTAGCAGAATTTTATGTTAAACACGATGCTAGAGCATCAATGAGTAAGTCATGTTTGATGAAGTGGTCTACCATAAATAGCATCAAGGGCTTTCCACCAATCTTCAAAAATCTCATACTAAAGTCCAAGATATTGACATCCATGTTATCTTTAAAATAAGAGACCACAATAATCCAACTTTCTTTTGCCTTTCAATTTTGTCTCGTTGGCATATAAGGCATGCACAATAGCAATTTTCTATGAGGTCATACTCATATATAAGACCATGATAGTAACATCATCATTCCCTTCCACCTGTCTTACCCACTGTGCATCACGTGATTTTCTCACAAGTTCCCTACAAAATCCACTAATTCGCAAACATATAGTGTCACCTTTTCCAGTAAACAATTCATTATCAGGCTACTATCATTTAGTAATGTCGTCATTCACTTCCTATAACACATGAAAATAGTTAGGGTCAAACTTACCTTTTTTTTTTCAAAATTTTGTCTATCAAGATAGCTTCAATTCTAGACAGATTGTAGTAGGCAATCAACATTTTTTCTCCTAATAGGGCATTTGCTTCTTGGTTGCACTTTCCTAATTTTTAACCCTAAGTAAATTCATAATCAACAAAGAGAGATCCTACCATCTCTAGCTGACAATTTCTTTTGCACTTTGAAGAAGTTATTTTTTATATTATCCACTTGAGACATCTATTTATGTTAGAGACAAAATATCTTTGTTCTATTTTATTTGCTTTCATGATTCCAAATGTTAATGAACATCCCTCCTAGACTAACGCACCAACAATAGCTTTATCTGATGCATCATTATGTTGCTTCAATTTATAACCCAAAGTTAGGTAGCCTTAAAATATGTTCACATGGAATATAATGCTTCCACTTCTCAAAATCATCTACATAATAGTTTGAATAATACCATTTCTTGTCTTTTTATAGCAAATCAATGAGAGGAGTAACATTTTGATAATAACTTTAGATGAATCTTCAATAATTCTCAATTCTTAAGAAATAACGCAATTTCAACACTTTAGTAGGGATTAGCCACTTTATAATGCACCTTTTGAGAATCCATCTATATCTAGCTTCTACTCATCAAATCTCCCAAAATTTTAATTTTTAGCCTTGTAAATTCACACTTTTGTATCTTGACATACAGTTGGTTTTTCCTTAAGCATTCCAACACCTGTTGCAAGTGACCTACATGTTCTTCTATTGAGTTGCTATACACCACAATATCGTTAAGATATACTACCAGAAAGTGATCCATAAACTCATATAGCATATCATTCATTAGATTATAGAATGTGGCAAGGGTACTAGTCAAGCCAAAGGGCACAATTATAAATTTCATAGGCAATATACATAGTAATACGTGTGATTTCTGACTCATATTTCTTTGTAATTCTCACTTGCCAATAAACTGATCAAAAACCTAACTTCAAAAAGATTTAATGCTCTATAATACACATATCCATGGTATGCAAAGGGAATAACATCATATTCTAATTCATTTATGTGATTAATTACCTTCTTATGGGTAGTTCTTTAGGCTATTCTACTAGCAATACATCTTTGTAACACTGTAGGAGAGGAACAATCTGATGCAACATTTTCACAATAAGCATTTTGTTTCACTTCAACCATGACAATAAGGTATGTGTCCTCTCCACTTTTTAAACCTTTCTCTACCAGTATTATTAAGATATTATGAGATTTACTACCACCTCCTCTGTTAATGGGATTATAACATTTAAAAACAAGGAGCGTATTCCTCCAAAAACATGATTCCATCTAAATGTGGATATACCACTACTGAGTGCTGATAGAGGAAGTCTATGGCAAGGATTACATTGAAGTCCTCCAATGGTATGACTATTATGTTTATTTTTCCAACCCAGCCTTCCACACTTGCATATATATTGCAAGTCATTCCAATAACATCATTTGCTTTTGCATTCACTATTTTCAATCAATTTGTGCTCTTGATCACCTTCAACTCAAACTTGGTAATCAATTTGTGCATAATGAACGTGTGTGTGCCACCAATATTGACCATTACAACAACATTTGCACCATTTCTTTGAATTGTTAGGTACAATAAAAAGGTATAAACATTACTTACCTCATCTGAAAGAGTGATAAATATTGCAGTGGATTCACTAATCTCACTATTTCACCCTTAGTTTTGCGTTTAGCCACCGTAGCTTTTAGTTTCTCCCACTTTAGACATTGCCATCAAAGTGAGGTCAATTGTAGATGGAGCAACTACTATTATAATTGGTCTTTTACCCATTAGAGGAAGTCCCATTCTCATTCACTTTGCCTTTTCCTTTCCTTTGTCATTATACATTTGTTCCCCCTCTTGCTTAAGCTTGTCATTGTCATTTTCTACTTATCCTTGTACAAATTTGAGATCTCTGTTGCCTCTTTATCTGTGTTCAAACACAAATCACTCAACTAGCTGCTACAATTGCACTTGGCAGATCTTGAACACCTTACTAACATAACCTAATGTGTCCGAATTTATAATTCACCTATAATTAGAATAGATGATCTTCTTCAATCAACGTGTCCAAATTTATAATTCAGCTATAAATCAGAATAGATGATCTTCTTCAAACATATTTTGAATGTCTAGCATCAATAAATTAAATGTCTTCACAAAATTATGAATAGTTCCCTCCCATTGTAATTTTTGTAATGATTCACGAGCAACCCACAATGTATTGTAAGGAAGGAATTGTTCCTTCAATTCACAAACCAATAATTCCCAAGTATCAATTTGTTTCCGTCCAATATTCAAATCATCATTCATTCGAGCTCTCCACTAAAGTGGGGGATCTCCCACTAAACACATGCTAGTTAGCGTTACCTTATTTTCTTAAGGGACTTTGGAAAAATCAGGATATCATTGCATGTCCCAAAGAAAGTTTTCCAATTCCTTAGCATCACGAGCTCCCTCAAAATGCGTTGGATCAAGGACTTTCAAATGGGACCAATTTTTACCACCTCTTAGAGAAATAATGTTTCATAATAGAGTTAACATATCTTCTAGCACCCCAACTCTCTTGTTAGCCTCACCAGAAATGTCATCTAACTACCTTTGGTTACCTACAAGCATTACCAATATGATCCAGGCATGTCGCAATTTGCATGGTATCATCTTCTAGAATAATACTCAAGCCATGCTCCAAGTGAGTCTTTCCCAAATTACCACCAAGTTTTATCCACTAACCATTATGCATCACAAACAGTTTTCAAACTTACTTCGATACCAGTTGTCATATGGGTTATTTTGAGGCATAAATCTATATGAAAATCTTAATTTGTCCCAACCAAGTTCTTAGGCAGTCTCTCAACGTCAATTTGTCAATTACCTTACGAGCGTCTCTTTATCAACCCCTTTTATGTGTTCAATAACTTGGTATAATTTGGGACAAATGATTAAATGAGACATTCAAATAATAAAAGTAGATCTTTTGTTGTAAAAGATGAAAAGTGTGAGATTAATCATAACCTAGACGTCTCGTTCACACTTTGCACGTACATATATAGATAAAATAGCCATCAATTATAGAAGTTATGTGCAATTACAACTCAAACTGCTAGGAATTATGTCTTATTCCTATAGAAATTACAGAGACAATAGTGACTGTTGTGTTAGGTTCAAGTAAGGTGATTATTGGGAGGGGTTATTGAACACCAACTGACATAACTGTCATAATTGAATTAACTCTTAATCAATAACTCCCACAATAACTACTACTGTATGAGTCTATCTTGGGGTTAGTGATTCTGGTCTCTCCAGAATGTGTGTATTTCATTGTCACTTAATAATTAAAGATGTGTATAAGTTGTAAAGCTAAATGCTTAATGCATTAACCAAACTATCCAATTTTCTTGCTAGAATATAAAACCACCATGCTTAGGTTTTGTTGGTCAACAAGAAGTAATCTTACTACCAATTTCAATCCAATGCACCAGAGGGCTCACAACCGGCCTAGACTTTATCAACCCATCTAGGTCCAATATTTTCCATTTTTGCTATTTTACCTTATACAAGCTTTTGCCATGATTTTAAAGATGCACGAGTTATAAAACAATGGTAACTGAAAATGATCCACTGACAAAAGACCTGCGACTATGTTTCACCCAAGTGGTGTAGATTACCCAAAACGCACATAGACAGAAAGACTTGTGACCAGTTCAACTGCATGGACACTTAATTTTGTTATAGACCCAAAGCTACCAATGACTTCTGAATGTCCTGACTAGGTCTTAACAGCACAGAGTAAACAACTCTCATCGCTTTGAAGGGTCTTTATTCTCATGGGTCAAAAACCTACCATCCAAAATGTTCAAGATGAAGGGTAGATAACTAAAACATGTAGTAGAACAAAATATATACAAAATAATTGACCAGAAGGAATAGAGATTATCTTTTCGGAATGGAAAACGAGACATTTAAACTTAATGTACAATACTTACTATGTTATTCAGAGGAACTTTGTAAGAGAGGGGCCCTTTCGCTGCTTGATCTAGAGCTTATTAATTCACCATGCTTTCCTACCTTCTCTTCTTTTGCTTTTCCCCACATGACCAGATAAAACCCCAGGATAATCACAGTGGCTCCAACCAATCTACAAAGAATATTCAATGCAACACTAAAATTCCAGGTCCATTTGTTATTCATGAAGAGTTAAAGAAACAAAATATATTAACAATGCAGGAACAGGCTTAAACAACCTCCTTTGTCAAAAGTAATTTTAAATCAAGACGTCGATTCATTTTTCTACCATAATTTCTAGCCAAAAAAGGAGTGAAGGATAGTTTAACCAACTTTACCTTCCAAGATACATTTTATCACCTAAACAGATGACCCCCACTGCAGTTGCAATGACAATCCCTAAGGGCTTGAACATGGAAACAAAAACCGGCCCTGTCTTGCGCAGGCACCATGTAGCAACCCCAACTTGGAAGGCAGAACCAAATACCCCCTATATAAATGCATAACACAATTAGAGCACTGGTTGCACATTATTATAACAGGTTGATGTAGTTAGAGATGAACAGCTGAATAAGAGTCACAAATGTACCAACTTCAGCAAATACGTATCTTATTTTACACCCAGTACATTTGTTTTAAGATTATAAGATCTTATGCTGGAGTCATGCTGGGTTAATTTATCTACAAGCCAAATACAAAGTTTCTCTATCAACATACCGAGTACACAACAGCAATCAGCCTAATGTTGGGTTTTAAGCTCCAAGCAGTAGGATCCTTTTCCATTACCAAACTGATTATGGCGGACAGAATGGTTACAAAGAAGCAGTAAAAGAAAACGACAATCAGCTCTGCATGGTACCATTCAAGTACCAAGGTCTGCAACATAAAAAGTATAAAACAGTGATGCTTTTCCTATTACATATATACATCATTTCGATTTTTTTCGATTTTCCAAAAGGGTTTTAATAACTTCACCTCGATTATGACCCATGTAGAAGTCATCACACAATCTGCTGCAAGGAATAAACCTCCAATAACCCAGTTTGCCTGCTGTGAAACAAGTTGATGAGCTGTGGTCAAATTAGAGGGTATCATCAGCATTGGAGGTCCTTTGTAGTAAGTCATAATGAATGCCCCAGAGATTAATACTATGGTACCCACAGACTTAGACAGGGTACTAAAGCTTCTCCAGTCAACTATTTCCATCCTGAAACCACCAAGATAAGCGAATTCAAGCCAGTAAATAGTCATGATCTCGAGAAAGATGCTTACGCAGAAGTTGTCTTCGTAGAAATATATGGCAGCAACAATTCATTTCCCAAATTTCCTTTCTCATTTCTCTTTACTTATATTTTTCTCTGTTGATAACTATTTTGGATAAGGAAACAAAATCATATGTTCGACTTGTTCTGGTAGGTGGACTGAATAAGAAAGATAAATGGGAAGCCAGACTCCAGAGAAGCTGTAGTGGGAAACCAACACATTATTATTGACAACATCCAACAGACTGCCGGTTCTATAATCTAGAGTGAGGTTGTTTAAAAACACGATATCAGCGTTTGTAGACCTACTTCCATCCCTCTGAAATTAATCAGTGAAATTTCATTTCTCATTACAAATTAACGGCAACTGGCCCTATCAGCATCTAAGAGAAAGAATGGAATGGAAATTTTCTATTAATAAAAAGGCTTGACAGGGTAATGAATTCATCAATTAACTACATTAAGAGGGATACATAACCTGAGAATAACAGCAATCACAAATGTAATCCCGGGAACGAGGTTAAGCATGGCCGTACCAAGGGTTGGAGAACTAAGGTTAATTCCAGCATACCCAAAAACCTGTGCCAAGCAACTGTACAAAACATAGCAATCAGACGGCGCATCATATCAATAGGAATTAAACCAACCCAATTAAACCCAGAAAACGAACAAACCCAACTAGACCAAGCAAGAAGAATCCACATAGAATTGGAAAAGTGAGAGGAGGCCTATCTGATCTGCAAAACAAAGTCAAAAATAAGAAATAAGACAACCAAACAGACAATTACCAAAACAAAAGCCAGTAAGAGCAACAGCAAAGGTTTTTATGAAGTGCTGACAGAGCACCTGTGGAAGAGTAAAGAAGAAGGGAGGAGAACAAGCGAGGCAAGGGCATTGGAGTAGAAGACAAAGACGAAATTGCTCATGCCATTTGACATGGCGATTTTGCTTAATATCATTAGACCAACTTGAGCACACTCGGCCATTACCATGCCCACGAATGGTAGAGCGATTTTCGCTGCCATGCTCGTGTTCTTTTTCTCTTTTACTCAAGTATCTCCCACGAATGGCCTCCACTGTTCTGACAAGTTTCTAGCTCCGGAATTCAGACAGATCAACACAGTATATCTGTCGCCGTCGTAGGAGTCTTCAAAGTTCAAACTATGAAAGATGAAAACTCTGACTTGGACACTCGATATTTAGATATTATGCTGTCCCAGCCCAGCACGCCCAATCACATCATTATAACAAACAAAAGATTTAACGTGAATGTAGGAGTCATTGTTAGAATATTGGAAATCTTACAATAATCAATATAAGCCAACTTCTTAGTTTCGTCATTTGGTCAATAAAACGACAGAAAGAATCTAAGATGAAATATTAAATGATAAAAGACAGAAAATAAGAATCTCACCGCTTATCCTTCCGTTCTATCAAAAGAAAATAAAGAAGTACTTTTTGTTAAATCAATTTTTTAAATTTTTAGTTAATAAATAAAGCATATTATAAATTACTAAACAAATTTTTTAGGTCGGGTTCATATTTTTTGAAATTATCTAACCCGGTCTGATTCAAAATTTGAATACATCAAATAAAATTAATTATTGATTTCAATTTTTAAATTAAAAAAGAGAAATTAATAGGGTGTCTTTTTACTAACCCATTTCACAAATTAATTTTGTTAAAAAATAAATCAAGATTCATAATAAAATATGTTATGATTTATGATTTATTATATTTGCATATTAATCATATGATAATTGATACATTTTATTCTTTTTACAATACGTGTTTTAGTTGTTTTAAATTTATTAATATGCTTTTACAATATGTTTCTTTTTACAATATGCTTTTTAGTTGTTTTTCTTTTTACAATATGTTTTTTAGTTGTCTTTAAAAATGACGTCAGTTTTTTAGTTTTAAATATATATATGTGTGTGTGTGTGGTGGGTCAGGTTGTGGGCCACGGGTGCTAAAATACTATAATATAGTATTATATATAGTATAGTATAAAATACTATACTATAGTATTATATATAGTATTTTAGCGCCTGTGGATATAGTATTATATATAGTATTTTAGCACCTGTAGCCCACAACCTGATAGTATTATATATAGTATTTTAGCGCCCGTGGCCCATAACCTGACCCACCACATATATATATATATAAAGAAAAACATCAAAAATGACGTCATTTTTAAAGTAACAGTCGGGCCATAGGCAAAGCCAAGATAGCTCGTAGCTCGTAGCTCGTAGCCGACCCATGGCCTGGAAACTTGGGCCAAAATCAGTTCAAACGAGGCAAGCCGGGCCAAATTTAACATCCCAAATTTTGGAGTCATGATAGACCGTATGTCACGACCCGGTACCACATCGATTCCATGACAACCGTCGTATACTCGGGCTAAGGACATTCGCAGTATCCTTAATCTGACTATGCAAGGCTAACTGAATATCTTCTTTTTTTTGAAAAATTTGGGCAACACAATGGTTGTAATTTAAAAATCCCAAAACTTACAAACAATTTCAAACACACTTCTATAATCACATCCAACCACAACTTTAGGACTTTCTAGTCCACTCAAGGCAATCTTAACTCCAAGTAATCTCAACAACAATATCAAAAGTTTATACATAAAATCTTTTACAAAACACAAGGCAATCAAAAGTTAACTTACAAAATCATAAAACGTATCAACATAAACGCAGTTCATGAGCTACTAGACAATAAAAATACAAAACAAGAGATTACCCACGTGCGGAAATAAGCCGAAAATGTCAAAAAGCCGCACGATCCTCACAAAACTTCAAGCTCACTAAATTAACCTGTATGGTTGGAAAGCGGAGGGGGGTGAGTACACTAGGTATTCAGTGAGTAGGAAAAACATATATCACAGATGGAATTGGTTCATACCAAGACGGTGTAGATAACCTATGAAGTGAATATATCGCCCATAAAAAACACTTAGGCCCAGCCTATGACTCAATGTATAGTGGTTAGGAGCCATAGGCCTAGCCTGTTAACTCACATAGGCCCCAATTCTAGTACATAAAAGCATAAAACATCATATGTATAAATCAAATCTTGATAGGAAAACCAATATCAAGATAAGCCAAAACAATCATGTGTGACACCATTAGTCGGCCAAACTAATGTTCACACCCACCGATACTTGGTGTTGGCTCGACTTTCATTCATGGTGAGTCCATAATACAGTTGACAAGAGCGTCATGACCCTAGGTGATGATCTCATCGATGTCCAGACCCTACGTGTGGAATCACTCGCGAGTCCCGTAGAAAGGTGTCAATACGACAACTTGACTTTCATGTACCAACGTCAAGGGTATGGGGGTTACTTAATCATAATCGGTTGTGCCCAGCACATGATTGGCCAATCGTTTGCTCACCACTCAAAAAAAATCATGGACAATTATTAAGTATAAAAATCAAGTAAAGCATCATGTTTTTATTTATCGATCTAATCGATAAAATGAAACCGTACTATGGCTCTAAGCCAAAAGAGAACAAATATTTGCAGAATTCGTGACTCAGTTATGCTTATGAAAGTTTCAGAACATTATTTCATAAAATAAGTCATCTTTTGCACTCCAAGTGCAAAGTTGCTCAAAAATATAATTTCAAAAAATAAAACATTTTCCTTTACATTTTAAGTTTAGATTGGTGGAAAATAATATCATTTCTCAAAATAAGAAATAAAAACATCAGTTGCACTTCAAGTGCAAAGAGTTATTAAAAACAATGTCATTTATTAAATATTTAAGCATATTAGGATCCATTTGAAATTCAAGTTTACCATACGTTGCCAAGGTTCAAAATTCACATCCAAGTCATCAT
>JANZLX010000003.1:11117116-11143585 GCA_025531955.1 Erythroxylum orinocense | reverse complement strand
TTGGTAATTTGTAATTATTGTCCTACGTCCTTGAATTTCTGTACCATAGTTTTGAGAAGGACAAAAATTTCTGTCTTTATCCTCTGCGGACGTAACAAAAATTTTTGTCCTCAGTAAGCAAACAGGTCAAAGGACTAAAATTTTTGTCCTCGTCATCCGTCCTCGCGTCCGAGGACGGTAACCAAACGGTACGTTAAAGTCCATAGATTTTCGGATCAGTAGTTTCAAGATTCTAAAGTTGGTACCAACCAAACAAGTGAAGTGACTGAAGACGAGGGACTCCTGCACATGCACAGCCCATCACTATTTCAATACTGGATCAACGCTCTAGTGGGTCTTTCCAGTGTCCAAAGAAACTTGGAGATGTTCGAATTATCGTTATGTGTGGAAACAAATTCAATTTGTTACCCACCTAAATGCCTGATTGATTAGCCGCATAAGAATTTCCTAACTTGATTAATTCTGTAGCAACTTATCCTATGAGAAAATCAGATGATCTATCCTGAACACAATTATTTATTTGTGCCAATTTCCAGTGCAAGTCAATGGATTATCATAAACCAAACAATCTTTTGAAGACCTGGAACTTCTCTTCAATCCTAGGCGTGCGCTTGAGTTCTATCCGAGATAGGAGGTCTCCAATGTGATAAAAGGCAGCCGGCTGAAAGTTGAGTTGAAATAGAATCCAACTAATAGAAAAACGTTCACAAAGTCCATCCCTGCAAAAGTGGTCGGGTCAGATATTGTTCTGATCCAAAAGTAGGACTTAGTAGATACATAGCTAGCTGGAGGTGTGTGTGGGTGGGTGGGTGGCAATGGAAAGGCAATGTCAAATGTACAATCAAAGCATTGAGAAATTAGTTACCGGCTCTGAATCCCAATATTCAAAGAAAATAATGTCTTTGCCAACTCATGAGAGTGTTATTGTGGCTGTAAGTGAGGTGGATTCAACGAGTTGTCGTAATCTTTAATAAAGTGCAACCCAATGAAACACCTCGCTTCGTTGCACTGAAAGACTCAACCTTCACCTTTCTCTTTTTCTCTCCTAAAAGGAAGCCATGACCGTGATGGCGAAGCAGACTGTGATCCTGATGGTTGGTAATTTAGATACCCATATCTCTGTTTGAAAAGTGGGAACTAGAAAACTTTTTTAAGTCCTCGAGTAACTATGATTCCCTGTTCAACCAACTCGTAAGACTACATAGCCTGATGAGTATTACATTACGTATCAACGCATTGGTAAGAGTCTCACAATAACTTCCAAAGCCTACCCACTACGCTGCACTGTATGTATGTATATCAAGGATTTAAATACTGAAATATATAGGTAACGTCGTGCTTAGTGAAAAGTGAAATAGTGGATTTGATCGACTTACAAGAGTTTATGGTAATGCACATTTGTGAAGTGGTATATATAGGGCATTCTATTATCAAAAAGAAAGTGATCTATACATGATGTAATCAATATCCTATTGCATCACAATTTTTGTACTAAACCAAATAAATCGATGGATGATGTCTAACCTAATGTTAATTATATCACATTCCTTATCTTAAAGTATGTACAGACAATTGCATCGTAATTAAGATAATAAATTAATATGTAGAACTTGAGTGGGTGATAATTATATTTCTTATTAAAGTTGGATTTAAAACCAAAAAGGGGGAAGATATAATTAATTATTATGATTAACTTTTATAAATAAAAATTTTAATTATGCTCAACATTTTTCACATGTCAGAATATTATAATCAATTTTCCAATTACAATTATTAGATCTATTAATTAACATTTATAAAGATAAAGGCTAATATGTATATAAACACATACAATTCTTTTTGTTGACGTTATATATTGTGGTTACAATATGGAGTACTGCTTATATTATTCTTTTTTCATCTTTTTATATGTATATAAGACATAAATACCAATATAAGATTGCCTACGTCCGACCCTTTTTTGTTTTCTAATTTTATGTTTATGTGAAATTAAAGATATTATGGTTTTGTTCAAGTATTTTCTTACGAATTTATTTCTCTAACATGTTATAGAATGTTTAGTAGTTTTGTTATTTCACATTTTATACATTAAAAATATTCTTATAATATTATTATTTTGAAGATATCCACACAAAATTGATGAGTTTAATTATAAAGACATTAAACGTGTTATTAAGCATACTTGCACAAAAAATTACAAATCTTACTTTAAGTTTCTGACGTAGTAAGTAGATGTCCCGTAGGATTTTGTACGCTTTAAACTTATGACAAGAACTCTCATAAATGTTCCAACAAACCTGTAAGATCGCATGCATACAGGATTTGTAGGCTTTTGAATACATGTCATTTAGGGGTTTCTTAGGCAATGGACCACAGTTGTTCTATCAACTTAATTATTGTCTTTAGGGTGGTCCAAAGGCCTAACTGAAGTTAAAAATCTCAGTTCTCCATCGCCCTTGCCCTCGAAGGAAAGGATATGATAAGACTTTCCCTTTTTAGTCACATACGTTGGTTTATGCCTTACAGTCAATCACTTTGGTTGTAGTTTAGTGACGAAAAATTATTAATAAAAATATTCTTTATCTTTATGTATTAATTACATTTGATGTTTTAATACTAAAGAGAAAATCATTTGAATAATTAATGTGTAATTAAAATTATAACGAAATCATAATTGTGAGATTCAATTTACATTTACGTATTATTCTTAAATATTCCTAGTTGTAGTTTCATCAAGACAAGATATTGTTGAAACGATAAAACTATCACATATTATGTTTCTTTTGTATGAAGAAAGTAATTGATCTCGTACATTAAAATATAAAGATACTTAAACTAATTTGTAGTTGATTATCAGAGAATAAGTCACTGAACTGACCCGACTGTAAGAATCCTAAATGAAATATTACTTATGTGTCTGTGGATTTTATCATAATGATGGTTGTATAATTAATCCTTAGACTTGAGATTATCAAGGTATATCGTGTGAGAATTACTGTGTTTTCATTCTATTTATGAATTGTCTTAGGATAATTTAGTCAGTAGTAATTGAATACAGTATGAATCATATGTAGATAGTTGAGTAAGTCAATATAAGATTCGTTACTCTAAAGTAATTAGAGAAAATATTCTACTGTTCTTGATTAGTAATGATTTATGAAATTCTCTAATAAGAGTGAATTGATATTTAAAAAAGAGTTTTCAAATTTCAATTATAAATCAATTACTAATTGACAAGAACTAAGACAATTCAGTCAGTAGTAATTGGATACAGCATGATCCATAGGTAGATAGTTGAGTAAGTCAATATAGAATTCGTCACTCTAAAATAATTAGAGAGAATATTCTACCATTTTTTATTAATAATGATTTATAAAATTCTTTGGTCAGAGTGAATTAATATTTAAAAAGGAGTTTTCAAATTTTAATTATAAATCAATTACTAATTAGCAAAAATGAACATGATTGGATGATAAGAGTAAACAATGTATCCATACTCTGTTCAATTAAAATATTAGGTGACGAAATGATTGAATTATACATTATAGCCATGCATGGACAGGTTAAGCTAATTACTTTGATATTCCTGATATTTGGGTAAACATGACATGTTGCTAGATATCAATCATAATTTATGATTATGAATTATTTAATTGAAGAATTAAAGATAAATTAAGTGAAGTTTTAATTTATCTAATTCTAAACTGATTTTTCTTTCACAAATTGTTCTTTGATAATTATAAAGAATTATAATTTATAATTATCAAAGAGCAATTTGTGAAAGAAAAATCAGTTTAATTAAGTTAGGCTTAAATATCAAGTTGGAGAAACTTTTGGGATCAAATATGAGATATTTTATTTTATTAAAATTAAATTAATTTGAGTTTGAATTTGATTTTAATTATAATTAAAGAGATTTAATTTTAATAAAAGATTCTTATGATTTTTTCTATTTAAAGGGAAGAGCTTTTTAGAAGCTAACACTTTTTTTTTCAAATCAGTTTGAGAATTATTCTGTAGATATCATCAGAAGCTGGACACTTGAACAACTCATGATTGTTTAATCGGAAAATATTTCAAAAATTTTTCAATAGAAAAGCGAACAAGGTACGATTTCTAAATCTTTTTATGTTTTATTTAAGTTTATTCAATTATCGAGATTTGCTCAAAATCTGTAAAATTTTTGTTTTCCGATACTCTCATGATTTGATCACGGTTGGATTCTAATAAAGTAAGTCTAAGTACTAAAGGACAAAACAACAACATGATAAACCTGACAAATTAGATATAAATTTCGCACTTTTGTTCCTGAACATTACCGAGGATCAAACATATTGACATAGTTTATCTCTTCCACCGGGATACTTTCGAAGATAGAGATCACAGTAATATATAATTAAAGCAAATCTTCAGGATTTAAGAGGAAATAATTTAATCAAAGTGACGGCTATCCTGTCGTCTTCTTAACCCAATTGTTGATTATACATATGTCTTTCCTGGCACAATGACCTTGTCTTGCCTGAAAATGGTAGCCTTCAATTTCTTTACATATCTAAATTGAACATTTTATCACGTTTTTTCCTTGTAGATAATCTCTCCTTCCCCAGAGCAGGCGCAAACTCGATAGATATTTGTTCTTAAGAGCCATCTATGGAATTATCATGATAAAATAGTCAGCTTCACTAAATACATTCAAATACCATTTTCACTTGCTCTGGCCAGGGTGGGTAATTTGCCATTATCCTTCACAGTGAAAATGGTACAAAGAAAATGATTTAGCTCTTGACTGAAGTGTGTGGTCGAAGGTGGAGAGCAGCTTGTCAATGCCAAAACAGTTACAAGCATATTATTATCCATACATTATCTTGTTTGAGTTTTCCTAGCTAGCATCTATAACATAGGTTAGATTGTACTCAAGTAAGTTTTCTGTTGTGAAAGTGCTATTTCTTAAGGACACGAAAGAAAAATAATGTCAAGTTAAGTTGTTAAAAAAGAAACTAAAGGACCAAAGTGCAATTTAAGTATGACTTTAAGCTTTTTTTCAATGATATTATGACTAAAACATGATGCTCGAAGAAGTAAAATTGTGAGAACACTCTCTTAAATGAATTCCCATTTTGTAAGAGTATTGGTTAATGCAAGATAATAGCTGAATACAATGTGAGCACAGTGACATAACGGTGTAATATTAGTATTACGAAAGTGAATATCGTTTTACTACTCAGCAATAGTTGTTCCACTGCAATAGATCCGCACAGGAAAGCTTGTCGTGAAGCTTGAATTTGTAAGTGAGCATGAAAAAGCAATTCCACAAGTAATCCCAAACAAGGTCGAACTATAGCTAGCTGGGGAAAGGTTAGTTTGATGAATATGACTTGATGCCTGGCGGATTGAGCAAAAGGAAAGGTGACCAAGAAGTGGAGTAATTCCTTGATGATGGTGTTGTCTACCAAAAGAATGGAAAGTAGAATTGATGTGAGCTAGTGGGTTGTCGTGCCAATGGGAAACTACTGTAGGGCATTCAGACTGAGATCGTGTTAATCTTTTTGATGGATCAAACTTTATATTCAGACATAATCTATCCCACAAAAGCATTAAAATATATATGGACAAAATTTTGTTATTTACTTTCCAATTCTAATATGAATTTCTATCTTCTTATTCATTATATGTTTAAAATAAATTTTAGAATAACTATTTTCATTGCATTATACATTTGAAACAAATCTTGTATCCATTTTCACATATATAAACATATTTAATTTCATTAAAATGGTAATAATTAATAAAATAATTCCAATAATTGATACAATAACTTGTTAATTGAATTTAAGAAGTTACACAACATGCATATAATTAGTTACAGCTTACAAGTTTAGTTGGTATATATATTAGTATTCAATAGTAATGTATACAAATGGTTGTATAAGAGTAAATAAAAAACTAACGATAATTGATATTAATTTTTATTGACAATTTATTAATAAATATTATATAAGAGATTAAAATTAATTAAAATATTTTTTTTAATTTTATCTAATATGTAATTATTATCAGTAATAAAAATATAACTATATTAACGTAAATAACTAAACATATAATTTTTTACTTAAAAAACTAAAAATTAAAAATTAAAAATACAATAGAAAAAAAAATGGAACCAAATATTTTCTAAGTTAAATAGTTTGAATATAAGAAATATGTGACGCTTAAATAATTATATTTTTGGTTGGTTTAAAAATATGTGACAAGAAGATATTAGGTTTTTCTTTTTGTAGAAGGTCATTGCCTATTTCAATTTCAGTTACTTCAATTTAGTATGGTGAGGATCAAGAAACTTCGTGCCCTTGTAATATTCATGTACATGATGTAGTGCCACATGAGAAAGAATATATCTAAAGCACGTGGAAATCACATGCCGATCGAAAAGGATAGTGAGCGAGGAAGACGGTGAGCGTAGTGTAGCTCCTAGCTAAGCACAAAACAAAAGAGTTAGGGTATGATCCTTCCCAGCCGTCCACTTGACGTTACGTATATATTTTTGTACATGATTGCCTATGACCAAAAGAAAGCAGAAAGAAAGAGAGAAGGGACAAAGACTAGTCGTTGCACCCAATTAGCCGCTATAGTACCAAGTACATCTTTCTCCGACTCTGACTCCTGCAAGTAAAGGAAACAATAAAAAGGAAGAAAAAAAAAAGCTCTTCTTCAATTAGCAATAGTAGTAGCATTAGTAGGCATGGCCCCTTCGTCTCCTCAAGGTTTTGTTTGCATCTCCTATCCTACCCCTCTCCTTGTGGGCCTTTCTCAAATAACATCTTCTGCCATGTTATGGTGCTCCAGGAGAATTGGCAACGCCCTTAATGAGTCATTTTTTTGTTTGTAAAGGGTCACGTAGATTTTATTTCTTTTGTAGATATACTCTAAAATTTCACTCTATTCTAATGCTCCCATTGCATGGTGTTAGAATGATTTACATGTGCATTGGCAAGAGAAAAGTTGGCGATAATCGACTGTTAGCTACTCAAGCAATGACGATTCATTTACACCAATTCATCCACTAAACGGGCCAATGCATTGAGCCAGAAAAGAGCAAGAAGTAAAGGAGGTGTTTTTTTTTTTAATAAGGATACAAAATAATTTTTTCTCTTCGATCCATGGCCTACTGAAAAGTTGGTCCGCCAAGTTGCTAACGGAACGGACTAATAAGATAGGCATCTGCCGATTTACGTAACACCATCAAAGCAACACATGTACTAATAGTACTAGAATGTCCATGTTATTCACACAAAGATGTCAACAATGGAATTCTCTCAAAACAACAGTTCAGCCAGATGAAGGGGGACCCAAAATTGTATGGCAATTGCCTGATCTTTTTGGTTTAAGAGAAAAAGAGGTTGTCCGATCAGAGATTCACTCTTTGACGAAAAACATGTACGAGTGTGTGAGCTATAATTTGGTAATCTTTTTGGTCCAAGAGGCTCCATTAGTGAGTGATGTTATAATCTGAGATACACAATCTTTTTGATAACTGAGAACAAAGAGCATCTCACATACACAGTGGCCATTCCCCCATGTGCAATCCCTTCTGTAAAGACATGGGGATGGTGGATAAAAATAATTTGTTGGCAAAGTACGTTGATAGTGCTGTTGTTTTGACACTGAAATGACATTTGTTGGGACATCTTAAGAGTTAATAGAATAAAGAAATTATCAGTAGTTTATAGACATACTATGGTTGGTAGTTAGGGAGAAGATGCTTGAAGTTGTCACAGTTTTGCTAGCCCTTTTGAGGACTCCAAAACCAAGTGTTCTACGAGAGAGAGTGAGCGAGTAGGACCTTGCAATGGTGATTCATTTAAATATAGAAAATTGGAGTGGGGGACACTTTCTTGGTAATTTGATAAAATGTCTCTGTCCTAGTCCCCACATATCTCAGTTACATTGTCCTCGACCACACAGAGAACTCTTTTAACATGCCTATTCTATCTCTCTATGATTGCAACTCATTTTCAGTACTCTGTTGGCTAAAGCAGCTAACATCATCAAAAGCAGACTTGATGCAATCATAGCCTTTCTCAAGCTTAACCTCCTACCTTAAATTCCACCAATATTATATCTGCTAATAATCTATAGTTTGTCAACTAATTAACAAATAATATGTCCCATAAGGCAATTTTATTAATTGGTAACAGTTCCTTTCGCATGCCTCCAACTTTAAAACACTACTTATCACCTGGTACTTGGAATTACCAAGTTTATAGGTTTTTGTCATCAAACCTAAACTCCGGACATACTACTTGATGTCATATACACTAATGAGATCTTCTGTGCTATTCTCCCGATTCCTAGCAAAGTACAAATTTCCCTGTTATCCACCAATTTGTGAATGAAATCCTCTTACATTAAGTGGGAAGTGGGGAAATGAGACGGAGGATCTCATTCCCAGAGAAGCGGCACATCGTAAACAAGTTATGTTCTCCGTTGGCTTGGCTAGATACTAGCATTCAGATTCAAGCTAGTAATTTTAGTTGCGATAGTGATGGATGACCATGATAAAGAAGATGGTGATGAGGAAGGACATGACTAAATGTTTACAAGCCTTAGAGAGTGAATATCTGTATCGACAATAGTGGAAATGTGGACCCTTATCATCATCTGGACCGTCCAGTATATTGACCATTTTGGTGGATGATCTTCAGAGTCGATCATCAATCACTTTCCTTTTGACCTACATTGGCAAAATCGAGCAAACTTTTCTCACCGTTGGTATGTAAAAGAACTGATCAAATGCAGACAATTTGTCCCTCCAGCTACCCATTTGGACAGCTTAGAAGTTAGATCCAAAGACAGCTAGTTCCGTTCTTGATGGTAGGGTAAATTGAATTGGCTTCTGTTCATATGTATCTTGTGGCCTTAGCCAGGTAAGGTGTATATATGTACACATCTGAACTAGAGTTCAGTAGCAATCTTGAGGCCGTATTTAAGGTAAGGAAAATAGTAAGTTCATAGAAATAAAAAGGGTAGGAGTTATGGGACTCTCTCTTTTTTTTTTTATTTAAAACCAAAAAGAAAAAGGAACTTGCTTTGCTTTTATTTTCTTAGTTTCTGGGTGACAAGCTTTATATATAACGTCATCACGTGATGTCTTGGAATTTATCTCTGCCTGGAAAAGTTAGAAATTGCAGTGTTTTTGGAACATTTGACCACTCTTTTAATTGCTTAGAAACTCAGTCTCAGAATACGAAATGCAGTGATTACTTGTAGAATACCACTTAGCCAAGGTTCTCTTTCTCTTGAGCCTTGACATGGTATTAGCCTTAGAAGAATGAAACTTAACCAAGGGTTCATGGAGAAGAGCTGTAACAAGGAAGAAGAGCGACTTGTTCAGGGTTCTCTCTTCTCTATCAAACAGAAAGAGAAAGTTTGATGAGACATTTACAGCATCCATGCTAATCCGTATTTCTGCGTTATGGTGGATCCTAAAGCAAGCTGTATGGCATTTTTGACTTTAGCATCCATGCTAATCCGTATTTCTGCGTTATGGTGGATCCTAAAACAAGCTGTATGGCATTTTTGACTTACATGTTCAATATGACTATCATTTTCTTTCGTTATTCCTTTTTGGGCACTTACCACTGGTGACTGGTGAGGCCTAGCTACATTACATGCACAGGTCATGGTGTCCAGCTACTACATTATTGGCATTGGACAACTACTTTATGTATATCCTTCCCCACTACTGGTCTTAACAATGTGAAATAATTAGAAAATGTCGGTTTACATTAACAAGATGTAGCACTGTAGTATAGTGAGAAGATTATAACTTGCTTTGTCCCAACTACACTACATATCAAAGATGGCTATTTAGACATAAATACACTACTTACTAGTGACCAGCTTCGTAATTAGTACCGAGAGAAGAAGTATCTCCTCATTCACAAATATTAGGGCCTTTCTGATTCTGACCGGACAGGTGTTTTTATCTGAAGAGTCTACTTTTGAGACGTCGCTTTCCATCTTCTTAATATTTTAAGCTGGATACATATAGTTCCCTGAAAATGAGTAAATTAAGAGCCCTAGACACTTTGTTTTCTTATATTACTATTGAAGAATGCATGCAAGCAAGGGTTTTTAAAGAACGCAGTATATATAAGCAGAAGGTTTCGATTAAAAAAATTAGGATTTGGAAGACCTGAAGAACTATGAAACACCCACGTCGGAAAGTGTACATTCTATAACATAACGTTAACGTAAGAGGGTAAAGAAAAAAACAAAGAGCTGTGCACAGAGGAAGAGATATTTGATCATTTCAAGGAGCACTGAAGTTTAGACTGCTGGAAATCATCTATGCGGCTGATATGTATAATCCATGTACCTGATCTATCTTAGCAATTAAGTAACAAGTGACTTAGCTGAAGCTTAGACCTTTGTTTTCCTTTTAAGACAGAAAAAGCAATGCAACCTTATTCATGAACTGAAAATGTAGATTATAGAATATAGCACCAAATCAAATATTAAATTAGTTTCCATTCATCAATCCCATGCCATCTTTTTCTTTCTCATTAAAATTAGTATCAAATGAGAGGGAAAGATTTGCCTGCTTTTGAGTTTGCATTATTAGATATTGTTTCTGATATTGTCTGGCAATCCATATCTTCTTCACTTATCTGTAAATAGAAATAACTTGCCCACTTTTAAGGGAAAAAACAATTTCTCTTGGATTGTTTGTATGATGGGAGGGATTATTTTAATATGAAATGGGATTGAGGAGGATGGGAAGAGCAGAGATTCCACATCTTTAATGGAAGAAAGGGATGGGGCATTTACACCATCTGTTATCTTGACCGAAGACTATATAATCTTATAGTGCCACTCCTGCCAAAACAAACTCCTCCAACTCCCATCATCCCATATAAAATTCTTGGATCTTTTATTAAAAAACAACAAAGAACCAATATAATGTGGACAATAGAACCATCACCACCATCAATAAAATCCAACCCTCATTTACTTGGAGCCCCAACAGACTCCTCTTGCTTACATCATCTAACCAGACTCTGTCTCCAACCCTACCAATTTACATTGACCGTACTTTTTATGAGCTGGAAATTTCTCTCTTTTTTAAAATGTAAAATACCATTTCATTCCACAAATGGGGTTGCCTTCAAAATAAGAGAAGAAGCCATGGAGAAAACGTATGCAGCAGATTCCACTGTTGTTCAGTATCAAGTAATAAAAGGGTTTAAAGGCAGGGTTTAGGTTGATTACACAGTTAATGAAAGGACAGATTCTCTTAACAAACGGTCAAAAAGAAAATGTAGTGACCTGTCAAGTTTGCTTGGTGTCAGGAACGAGAAATGAAAGCACTGAAAGCCCCTTTTAGCCACCACGTTCGTGTAGCTTTGCACACGCGCACACAAACTAAGAGCAAGCGATATAGAAACACTTGAGAGCTGAATTTGTTAGAAGAGTAGGACAAATTGTAGCAATTAACTTAGTAACAGAAACCTCCTCCACTTTTTAATAGGAATCAAAGCCGAATTAAAAACAAAGCCATCAAACGATAGCTTCTTTAAAGACATCTTATGCATAATGAAATAGATGTGTGCATAGACATTATTGCCTAGTGCTCGTATCCACTTACAAGACATGTGTCTCCAAAATATAAATTCAATTCAATAACTATGTGGTACTGTTTTATGATAAATTCAGTTTGTATCAGCAAATCCAGAGCTTTGAACTAATCACAAACAAACCTAGACACTGAAACCTTGGGGATATGATGTCAGAGGTTTTCGTTACATGTGTGCAAGCGCTGGTACATATCCATCAAAGTTTGGACTACTTAGCAAACAAACAACATTTGATGTTTGATCTTAACAGAAAAAGAAGACATGCTTTCTCATTCCCATTGTAAGGTAAGATAAGTAGATATTGTGGCTCCATAAAAACCACATTATCAGCCTCTACAAACTCATTTTTAAATCCACCGGATTTTCTCACTTTTGTCACATTATTACCAATTATATGTGCCACCAGAAAAGAGGCAATCTTAGTGTCAGCTATTAATGCTTCGAAACTTGGCAAACGTCAGAACATGCAATGCAAGGTAAAAGGAAAAGGGATCCAAGAAGGAACCAAAAAGTAAAAAAAAAGACTATTTTTTTAATAATAAAAAAGAGAGAAATAATGAAATATATATATATATATATAATTTATTAATCATTTTATATTAGAATTTTCTGATTCACTGAAATTAATAAAATTTCAATACAGTAAAACAAAATTCGAATTAAAAAGTTCAATATTTTTAACAAAATTAATGTTTAACTTGAGAAGACCAAAAGTATAGTAGTGCTGTCTGCATTCTGCAATGCCGTTTGTTCTGAATTAACATTTTGTTTTACTTTGACCTAATAAATGAAGATGGTAAGGAAGAAAATTTACCTGGGAATGAAATGAGTGGTGATGCTATGATTATGTCAGAATGGTAAGAAAAGAGAGAAACTAAACAGACATTGGAATTGGAAGAGAATCAAAAACATTATAGGAGGCCATCGTTATATTTCGAAGGTCATGATGAAGTGTAAGAACTAAGAAGAACAAAGGTTGGGTCTTTCTGATATTTGTTGGATCATAATTGAGATACGAGCAGAAGGCAAAAAAAAAGGTACTGAGAGAGTAGGATCGATAAAGAGCGGACGGTACGTTGGGAACCGAGAAGACAAAAGAGTGGGCCTCAAGAAATCATTTTGGTAAATTTTGAAGCATGATTAATTAACAGTACCGGGAAGAAAGAAAGAAAGAAAGAAGGGTGTTGCGTGTGTGACTGTGTGTGAGGGAGAGAAAAAAGGTGAGGTATAAATGTGAGATTTCCTTGTTGGTAAGGCTTATATAAAGGAAGATGGGACGCTGAGCTTTGCCTTCTCTTTTTAAAGAGAGAGAGACAGAGAGGAGAATATGGAAGCATAGGGAACGGGGGGGAAGAGAGAGAGCGACCCACACAAGAAGACATTCGTGTCAAGGATCATCGTTTGATCAATGGAGGAACATCTCAGCCCGTTAGCTGTTACTCATCTTCTTCAACATACCCTCAGAAGCTTATGCATTCCTGCCAACTCTCAGTGGGTGTATGCAGTATTTTGGAGAATCTTGCCAAGGAATTACCCTCCACCCAAGTAAGAGAAGCAAAGATAGATTAAGCTTTCACAGAAAAGAAACACACTTTTGTTCGTTTTCAGTGAACAGAAGGATCTACATATCTAATATAATACGCCACCTTGTTGCACAGTCAATTAAAATGTCTCTTTAGTTTAACACATATATTATCATCTTTTTGTCAAGATGGGACGGCCAAGGAGCTTATGACAGGTCAAGAGGAAACAGAAGGAACTGGTATATATACTTTTTCTTTTCCCTTTTGTTTCCTAGATGTAGTGTATGCAAGCGATAGTGCTCTTTCTTTTGGTTTTTCTTAGCATATTATTCGTTTCGTTTAATACACTTTCTAGGATATTGGTTTGGGAAGATGGTTTCTGTAATTTTCCTGCATCAACTGCTGAGATCAACTCAGGTGACTGTCCAAGCTCATCTGCTTATGGAAACTGTGAACTCCAACACTATCAAAGTCTGCAACCAGAGCTCTTCTTCAAGATGTCTCATGAAATCTACAACTATGGAGAAGGGTAGGATATATATGCCTGAGAGATTTGTGTTCGTCTAAAAGTTTTGATAGCCCATAAGTTTATTTGTCTTCTAATGTGATCAGACTGATAGGCAAAGTAGCAGCAGATCATAGTCACAAGTGGATATACAAAGAACCAAATGAGCAAGAAATCAACTTCTTATCAGCATGGCACAGCTCAGCAGACTCAGTAAGCACTCCTAGTCCTAGTTCATCATCACTGTTATTTCATGCTTGCTAAAATGTTTCAATAGTAGAATCTGTTGATCTTTCTGATCACGTGTTGGTTAATTCGCAGCATCCTAGGACATGGGAAGCCCAGTTTCAGTCTGGTATAAAGGTATGCTAATCAACAGTTGTAGGTCTGAAATAGATTAGACTTTCTTGCCTGATTTGATGATTTTTTGCAGACCATAGCCTTGATCGCAGTTAGAGAAGGAGTTGTTCAACTAGGAGCTGTTCACAAGGTTCTCTCTTTTCTCTCTCTCTCTCTAATACTTGTTCCCGTGATCTCTTCACTCTCTCTTACAAACAAGAACAAACAATTTATAGTTTCCATTTCCATTGCAATTTTATAAGGTGATTGAAGACCTGAGCTATGTGGTCTTACTACGAAAGAAATTCAGCTACATAGAAAGCATTCCTGGGGTGCTCATGCCACATCCATCATCTGCTGCATTTCCTTTCAAAGTTGATGGCTACAACACACCAGACACTTGGCACTGCCAAGGAGCTGTTGTACCACCAACTGAGTTCTACGACCACTTCAACCATCAAATGCCCTTTAAAATTACACCTTCCATGAGCAGCCTTGAAGCTCTACTCTCCAAACTCCCATCAGTTGTGCCACCACATCAACAACCACCTTCCGGCTACTGCGAAACGACACAGCCACCATCAGAGGCACATTATGCACCAATCCCAAGGCCAATGGAGTTCATAGGAATGGAAAAGGTGGCAAAAGAAGAGATAGATGAAGACTACAGGCCCGAGCATGACGTAGGTGAGAGTAGCAGCTCGGTCTCAGCTTATCGTAAGCAACAGTTTCAACACCAGCAAGATCTGAACGTGAGTAACGGCAGACCCAACAATGGGTTTTTTGAATAACATACGTAGATGTCACCTATACCACTACTCTACTAGGTTCAAGTAGGGATCGGGATTGATTGTCATCATGCTGCTAACGTACGTTGTGAACTTTCCTCACCTTTATGTAATTTGGTGTTGCTAGAATTTGCCACTAAGCCTTTTAGCTTAGGTATCTTTGGGCAGTGGAAGATTATTGAGATTACCTAGATAAGATTCGTAGATGTATATGTGTCACACATCCCGGTCCTATATATCCCTAGAACCATTGAACGTGCTTTAAAGTTGACTTCCTTTTCACTGAATGTGTAGTTGGTGCATGTTTGAATGTGGGTGTGGAGATGGGAATATGAAGGAGAGCGAGGAAAGAAAATCAGAAACTTCCATTTCTAGGTCTTTGATGTAAAATATATGAAAAAGATCAAAGCCTCAATTACGCGAGTGGTGGTTTGATTATTCCCTTATGTGAGTAAAATATATGAAAAGATCAAAGCCTCAACTACACGAGTGGTGGTTTGATCATTTCCTTATGTGAGTAAACTGTTTTGGTAACAGCCATGACCATCGAAGCGTCATTCGTATAAGAACTTCAGGACCAAACTGTGCGAGAGGGTTTCGTTTTGTAAACGCAAGATTAGATCAGGTGGGGTCAGATGAACGCAGTGACTCTTGAAGAAGATGAAAATAAAACCCCCTGCTACCTGTGATCGTAACTCGTAAACTACACTCAAGTCCTCGTCATTGGTATCTCTATATTTTGATTTTTGTTAATATTCTTTATAATTAATATTGTATGTACTCAGCTTCTGTAGATTCTATTTTTTATTGTTAAAAACCAAAGTTCGGGTTTGGTGTAAATAAGCCATTTTGTCGTGTATGAAATCACCAGGAATGTGTTTTAGTTTTAAAATGTAAAATTATAGCAAAAGTAGATTGTACAATTCCGGAAATGCAATCTGGGAAGCAAATGCTGATACACAGAAACGATGGTAGCAGATGTCTAAAGGATTTGTGGCTGCAAGAGTTTGACCACCTTAATTTCCATTGTATACATACAAATCAAGTATGAAATCAGTGATTACTATCTAATGATATGCAGCAACCTCATCCCGTAAGTGTTTCAATAGGCTCTCAAGACTCATCACAGAATGGTCCGACTTGTCCCTGACCCTCACGCTCACCTGCAAATAAGAAATGAGACACACCCATTCCTACATTAGCGATACCCAGACTAAAAATAGAGAGTATCCCATCACCCTCCAACAAAATGAAATCCAAGGGTGAATCTTTTTCTCATTTTAGATATTCAAATTTCATGTTCCTGAACCAATTATTACTGTGGTATCCGTCTGTACCTGTCCAGTTTTTGTTTCCTCTTCACCAACAACCAATATGTAATTGTATTGCGCCAACTGAGCTTCTCGAACCTGCACAAGGACCAAGGTATTAGCAAACTATTCATAACCTTATTTCATCAATAATATTTGTCACGTTAGTAATGTTATACTCTTCCAATGCACAATTTAACATGTCTAAATGGAGGAAATCCTGTGCATCGACGATGAATGAATTAAAAAGAGAGGCCCCAAGCAGTTATAGATTAGAGATCAGTCTGAGAGAGGAAATTAAAAATGAAAATCAACTTAAGAATCAGAAAACTAGTGGCAGCATACAAAAAAACATCAGTTGCTGTTCTATAAATGAAAGAAATTTCCGAAGCCTGTAATTCTTGCAACTTGAAACAATTGTACGTATCAGAGCAATAAGTGTATCTACAATCACATTTCATTAAGGGTTAAGGCAAAATAAGTGGGGAATGATAATTAGAGCTAATTGCACTATGTAACATCTAAGAAAAAGCATCACCGCTCTCATCACGATTACTATCAAGAACAGCAGAGAGCATTGGTCATAAACGTACTTCATTCATTCATTATTTTATTAAGCATGAATTTCATGTTGCCAAAGCTGAACTAGTTGAAGCCAACTACAAAAAGTTTCGACTTTCCTGGTATTCAATGTTAGGTCCCAACAACCTCTAATGTTAAGATTATGGCCACATGAGTTCTTGCAGATATTAATGATATTGATTTCCAAAGAGTAAAGCAAGCAATCACAATGCAAGTGGAGATGGCAATTTTTTCCCGGGTTCGAGCTTTGAGCTTGGCCAGGCTCAATCAACCTTTGGGCTGCCCCAGCCTGAACAGCTGTGAGTCTTGAACTCAAATCCGGCTTCGGGCTGGGCCCGGCCACGCTTAAATGCTAGCAGCAGCAATTTATGTCATGAAAACTTTATGTAAAGAGCAGGGTTATAAGTACCTTTTTCTGAATCTTCCTATCAGTTGTGTCGACATCCACATAAAACCCAGCTTGATGAATCTGATCATGCACCTATAAGCGTGCAGAAAATAAAAAACGTTACAATAAAATAAAATAATGATTCACATAGATCAGTAGCCAGGTATGAGTTACAAAGCGAATGAGTCAGATCTTAAAATCGACAATAGATGTTGCGAGCAAGGGATTACACCAAACAGAACTTCAGCATTTGACAAGAAAACACCTACCCTTCATGAATCCAAGGGCACAAAGTTAACCAACCTGGAGTGCATATGGCTGCGATTTCTCAGAAACAGGGCAGACAATTGCTTGTCGAGGACTAAGCCACAAAGGCCATTTTCCCTTGTAATGCTCCAATAGTATAGCAAACATGCGCTCACAAGACCCCAGAATAGCTCTGTGTATCATGACAGGTCTCTCTCTCTTGGCCTCATCCTCTGCCGAGTAATCCAATTCAAAACGTGCAGGTAGCTGGAAGTCAAGCTGCAACCCCAGGCATTGATATCTTAAGCGGTGATCCTCAATTCTTGAACAATCAGGAAGGAAGTTGGTAAACCAAACACAACTAAAAGAGCTAAGGAGAATTTAACAAAAGGAAAACCTGCAATGTGGCACATTGAAACTTCCTATTAAGTGCATCAGACACGCTTATGTCAATCTTAGGTCCATAAAAAGCACCATCACCTTCATTTATCTGCAAAAAGTAACCATTATAAGCTACAAAACAACCATAGAAGAGAAAATCACTAGTTGCCAACTAAAACTGCCCTATAACTAACAATGAGAAAACGCAGTTCATTGAAGCTTAATGTGGAGCAGATTGCAATAACAAAGAGGTCAAAGAAATTATGTTACCTGCCAAGGCGTCCCAAATTCATTTAATGCTTCTGTAAGAGCAGCTTCAGCCTTATCCCATGTTGCCACATCTCCTAGGAATTTCTCTGGCCTCTGCAATACAAAAATTGGATATGGACATCTGACCAATGAACAAATAGAACATTGAATTTAGCTAGGGAGAAGAATTTCAAAATTAAACATCAAACTTGGGTACCAGATATTGTCTTGCTAAACATTTAACGACCACAATTCTGTCAATCAAAGCATGTTTCGCAAAAGAACAAAGTGTATAACGAATAAAACAAGTAATTTGAAGTTGACTACCGTAGATAGCTTGAGATCAAAAGTGAATCCAAAGATTTTGTAGCAATAGTCAATGAAATCTAAGACACCTCTCACTTCATCTTTGACCTGAAGATCACCAAAACCGATTAAATAAGCTTCAATTGGTGTAACAACATTTAGTAGTTCTTTAAGTATCAATTACACAAAATCACCTGGGACTCCCTGCAGAATATATGAGCATCATCCTGTCGTAAAAAGCAGCATCTTTTTATTAAAAGAAGGATAGAACCACTACCAGATAAAACAATCATGAACATGGTGACTGAACCAGAAAACCAAAACGAATATAGATCACCATGCTCGATAAAATATAGTATAGAAAAAACCTTGAGTGAGTAATAGATATTTAGATAGATGGAATGCTGAAAAATTAGGAACAAGGCACTGATAAAAGGATTAAAACATTTTTCTACCGAAAGGATACCTGCTGAAATCTTCGAACACGTGTTAATCCAGTAAGTGCACCACTGGCCTCATTTCGATGCAAGGCCCCAAAATCTGCCAGGCGAAGAGGGAGTTCTATAGACCAGGGGGGAAAAAAACTAGATTAGGTTGGAAGCCAGAACAAATTAATAGAAGAATATCAACAAGGAAAAATGTAATTTATAGTTGTATCTCTTTTATCAGTTCCTCAAAAATAGGGTGCTAAATAAATAATGCAATAATATCTAGCCTTTCATAGGGCAATCTCCAGCACTCACCAGAAACAATAAAAAAGAAGCTAGCAAAGTGGCTTTGCAGTATGATGAATTGACGGATGAACTTTACCTCTATACGATCGTACCCTATGTTGAAAAATCAAACAGTGTCCAGGGCAATTCATCGGTTTCAGTCCAAACTCTTGCTTTTCAATCTGTATTCAAGAAAAGTAATATCATCAATTCTCAAATACTTGAAAGAGGAAGACAATAATGTCAATCATTTCCACATTTGCAAACACAATTGTCAGCTATGGAGCCATCAAGACCAAATATTTTGGCTATTACTTATCTTGTATTTTATTTTACAGATTTTCAGATAGCAAGAAAAATGTCCAAGTTAATCCAAGCACCAGGGCTGTTTCTATGTTAACACTAAGTAGGTTTTCTTCTTTCATCCCTGACCTCCAGCATGGACTACCAAGAAGAAAACATTAATAGGTGGGAATTATAACCATTACACTATTTCTCAAAAACAAAATTACCTCAAGCAAAAACATATTCTCCTTGTAATTGGCAGCATGACCAGATTTCTCCCAAAGTTTCATGTTAAAAATATTTGGAGACTTGACCTGTCAAAGGTAGTAAAATTAAGCCATTACAGACCACATATGAAGCAAAAGTATAAGCCAAATTCAAATTCTAACCTCTTCATAGCCTCTGACTCTATACTGAGTTCGTATGAACTCCATCAGTTTGTTGTATATCCGAGTTCCATGAGGAAGGAAAAACCAACTTCCTGGGCTAAAATCCCCAAAATACCAAGGAATCAAAATCATTATGGATAGTATTGATCATTAAGATACTCAAACAAGTGAGCCAATTTTGCACCTTAGTTCATGACAAAAGAAAAGTTCCTGCTTGACACCCAATAACCGATGGTCGTACTTTTTTGCTTCTTCAAGATGTTGGATATATTCCTGATCAAATAAAGGAATTATCATTAGCAAAAAAAGAAAAAAGATGACATTTCTCTTGAAGAATGACCTTGGCAATGCTTTAATAGCTATTTCACTGCTAAACCAAACCACAAACAGAGCTATTTGCACACAAAAATACTTCATATATATATATAGAGAGAGAGAGAGAGCGGGAGAGGAAGAGAGAAGAAATATCTTCAGCACTAAGTTGACAAATTACAAATCTGGGCCGAATACTTGTCCACTTAGAGCATCTTTCTTAAACTAGTACCATGGAATAGGTCAATGAAGCAACCAAGAAGCACTCATCAGACATTTGCATTAGTCAATACACAAATTTAAACTACTACATAAAAAAAAGGCCTTAACAGCTTCACATTGACGATAGATGAGACATCATAAATGCCAAAAACATCAGGACAATTTTTAATCACAAGAAGTTTCAGGAACCATGTATAGAATACATAAACCAATGCATACAAATACAATTTCAAGAGCACCGAATCAAAATTACCTTCAATCGCTTTTGGTCAGGATAGGATATTCCATAAACCCTTTGTAAACTTTCACGATCTTTGTTGCCTCTCCAATAAGCAGATGAAGCCTGTCATTCTGAATTCTTCAGTTTTTTACATACATATGTCCTTTAAGTGAGTACATATTGAGAGAAAGAAAGAGAAAATTTCAGCACTTAGGAGAATGCCACCTTCAAACAAGCAAATGCTTTTACAAAAGAAGTATTTGGTATATGAGGTCCTCGACAGAGATCAACCAGAGGACCACATCGGTATACAGTAATAGTTTTGTCAGCAGGAAGATCATTAATAATTTCAACCTGGTCATAATCATCCATGGCAGAAGATAGGAGTCAGAAAGAAGATGAAAAAAGAGATTAAAGAAGAAACCTGATGTAGTAGCATAGCTAGCAGCTCAAACTTGCCTTGAAATTATTGTCTGAGAACATCTCAAGTGCTTGATCTCTTGTTACTTCAATGCGCTCAAAAGGTTGCTTTTCCTGAAACAAAAATCTAAATTTGATATTTGTAGATGCCTTTTAAGACCCATTACTGAAACTAAGAAGCAGTCAAAAGTCTATCCTTTTTCCCATAATATTATTCATAGATGAGATATATCAAGGTTGGAATTAAGATAGGAACAATTTTGCTTTTAGCCTTCACCAGCATCAATACAGTTTAAGCCATTAACTCTTGCATTTTATTTTGTATAATGATGTTAGTTATCAAGAATAATAAATGAAAAACTCATGACAGACATGAGTAACACCATTTTCCATTTTGCATATGCTCTTTTCAAGCTTCTATTTATGAAGTACAAAAGATTCCTCAAATAAATATTGGACCTATTTTATAGTGTTTCTATGATCCAACAGAATCACTTGTACATTTTGCACATATTTTCAAGCTTTTATATTACAAGCTACAAGAACTTCCTAACAATGAGTATTCAACATATTTTTCAGTGCTTTTATTAGTCAACAGTAGGAACACAATTCCAGCTTCAAGCAATACAAAGTCATGATATCAATATACAAGCGTTAAGAAACAGAGGGAAATAATACCCCAACAGCTTTCAATGCCCCTGCTTCAATTTTCTTAAAATGGTCATCGTTCAAACCCAGCTCTCCATAGAAGGCATCATAATAGAATCCCTACAAGATGACATATATCTTGTCAAGTCAGCTCAGATTGAAATTTTGATAAGAGGTGGAGCCTGGAAAAATCAAAGAGTTACAATTAAGAAATAAAATTATATTATAATACTAAGCAAGTAATTCCTGTTTTTCCTTAATATATTCCCTTAGGGTGGGGAGAGTGGGATGGAAGAGCAATACGAAGAATTGTCGAAAAGAAAATATCACATTGACTATTAAAGCTAAAAGTACATTCACATAGAGTGGCATCAATTTCTGGCCATAAACAGACATTGCATGGAAAAGGAAAATTTAAGAAGAATAATACATTTTAACACATAGCTCCTGTCTACAACACAATTCTAAACCAAAATTTCAAAATGGAACAACCTTGAAGCCTAGATTAACTTTTCTCTAAAGTCTCATTTTTATTTCACGTCAGGACTACAACTAATTAGATTCTAAAAATTCGAGTGGAGATCAATGAAACAATAATGCACTTAAGATCACGAACATGTAAGTAACTTCAGTAAACAATGAAACTAATAATACCTCCCCTCTAGTGGTACAAGGCCCAATGCAAAGTTTGCAGCCATATTCAACCTCAAGTGACTGCATTAATGCCACAGTTAAGAGTAGCATCAGAATTCCAAAACAGAAACAGGGACTAAAACACTAATGTCACATAGAAAATTAAATCTTTGTTGCAGCTAATAGACACAGATGCACTATCTCTACTGCTATCGATAAGATTACCTGACCAAGAATGTGAGCACTGGAATGCCAAAAGGTGTCTCTACCCTCATCACTATCAAAATTAAAGATCTTAAGTTCGCAATCGCCTTCCAAAGGGCGAGTCATGTCCCACAACTCCCCGTTGACTTGAGCAATCAAGGCATTTGCCGCCACACTCTTGGCAATCTCCCTGGCCACATCCATGGGAGACGACTGCCATCTCTTCCCTTCCTTAACTGAACCGTCCGGCAAGGAAATCCTACCAAAGCAAGGAAAAGTCAAGCATATAACCAAAATGATCTTACACAAATTAGGATTTTGGGGAGTTATACTTGATGGAATCGTGAGAGAGGGATTGGAGATTGGCCAACTGTTGCGATTGAATTGACTCAAAAAATTTGATACGCTTTGGTATCACTTTTTCGAGATATGCTTCGTCTTTTGGGAGAGTGACCGACATGGATGTTGAGGAGGATAGGCGGCGGCTATGGGGTTTAAAGCGGTGGACAGCGGCGGCGGAGTAACGGCGTATATTGAAGAGCAAAGTGCATAGCATATATGAAAATGCGAGGGGGAGAGAGAGAGCGCGTAAAATGCACGCTATTTGTGGAGGGTTTTAGAGATTTGTGGGTTTTAGCGTCCAATTACGTTGCTGATGGGTCAAACAAGCCCAACTAAAACCCAATTGTTCTCAAGGCTTATCAGACCATTCCTTGGGCTTTCTTAAGGTTCAAACTTGTTAAAAATGGAAACTGATGTGTTTTGAATTTTTTATAGAAAGAAGACGAGGGGAACGAGAGGAGAGACTTGGCTTGTTTTCTCTGAAAATGGGGTTGACTATTGAAAACAGAAGCAGAAGAAAGGTAGTATGTAGGGAAATTTCGAGGGAATAATTTTATTCACTTTGCAAGGTATGTACAGGACAATATTTATACTACTCTATCTGAAAGACTATTGGTTGAAATCCCTAGAATCAAGGGAAATATTCTAACGACCTACTGTCATGGGTGAAAATACTAGCTGTACACTCTACAGGACAAACACAGAAAAGGACAAAAGTAAAAAGGACAAAAGCTTGTATCTGGGCTTGAGCTGGGCCGGACATTAGTCTTCTTCTCATGGTCCAACCCTCTTCCTCTCATGGTCCAACCCATTGTTATGGGTCTTCTATCATCCGCCCCTCAAGTCGGAGGCGTTGGGAACAACTCCGAACTTGGCAAGTAGACCCGAAAACAAGCGTGTGGACAACGCTTTGGTAAAGAGATCCGCGATCTGCTCCTTGGTATTCACGTGGCGCAACTCGATTAACCCTAGATTCACAGAATCTCGAACCAGATGCAGATCTATCTCAAGGTGCTTTGTTCTTTCGTGAAAAACCGGGTTCTTCGAGATGTGAATGGCTTCCTGATTATCGCAATACAGAGGTATGGGTTCTCGAACGTTAACCCGAAAGGCTTGAAGTAGTTGGATAACCCATTTTAATTCGCAGGTCGTTGAGGCTAAACTTCTGTACTCCGATTCAGCTGAGGATCGACTGACGGTAGACTGCTTTTTTGTTTTCCAGGAGATCGGTGACCCACCGAGGAATATGCAGAAGCCGGTTAAAGATCGTCTGGAGAAAATACAGCTCCCCCAATCTGAATCCGAAAAGGCAACAAGGTGAGGGCTTGTGTTTGCTGCGTAAAAAATCCCCAATTTTTGGGTTCCTTTGAGGTATTTGAGTACTCGTTTGGCTGCTTCCCAGTGGGGTACTCTAGGGTTGCTCATAAATTGACTCAGCTGTTGGGTTACGTATGTGATGTCTGGCCTGGTAAACCCTAAATACTGTAATCTTCCGACTATTCGTCTGTATGTTTCTGGTGTCTTCAGTAACTCTCCTTCTTCTATGGTCAATTTTGTTCCAGGAACGATGGGTGTGGTGCAGGGAGTACAATCCGACAAATTGGTTTCTTGGAGAATATCCCTGATGTATTTGCTCTGGGTAAGTAGCATCCCGTCCTTTGCCCTAGCAATTTCTATACCCAGGAAGAATTTTGCATATCCTAGATCCTTTATTGAAAATTCTGCATTCAATGTTTGCTTTACCGATTCCACATGTTCTTCATTAGCTCCTGTAATCAAAATATCATCGACATAGATGATCACTGCTAGAAAGTCTTCTCCTATCCCCTTAGTGTATAGGCAATGATCAGCTTCAGATTTGGTGAAGCCAATTGAATATAGTTTTGTAGATAATTCTTTATTCCACTGCCTACCTGCCTGTTTTAAGCCATAAATAGACTTAATCAGTCGACATACCTGCCCTTCCTTAGCCTTTGTGTAGCCTTGAGGGGGCAACATATACAGTTCTTCTTCTAGGTAGCCATGTAAAAAGGCATCATTGATGTCACATTGATGTATTGGCCATTGTTTGGAGGCAGCAATGGCCAAGAACATCCTTATAGTTACAACCTTCGCCACAGGAGAGAAAACCTCAAAATAATCAGCACCTTCTCTTTGGCTGAAACCCTTTGCCACAAGTCTAGATTTCAGCTTGTCTAGAGTGCCATCCGGATTGTACTTGACCTTGTATACCCACTTCGAGGCTATAGCCTTCTTTCCTTTAGGTAGATCTGTTAGGATCCAAGTTTTGTTCTGTTCTAATGCTGACAGCTGCTCATTCATAGATGCCACCCATTTTCCATCCTCACTAGCAGATTCATAAGAGAGAGGTTCAAAAATTCCAGAAACATTACCTATGAAATGACTGTAGGCATTGCTGTATTGGATGTGCAATTCTCTCAAACTGTCTTCATTTGTTCCTGCAGGACAACGAACTTGTAATGCTACATTATTCTCAAGGCAGTAATTGGATGGAGTTGCTGAGGTCTGGAGGACATAATCTTGCAGGTATTTGGGTGGTATGTGAGTTCTGTTGCTCTTCCTTTGTGTAGGTGCTGTGGTTAATGTGGTGTGTTCTGGTGAGCCGTGTGATGGGTCATTTTCAGGTGTGTCTTGGTCTGAATGGTTGTCACATAAGTCACTTGGTTGTGTGGTTGTCTGGGTAGGCATTTGCATAGGGTATTCTGTGTTTGTGTTTGTTAGGGAACTTGTGAATAGAGGTTCCATTTCTTGTGAAAGGTTTGTAGCCTGTTCAGCAAAAGGAAAGACAGTTTCATAGAATACTACATCCCTAGATACAAATACTGTCTTGGTAGCTAGCTCCATAACTCTATATGCCTTGTAGTCAGGCAAGTATCCAAGGAAGATACATTTTTTTGATCTGGGGTCTAATTTGGTTCTGTTGGGAGTCTTGTCTAGGGCAAAACAAAGGCATCCAAAGGTCTTCAAGTGTTCATAGTTAGGTTTTCTGTTGTGCAGTCTCTCAAATGGGCTTTTCCAACCTAGGGTCTTAGTTGGGATTCGGTTAAGCAAGTATGTGGCTGTTAATAGGGCCTCTCCCCAGTATCCTTTAGGAAGTTTGGCCTTGAAAAGGAGAGCTCTAGTGATTTGAAGCAAGTGTTTATGCTTAATTTCCACCACACCATTTTGCTGTGGTGTATAGGGGGTGCTCTTCTGGTGATGAATACCCATTTCTGTGAAAGTTTTGGTGCACTCTTGGTTGAGGAACTCTTTCCCATTATCAGTCTGTACTTTTAACACTTTAGTGTCAAATTGTCTTTCTATGCTTTTAATAAATTGCATAATGGTTTGGGCAGTTTGGTGCTTGTGTCTTAGGATGAAGGTCCAAGTGGCTCTAGTGAAGTCATCCACTATTGTAAGGAAATAATGTGAACCCCCCATGGTAGGTATACTGTAGGGTCCCCACAAGTCCATATGAATGGTTTCAAAGGGTCTAGCCGAATGTATTTCATGTTTAGGGAAAGGTTTTCTGTGCTGTTTGGCTAGAGGACACACTTGACAATCATGCTTTGCTGGGATAGAAACATTAATTTCATTAATGTGCTGAAGTTTCTCTTTGGATACATGCCCTAGTCTAGAATGCCATAAATCAAAAGAAACAGAAACATTAAAAGCAACATTCTCAGCTTTGTAGAACTCTAAAGAAGGACCTTTTAGGTTGTTTGGGGTTAGGAGAGCCTCTGTGCTCAGTTCATACAATCCATTTACTGCCTTGACAATAGCTATAACATCATTAGTCCGAAGGTCCTGCAAAAACAACTTGTTAGA
>JANZLX010000003.1:11079865-11092115 GCA_025531955.1 Erythroxylum orinocense | reverse complement strand
TTTTCTTGAAAAATTGATCTATTTTTTTTATTAATAAACATGTTTTCTAATTATTTTCTATTTTATGAAAAATTTTTTAGAAAACTAGAGAATTTTCAGAAAGTAAACGCACCTTAGTTTCACTTCCTAATTTGATGTTTCAGTTATCTTACAAGTTTAGGTCATAACAAACTTTAAAAATATACACTTTTTTTTTATAGAAGTCCCACTCATATTTGTGCTTGCTCGTATCGTATGGACAAAGTGGGAGTTGGTTGGCAAGAGCCAGTTATGACCGGTGAAATAAAAGGATATGGGTTCGGGAGTGCAAGGTTGGAGGACCTACCAAGCCACAGAGTCTAGGGCACCACAACACAAGCCTATGTTGGGGGCGAGTAAAAATGAGTCCATATGCGGCCATGTGCTTTTCGATCCCACCATGCGGTATAGCTATGACAATCCAACGCCATCCACCAATAGCCTGACCTGAATGCCACCAAATTGTACCACATATATAAGCTCATCACCCACTAATACTGCCACCGCCAGACCAGCTTATTACATGTTCCTAGCCAGACATGGACAAGGTTAAAGGACTAAGGCGTGCCTACACATTTATGCATATCATATCACGAGAGGCAAGCCAAGTTTGAAGACAGTTTTCTCTTTCTCAGCAAAAGACAAGAAACAATGAGAGATCTTGATCATAAGGTGACAGAATAAATAATTATGACCCTATAGCTATTGTTATGTATAAACTGAGGCCCATATCTCTAGCTAACTAGGTACTTCAGTTAAGCAACTACTGTATTTACTAAAGAATATGGTGTTCAGAGATATGGTGGCGTCTCTTCATTCTAAGGAAATGGGAGCTCAAGAACTAAGAACTTCCTCAACTTATTGAAATGGATGTAATTTATCACTCATTCAAATCATACTTTTAAGTTTAAGCTAATTATCACAGTATAGCTTACAATTTGCAAATAAAAAACTTACTCTCAATTATAACTATAAGTTCAAGCTGCATCTTTCTTTCATAGCACATGCACTCTTTTGTTATAAAGGAAAAGACAAGGCAGCAACTAGCAACTGCTGCTATAAACAATTTAACCCTGATACTTATAATGTGGGATGGTAGAGATAACTCCTCCTTTCACTTGACGTTTAATATTTAAGCAGAACCAACCAATGCACATTAGTCTCCTCACGGTCGATCATGACTTCTGTTTGTTTCTTTATTTTGGTGGCACAAGGAGAATGAAGATGCGCACAGTTTTAATCTTTTATTTCCATCTCCACGACAAAGAAACCAAAGAATGTGCTTTCCATGAAAGCTTTAACACGTTGGTAGTCTGTCCGGAAGAGTACCTATGCTTGCAAGTATGTGGGAAGAAATTATCAGATAGTGATGGATCATACACCTCCCAAATTCTTCTATACAAATCGATCAAGTACGAGACCCTGAGTATGCACTGGGGTCATGATCAAATCTAATAAGTGAACTGTAAATTTCATTCAAATTAGTTTGTACGTATGAAACTTGGAATTTTAAAATTATGAAAAGATTTGTTGATAGTATAGGTTATTTGTAAAGGATTTTACTATGGTAGCTCATGAACAGTCATGATCCATATGAGTTGGCAAGCCACATGCACAGTATGGGATGTAGGGTGCAAAGAACTATTGTGGTTTGATGGGCCTTAGGAAGACCCCATGCAGTCAAGCCACCCCCAACAAGCAAATCAGTTGATCACGCATTACTACAACTAAAAATGTCATACAATATCCTCGTGCCATTCATATACATATATATACGTACATTTTTTTCAAGTCCTGATATCGAGCTCAGGAGTTTCTGTGGCTGCAATGCAAGCGACAGCACCGGCAATTATACTTCCTCCAATACTGACGCACCATGAGTTGCCAATATCATAGGGGCCACAGCAACTACATGCTAGGTTGGATCAAGAGGACATCCCCTTCCCTTTTAGTCATCAAATTACTTGGTTGCTCAGGAATAGACTTGAATTTAAACTTTCTGTTTCTTTATTATATAGGAGTTTTTGTACTTTTGTGAGTTAACATTCATGAGCTTAATTTTAGTATTATCTAGTATATAGATATTAAAATTTTCAACCAACAAATATTTTTCATTTTTGTGTGATGAAATCAGTTCTTAAAGAACTAATTTAATTAAGTAATATATAAGGAAGACACTAATTTCAAATTATGTATTTAATGGAAATATTAGCCTATGAATATATTGAATCACATTAAAAAGTTAGAAAAAATTAATAATTAATGGGGAAGTGATTTCAAAAGAATTTGGACCGAGCAAGTCTTAACTTTTTATCAATTAAGATAATTACTACATTTTGCAAGGACTCAAGAGACAATTTAAGATCTTAAGTTGCTACATAAAGCTTAAGATAACCCTATTGAATTCCATGTCTATTAAAAAAAATTTGTGCTGAATACACACTTCTTTCCTTGCATTGAAAGAAAAGAAATGAATGGGGTGATTAAACACACATATCAATAATAATGAAGAACATGATAAAATGTTCAACTCAAAAAGAAAAAAAAATTTAAAATAATGAGCAACAAAAGGGGTAATGAACTTATGCCACTGATTTTACTAATAGTTGATCGAATCAAAAACCTACGTAGGCGTTGTATTCGTACAAAACCGAAAGTTAAAAAAATTCCAAGCATATATAGAAAAGAATATCTAAAACCAGCCATATATGCTATCTGATGATCTTTCCCTTTTCCCCCTTATCTTGTAGGACAACGCACATGAGGCTTTGCCGCCCTCCCCAACCCCCACTTTTGAGTGCAGTAACTCATCCCACGAGCCCCATAGGTACATATCTATCTTCCGCTAACATAATTAAGCGTATACGTATATCAGACGATAATGATACTACAACGCTATCTTGTGAAATAATATCTTCAATTAATGCACATGTCATGTACGTGTATATGTACCTTAGATTGTATATACATATATATACGCATATATATTTATCTTCATGGCCTGAAGTCACTGGCTGTCAAGAAGTTATCATCATCCTTCACATGGCTTTGGGATACATACAAATGTCCTCGTGAATCCTGGAAGTTTCTGAGTCTTCAAGAAGGGGACCGTTTTTGGTTCCTGCAAGCTCGATATCAATTTCTGCAACTATGCACAGGGTCTCTATAATGTATATCCACAGCTGTTTTCACGTAATCCATATAGAAGTTGACCCTTCGGTGTGGCTCCTAAATATTTCCTAGATTGATCTTGGCCCATCAAGCCATCTCTCAAGAATTTGAATTTCTTATCATTATTCCATAATCTTTTTGATACTCAAATATATATTATTTTAAAGCGCATATGTTGAAATCTTTTTTCTACTATGATGAAAAGAAAGCATGATTATTACTTGCTGTAGCAACTTAAATCCGAGTCATTTAGGAAGATGAGAACGTTAGAATGTATCTTTTTTTATCTTTTGTTCCTTTTCGGTTTTATCATTTTTTTATATATAATCTTTCTATCTTTTTCTATGGAAAAAAAGGGAATAAAAAGGAAAAAGTTGAGTATAGATATATAAAACAGTCCCCTTTAGCAACCCATGTGGTGCAGTTAAGTATTTGCATTAACTTCACAGCAGTTATATGTACAGAACTTAAGACTCCCGAGGCTTTTCCCGGAAAGACATTCCTAAGATTATTTATTTATTCATTCATTTGATTTTTCATTGGCTTAAGCCGTGTCATTGCCAAAGCGATGGGAAATTGGAACGTTGTCTCAAACTAATAGAAGTGAAGATAAAGCAGCATGTTTGGTTTAGGACGGAATTTAATCAACTAAACTGCCTATGCACCAATAGGCCCTGATCATATTAGTGCATGATTTTATTTTATTTTTGTAGATATTGGTGCATGATTTTTAAACTAGCAGCTATCGTATAACGTGCTTACACCACCCATTTACGGATAACAAATACTTAGATATGTAGAAGATACTGACATCTTTATGGAAGATTCACGTGTATGACAACTTATCGTGTTGGAGAACTGAGATATTATGATATATGGGAAGACACATCTATGTATTAAAAAATTTAATACTAAACAATTTGGAAAGCAAAAGACATATAAATTATAAGCTATTTTTTAGCCGATTGAAAGATTTTAGCTGTTTGACCATGTTAAATTACTAATAATTATATTTAGTAATCAGTCAACTCAATCTGCTGATTTTAAAAACGCTACTATGAGGAGCGTTTTTTTTTTGCTGGCTAAGAAATTAAGGAACTAAAAGAATATTATATTCAAAAGAATTACTCAAAAAAAATAGAGATGAAGATAAAGATATTAATTTGACATAATTTATATAAATTTTAAAAAATTAGTCATTAGATTAAAATTTTAAAATATTTAATATTAAATAAAAATTTCCAAAAATCTAAATACTTTTAAATTTATTATCTTTAATTATATTACATTAATTACTTTTGTATAGACCCGATATTTAGGTCTCTTTTTATATCAATATTTAGTATATAATATTATTATCACTTATATATTGTCTTTAATTCAATTCATTTTAATCAAAAATTAATGAGTCAAATTTAAATTAATTATTTTTATTTAAGTTTAAATTTTAAGAGATTAATATAAACAATTTTTCAAAATAATTTTATTTCAATTTAACATATCAAAATATAGTTTCAATTTTAAAATTAAAATAACAAAAAATTATATTTCCTCAAATTAAAAATTAAATTGATATTATTTTTATAGACCTAATTTCATATTAAGCTTCTCAGTGCTACATTTGAGGAAAAACTCTTGGTGTGATCCGACAGAACTCATTCTCAAGCTTATTTCTAGTGACATTTTAGTGATCTCTCAAGTTTTTTAGTTTGCCTGTTCTTAAAACTCGATGGAAGATATTGAAAAAATGATAGTGTTAATTTTTTTTGCTCTATCTAAATTCTTATAAAAATATTTAAAGAAATATTAAAATATAAACAGCTAATATTAAACAGTTAATTTTATCAAACATCTTTAAATAAACACATGATGTTATCTATTGGTCAAATCAACTATATTAATTTGTTGTTAGCTAACTATTAATATAATCAACTAACAAGTAATATATAATCCGTTAACTATCAAACAAGGTCATCTGCTTTTTCTATAATTTGATTTTTTAATCTAGTAATCTTTAAAATTTTGAAGTAGACTATAAATTTAAGTTGAATTTAGTTATATTAGTTTAAGTTTATCAGTTAAGTTAGATGTAAGCAATATCTGATTGATCTATACTTTATATTTATACCACATAAATTTCATAGTTAATTTTTAATTGAAGTCTAAGATAAAGGAATTTTTAAAAAAATTAAAAATTACAAAGATTTTTTTACAATTTTAAAAATAAGAAAATTTTCTGATTTTTTTAAACTATAAAGAAGCTTCATGTCTTTTATACCCCAAATTTGGAAGATTTAAGGGAACTTTGCCAACTTTATTTTAATTTTTTCAAATTAATATTATTCTAATAATTATTTTAACTTGACAATTATTTCAATTGTAGGACTTATCGTTTATTATTCAAATATAGGACTTTTCATCCACTCACTTTGGAAGCAATTTTTTTATTAGGTCCAAATTTTTATTTGATAAATTTAATAGAAAATATAATTTATTTTTAGTTATATATCTATTTTCAAAATTAAATATACAATTTTAGACCATAGAAAATTTAAAAATAATTAAATAGTAAAAGATTATAAAATGTAAACTTCTATTTATTAATCTTCAAATTCATTTTTAATTATATTTAAATTATACATATATAGAAAAAAAACGAAATGATCAAATTTTGAGAGTGACTGAGTTGAAATTCCTTTTTTAGATATATTTTTTATTATCAATGAAGTCTATATACTTTCGTGAAATCAGTTTTAGGTGGACTATATATATCATTGATTGATTATATGCAGACATAAAATACTAAGATATTTTGGGTTTTGCATTTACCTAAGGTTGGTAACGATTAGTGTTAAAAGTTTTAACAAAATACTATTTTTTTTTACATTTATCATGTTGAACTGATATCTCTCTGTATATGAATGGAATTATGCTTGAGCTTGAGCACCTTCGATTACTATTGCTTTTGGCATTTGCAATGATTTGGGAGTCCTAAGCAGATGGTCTTCGTGTAAAGCTTTTTTCTTCTTTGCTCCATGCGTGCTAACTTTTTTGGTCCAGCTAGGCTCTTGTAATTTAATTTACTCCTTTGATTAGGCTACAAATTGTGATCTGCTAATAATTAGTGTAACCACAGATTTTCTACTACTAAGTATTGGTTGCACTTTAGAATGTGGAAACAGACAGAAATATTCTCCAAAATATTGGGATGACATACAATTTAGTTCTGATTTGATTTAAAATTGAGTCCAGAACATGTTAGAATGGCAAGGAATGAGTGTGTCACCCATTACAATATAAACGTGCAAGTTCATCGCATTATTTAAAACAGAATAAAGTAATTAATAGTGGGTGGAGCCATTCCACAAAAAGTATCCCAAGAGACGAACGTATATGTCACAAACCGATTTTCCCTCCCTACCCCATCTTGAGCAAATTGAAGTAGCTAGCTAGTTGGCATAATAATTGCCATGTTCTTGTTAGAGCTATAACCTTTTCCAATTTAATTCCTTAAAATTTCAACCATGACCAATGATGAAAATTCCCATTGAGTTTGTAGAATACATAAAAAAATTGTGACATTATCTTTTTCTATTAATTTGAATAAGACTTATAAAGTAAGCATGAAATTATAGAAAGAAAGTTTTATAAATTTTGATTGACTTATTTGAAAAAATCAAAATTAATTCGAAAACAAACTCTCTACTAATTAAAAGTAAAACTACGTACTATTAGACCTTTTTAAATTTTGTATCTGAGTAAAATTTCTACCGGGCATGTACGTATTGTTGAGTTGAGAAAATTCAAAATTAACATTGGAAGCATAATTAAATGCTTTTGAATAACTTCACAGTCCATCCATGCAATGGTGTTTCCCCACTTTGAGTGCAAAATAAATATTTCGAGAGCTTATGAAAGAGATTAGACTATGTTGAGAATTTATTCTAGTATGACTAATCCGTTTGCATGGGGATGAGTAAAAAAGGCAAGTGTGTAAATACCCACAAATACTTAATCGATTTAAATCTGGTCAACTTGTTCCCATGGGTCATCACCTACAATATACACGATCACATCACCCACGATAAGTTTCACAAAACCAGCTTGGACTGACGCTATTTGTCATCTATGATCTAAACCTCACTCATGTGCACCCATTTCCCATTTCCATTCTCTTTACCCCTTCAATCACACCGTCTGCCTCTACTGAACATGGATTCAAAGCTATTCTCTGTTTGTATACACAGCTGGATCTTTCAAACTCTTACACTATATATACTTTCATCAACATTACAAACTCCATTATTTATATTTGATAACAATATTTTTATGGGAGTGGTTTTACGCTCATTCCATTCGTAGACTTGTTATATCATTTCTATTATTTACTATATCTATATTCTAATTAACTTTTATAGATATAAAATAATTGTAAGATTATAGGTTATGGGCAGTGTGAAACTAATCATTTTAATTTCTTTTTTTTTTGGAAAAAAGGGTTGGCGTTTATAAAAGTTACAGAGGCTTTTATAGCTAATTATTTATAAATTTTGGAATAATCGATAGAGTTGTTTTTTTAAATTATAAAGCCACGAGTTTAAATCATAAAAATAATTTTTATAAAAATATAAAAGACTGTAAATATTATGACTCTTTTCAAATTTTTGCAAAGCCACAAATTTTATGTAATTGTTATGTTAAAAATATCCTTTTCTAATAATAATTTTATTTTCTTTCTTGCATCAAATTCTTATAATTAAATAAATATAACTGCTTCTAATTCTTCCAACATAATGGACGACTATTAAGGATAGATAAGATGACGTGGAAAAATAATACGTAATTTTCCAAATTTAGAGTGATAAATCCACAATAAAGATGACGTGGCAGAATAATCAGGACACGTGGAGGCGGAGTCAGTGGTGCGGATTCGGGGATTACGAGGAGAGATTATACGGTTGAAGTGAAAGTGAGCGGCTGGCGTGAGCGTGCGAGAGAGCTGTCAGACACGGGCGTAGGTCCTTAAATTACTCAGGCAACTAGTGGTCCAACACATTTCACTAAACGACAAAATTTACTCCGTATATAAAATAACCAACGTTACATAAATAATTAATAATAAAATGAAAAAAGAATTTCAATATTTTTTAAAAAAATAGAAAGTCCTGAAAGCATTGGCTCGGCTCACATGGTCTCGTCCTATAATTATAACTACTACTACAACCCCCATACCACAGACAAAAACCATAACCATAACAAAGGCTCACAGAGACTCTCCTCCGTTGTACTCACTTCTCATTTTCTCTGTGAAATAACCCTAATCTCTATTAGTATCTGCTTCTTTCTCCATTTCAAGCACTATCCATTTTGTTTTCTTGGTTTTTGAGGAGGTATAGCAAATGGCGTTTGATAAGTTCGGAGGTTTTGACAAGTTGAAATGGAGAAGAAGGCGTAGAAGAGCAGGAAGGAGACCTGGGACTATGTCGCCCACCGTTCAAATGAAGGTGAAGAAGCTTCAAAGGCTAATCCCTGGAGGACAAGGATTGCAACCGGATCGACTTTTCTTGAAGACGGCCGATTATATCTTGCATTTAAGGTTGCAAGTTAATGTTTTGCAGGCTCTTTCCAAGATTTACAGTACACCATAAAACCAAAAAGATTCTGGATAAGTTCTTTATATATATGGACTTATTAACTATTAAGGTTTCTGTAATATCAATATTATTTGGTTTTAATGCATATTTCTTATATATGCACCTGTTTAATGTGTCTTCGCTACTGAATATACCGATTTTTATTACACTGAATTAATTAATCATGTGTTTTATCACATTATATATATATATATGTATATATCATGTTTAATTAGTCCTCTTAAGCGTTAATTAAAGAGATTTGACGTCCCTTCTGCTCTTTTCATCGTCTTCAATGTTGGGATAATACCACATTTTCTTCTTTGCATACGTATTCAAAGCGAGTATAAGATTTTAAAGTTGGAGTTCTAGTGCTCTGGGTACATATCATCACTCAGGGATTTCTCCTTTAGCCTCCCTCTTTAAATGCATACTTTGAAGAGCCCTTTGTCTTGCTCTCTTTTTGCGTTTTGAAAGCTTAAAATCAAACACATCCTTTTTCTTATTCTTCTTCTTCTTCACGGTATGCCTGGCTTTGGAGTATCCATTTTCGTCATATAGTTAGGAGTAAACATCAAGCACAAAAAGACACACATACACACACATATGGAGCCTTCAAAATCACAGCTGCTGTTAGTAAAGATGTCAATGTGCTTCAAATAAATTGTTGTAGATTGAGACGAGAGAAAACTGAAGATCTTGTACATTTTGTCGCGAGAAGGGGTGAATGGAACAAATGGTGGGGATGGGATATAGAGGGAGAAATATCAGGAATTAGAGAACATTATTATATGACGAGTCCTGCATGTCTTGTCTCACATTTGTCTCTTAACAGCTAGTTTCATTACTGCCAACGGAATGATTCTGAAAAATTGCAACTTCAAAAACAAAGAGGCGCATGCAGATGATACTTTAATTAACATATAACATATCTGACAAGTCGAGCTGCTACTTAAATGGTTTAAGCTTTAAAGCTCCCAGCTTTGCATTAAGAGTCATAGAGCTCAATTCAATATCTGACTTCAATAAAAGAGAGTGACAAATGAAAAAGAAAGGTAGTTAAACAAATGTAGGCTCGAAGCTGTACCCCGTGTAGATGTAGTTACTTCTGTTTTTTGTTTTCAGGAAAGGAAAGCCCACAAAGCTAGTGAACTAGATGTTAAACTAGAAATTTTGTGGTATTCTTAAAATGCGGACGTTTTCAGATGCTATAGATTGAGGTTGACATGTAGCTGTTTATAAATTTAACTTGAACAGTTTTCTTCAACACGGATATTTTGGAAGCTGCATGTCTAGAGATAGAGAGAGCAAATGGATGTTATTTTAGAGAATCGATTCGTAACTGCAAGTAGTACCTTGTGTTGAAAGAACAAGGAAACCATTCAGAGAGCTGTGTCAATGGTCAGCAGGATCGTCGGTAGGAGCAATTTATTAGAGCTCTTTTCAGTTGCTAACTGATGAGTTCTATGGACCCACTTCACATGAGGTTCTCAAGAAACCTTGATCACGAGGGCACTTGTTCTCTTTTGAATTCTACTGCTATAAATTGTAACACTAAGAACGTGGCAGCATGTAAGGCGCAGCCTGATTTTATAAAATCCATTTGTGTCAGCAAAGATGATCTATGATTGATAAACACATATTCTATAATCATGTCAATGCAACTTAATTACCAACTGAAAATATATGTTGATAAGGAGTCCTAATTGACCGAATCTTCAAGAAATTTAAATCCATGCAGTTTTTCCGAAAATGAAATTCTAAATGCCACTCTTTTTAACTTTATTTTACAACCATATAACCCCATTGTTAATTGGCATTAAACCCTAAATCAAATTTTCAAAAGGATTCCTGGTAACTGATTTCCATGTAATTGGAACTAAACTCTGGTTGAAACAAGACTTTCCAAATATTGCAATGCGAAGTGCATGCAAACGACAAATCAAAATGAACACAGACTAATCCTAAATATTGCAAACAAAGAGTCTTATCAAACATTAAATCAGACCACCTGTACATGGGACAAGAAATCCTCGATGACCACATAAGCCCGAGGAATCTTGTGGCTTTGTACATGGAATAAGGAAAATTGAAAAAGTTGATGCAAATGTGGAAGCAAAGAACGTGGAAGCAGTGGCCTACTATCTTTTCTAGCTTTCTCTGACAACCATTCATGGCTGTACCAACAAATTCATGTGTTACCAACAGGTAACATGCATTTCCCAGTGGGTTCAGGATCAAGGACCTAGGGGTCGTTTCCTAATCAATCACTTTGTCGCTTATTTATGTCACGAGTTGACATTGTTCTTCGATCGTTTCATATATGGCCTCGTGCAATTGCTCAACCTAGCCCCGAATCCTGATTTCCATATATATCACAAGTGGTAGATCAGCTGATGGTAGTGTAATGTTGTTTTCCATTGTCTTTTTTCTTCTGGGCCACAAATTGTCTACTTTGGAGCTAGATCTCTGGATTTAAGGAGTAAATGATCTTGTAGATCCTTATGTTCACATGCATATGTCAAGTAGGTTAGAATAGGCACTAGAACAAGAAAATTTATGTTTCATGGGCCTTTATTAGCTAAATGAGTATTTTGCTAGTCATTAAAGAGCTTTAACCGAAGATTAGCAAGATTAAGGCACGAGGAATGCACGCTGAATAAACCAAAGTAACTACATTAGGTAGAATTATGTGAGCTCAAATTTCAATTAGCTGTGATAGACTGTTGGTCTGTTGAATAACTTGATTATGACGAAATGGATTAATCATAAGCATGTTTTTTTTTGGTAAATCAGTAAATACATTAATAAGCAAAATAATATATACAAATAGTTTACAGACTAGACCTATTACAACTCAGCCAACTAAAGAGATAGCCAAAAAAATGGAAACCAAGATAAGAAAAACACCAAGCGTAGGGAAAGCGACCAAAGCCAAACATTTGGACTATCAACAAGAAAACCAATTGACAAACAAAACATGACCTAAGAAAAACCAGTCCATACAATGAAATGCCAGCCGATGGTCTACCTTTTATGGAAATCCTAAGTCAACCAATCACAATTTAGGCCTAAAAATGGCCTGCAAACTGCCACCGAGAAAGTAATTAAGAAGCTCTTCGAAGCAAACAGGGGCAGTCCAAAGAGAACCTCTTCTACAGTAACCTGAAAAACTCAACAATTAACCTGTTAATAAACACAAAACCAAGCTAAATTACCTCCTCTCGATGTTTAGGCTAAGCAGTTCCTTAACATGGGAGATTACACCCGTAAGCACTCTCTCCTTCGCCAAGGCTTCATTCGCGAAGATTCGGGCATTACGTTCCTTCCAGATATGGTAAACAATAGTGGAGAGCAACAAAGGGAAGTAAGATGTAACTGGATCTCTAGAGCTGGAAGCCGCTAAGAACCAGGACAGGATAGTGGAA
>JANZLX010000003.1:11062508-11074632 GCA_025531955.1 Erythroxylum orinocense | reverse complement strand
TAAGTTTTATTTAATTTATAATTATTATTAGTAATAAAATATTTATTATTATTTTAAAAACTTTGAAAAAAGGGGGGGGGAAGGAGAGGTAGGAGGCAGGGAAGGAAATTTTGAAAATTTTGCAAAAAAAGTCCTTGAATACCAATACTGCCCGGTATTTTTCACCAGTACCATCTACACCCGTACCGGTACCGATACCGACTTTTAGCCTGAATGATACGTACCGGTTGGTACGGTACGAAATTTGAAACACTGCTCAAACTCCTGATAATAAAATTCCTTTGTGGCCTGAGAGATATTCTTCCATACATAACCCTCAAGATGAATCTTCTCTTAAATTTGGATATCATGTTTCTTGAGCACGGTCCAAACGGAATCAACCTAATATAAAAACAAATAATTTTATACTAGTTTTAAAATTTAAACCTATAACTTAATTATAAACATATAGTGTTTCATATATTTTCACTTGCATATTATTGACATTTGTGATATAAGTTCTTTCATCAGGTTCTTCAGCTTCAGGCTGACGACCCCGTCCTTCATCCACATCGTTTACCCCTATATCACTGTCGCTATAAGGGTAGTGGATGATGTAGGGGTGGTGGATGGTGTAGCATCAAGTACGAAAGGCGATGCCTCGTTTGCAAGTGTAATGGCTGGAGGGGGAGGAAGGGATTCAGTTGCAACTGTAGAGTATGATGGTTCACTTTGACAGTAAGTACCTCCAAATCGTTGTCTGAACCTAGGTCGCATTATATCATGTTATCCCTTTAGTGGTATATTCCAACCTGAAATTCATATTTGATTAAATTTTCTAGAAATATAATAATTTGAATTCAATATTTTACACAATATATTGAAAAGGAAATAATTGATTTGTTGAATATAATATTCAATTACAAATACAAATTAATCGTTATCATCATTTAATTATAAATTACAATCATCTTCTTTTTCTGAAGAATAAGAATGAACTCTGGCTCCTCTTCAGATCTCTAGCCCTCGTCCTCCTCTCTAGATGAAATTTCAACATAATCATTAGATTAATCGTTCAAAGATTCATTATCGTCATATGTGACAGATGCATTTATATCATAAACATCTTCTTAAAACGCTTCACTTTTAATTCTCCGTTCTTCTTTTATATGTGATTCAAAAACACCTTTTTTTACTACCCAAGGATTCGATACGTTTCGAAATCGAGAAATTTCTACTGGAGCCGGTGCTAAATTTAACTTTGTAAACGGCCAACCAATCTAACTTATCTCGTTGTAAGTTGGGAAAAGGGACATAATACACTTGAATCGCTTGTATTGCCAACACGAAAGATTCAAATTGTCTAAATCTTCTTCGATTGTTGATTTCAACTAAATTGTATTGGCTATGCACTTTTGTACCAACATTTGGAGTCGGATCAAACCAGTCCCAGTTAAATATCACACTTCACTTTACTGGTAATGCACGGTACTCAATTTCAAGTATCTTAATAATTTTACCATAGTAATCTATCAATTCTCCCTGTATGCAAACTCCACTATTATGATATTCTGTATGATATTTGTATCCATTAACAAAATACATTGGATACGATTTAACAGTTTGCAAAGATCCCTCTGCAAGATCACAAATGAGCTTATTCTCTATTGGATTTTCTAAGGCCTACACAAAAGAAATTATCATATCAAAGAGAATAATGTCATTTGAACACTTAAATCTTATAATTCAATCATTTTAATATCTGTAAGTGAAAGCTTACATATTTCTCGAACCATCGAGAAAAGTGTTTTCCAACTTCTTTATTGATGTCATCCTATGTTTTGTCTGACATTAGCTCACGTAACAATTCCTCGTATATTCTAAAAACATTATTATGTATTTCAGTTATGAACAACACTAAATTTCAAAACCCAAATAATCAATTTCAACTTATTGCATGAAAGGTTGAACCTTTTAATAGTTCAATAAAATGTAACTATGAGTAGCCTCAATTTTTTCCTCAATAAACGTTCTTCTTGTTGAACATCCATATGTTTGTCCAGGATATGTTTACACCTGTGAATCAAGGAAACAAGTGTGACTCCTAGGCTTGTGGTATTTTTCACTAATAAGCCTCACGGGAGTTGCATTACAGGTTATAGGTTAAGGTTTATGGGTTAAGATTAAAATTATTTATTAACTAAAGATCTTTTTTTTTTGTAATCATATATGATATAAGAGGATTCAAAGACGCACTTAAAGACGTGAAAGGGAAAATTCTTAGTTAGATTGATTTGGTACCAAAACATAAAATGAATTACCTAATTTTATAAAGTTGGAATTTTTAATTGAATGGTTTAGATATTGCTATTGAAATTTAAAATTAATGTTAGAAGTTTGATATTTAACCTAGATTCATTATGTACTAGTAACAAATATAATAAGTAAAGATAAAAATATGAATACTTTGATTAATAAATTATTGTAACATATACAAATTATCTAATATGTTTACAAGAAAACTATTATTATATTAAAAAAGATGCGTGTAAAGATTCACACATAAAAAGTAAAGAGAACCTAATCATTTCAGAGAGCATCAATGAAATAACTCATTGACAAAATTCAGATATTTGGAACTATAAGTCAAAACCATCCTATATTAATTCATTGATAAACTGAAGTTCATACCACAAACAAGTTTTAGTTGGTGCAAGCCATTAACATTAAAAATGCAGGAAGTTCAATTCAAAGGTTCAAACCATATACAAATACCCAAATTAAACCAAGTAAACAAAGCTAATAAATAGCAAAACTCACTTAACTCAACCGACATGCAGAAGAAGTCACTGAAGCACGTGAAGGAAGAAGATGACGGGGCTAGAGTGAGCTGACGGCCAAAGAAGATAACCAAAACAAAGCAAAGAAGACAATGAATTTCAAAGCAGTATTCAAATTGATAAAAATTCATGTTCAGAAGTCTTAGTTATAGCATTTGATTGTCGCCATGTCATGCAAGAAAATCTGGTCATTTGCCTTTTAAAACATAAAAAGGATGATAAAAGTTCTCTTTTCAATGAAGTAAAAAGATGCAAAATGACTATGTTGTAAAATATAGAAACAGATACAAATTCAATTAAAATGTGTTGAAAATCATTACCAACATTGTCAAAAAGCAAAGGAAATGAATGTAAAAAATGAATACCTACTGAAGCTTCTCTTCAATCTCTTTGAAAATAGAAATACTGCCAACAAATGAGTTCCTATACAAAAGGAAATTGAAGAGTGTTATCACTTAAACATATGATTGGATCACTTTGGTTATGTTGGTCAAGTGGTATAGGAGCACATATATTTTTTAGAGTAAAATATGATATGATACTGATAAAGGATACATTCATCATAAACACAGTAAAAAGAAGAGATTTAGTTACTAAAGCTATGTTAAAGAAACTATGCAACAATCATATCTACCTTACTTCTTAGTTTTTCAATCCACCCTCTTTTTGTAATGTAATTGATGAGATTATTTCTAAATTCTTGCTATCAAATTAAAAGCATATTAAATTCTCGTATTAGTTCTTTGCCAAGAAGTGTTTAGAGTAGTGGTATTAGTGATAACATATTGATTAATCAAGATTTGTTCAGGAATTATTATAAGAAGTTATCTACTAAAAACTACTATATTAAAGTTGATTTTCATAAAGTATTTGACACTATAAGATGTACCTTTCTATTTTAAGTTATGAAAACTTTTTGATTACTAAACAACTATAGTCATTGGATAAAAAAAATGTGACATTATCACTTCAACATCATGGTGAATGGAGAACCTTTCAATCTTTTTTAAGGTAACAAAAGGTTGAGGTAAGGAGACCCCCTCTTCCATTACCTCTTCACACTTTGCATTGAAGCACTATCAGACTCATTGCCTCAAACTTAAACTCATGTAAGAAATTCAAATACCATATCAAATACGTGAGACAATATATTTAATCTTTCCTTTATAAATAATTTCCTTTCTTCTACAAAGTTAGAGCTAAATTCCTTAAGATCTTGATTAAATCTTTTAATCTTGTCTAAAACTTGTTGGGTTTATCAATTAATAAATTCAAAGCTCCTTTTTAAATTTCTATATGTAGCACTTATTGTTTATCAAAGTCTTCGCACATTTTATTTATACTTTAATTGATATATAGTTGAATAACCCAAACCAATTTAACCTAAAAAGGTCTATTGGTTATAGGACTTCGTAAGGTCTACATTAAAACATGATTCAATAGAAATCTAGTTTGCAACGGTTTTTATGATTTTGTATCTTTTTAACTAGATGCTTTCTTTTTTGAAATAAATGACTTATAGCTTTCAAGTTAATTTGTTCAACTTTCTTTTTGTCAATAATTGTTTAGATCAAAATTTTAAGTATTCCTTCATATCTTGAATTTGAATGTATTATTAGCAACAACAATCAACACCTTCATGAATAATGAGTATAACCCGTACCAACTATCACCTACCAATATCATCTCCAAATATACTCTACAAATAATGCCTCCATGCCTACAAAGAGTCACTTATTACACTGGGGTTTTCACCAAATCCAACAAACATGATTTTAGGTATGGATTTTTCTAATTTCCATTTTGTTCGGTTTTCAAATGAATCCAAAGGAAAAACCAATGAGAAGAAAGGAAAAGTAATACCATTACTAAGTAAACATTAATAAAAAAAATCAAAGATCATTATCCAAATTTATATTAGGATTCATATGCCATTTCCATTAAGTACAAGCACAACACCAAACTTAACAGAAAAGAGAGGAAAACAAAAAGAACGAATCGAGAAAGGAAGACAAACAACGTGAGACAGAGTTTGGAAACGCTAAAACCACTACACTTGACAGCGATAGTGGCCACCAGAAAGAGGGACCAAACAGAGGCAGTGCGATGGATGTTTAGCTGTGGGAGAGAGAGAAAGAGAAGAGAGTAACAGGGTGGGAGAGGAAGAAACAAAAGAGAGTAACAAGGTAGCGGGTTTGTTTCATCGATTAGGTTTTGAATACCAAAATCCCATCATTTTTGGCAAATAAATCCACAATCTACATTTAAATCTACCGACGGAAGGATTATTCCATCGGTAAATCATTATTTCGTCGGTAAATCATCGACGAATCCAGTTTCGTCAGTACACCCCGATTCGACTACGTTTTATTAAATACATTACAATCGAAGCAAACGACGACATTTAACTTTCAACTTTACCGATAGTATACACTTCTATCGGTAAAAGACGACACTTTTTTGTGCGCCTCCTTTACCGACAGTAGTTCCTATTCTATCGCTATATTTCATCACAAAAATATGTGAGATAATGTCCCATCCATATTTATCGACGGAAATTGATTTTTTTCGGTAATTATCAACGGTATTGTTTCCATTGGTAATTTTCTTATAATGTTACCGACGAACATTTTATACCGTCGCTAAAGTTCGTCGCAAATTTTTTCGGGATGATTTCCCTCCATATTTAGCGACCGATATTAGTACTGCCACTAAACAAAATTTTTCCCGTCAATGTTACCCACAGAAATTGCTTTTTCGTCGGTAATTTTCAACAGTTTTGTTTCCGTCAGTAATTTCTCGTCGCTAATTCTTGCTTTTCTTATAGTGTAGATCAATAAAAAGGAACTCATGACCATACTTGATACTAGTGTCACTAATTCCTCTATGGTAGAATGAACAGTGTGAAGATGGATTTAAAGTTAAGAAAAATTCTAATGAAGATGAAAACTCCTGTTATGATTCTTCTATTTTTCTTTTTTTAAATCAAGATAACGGCCTACACTTGTGTGGATTATTAGACTTTAAACAAGGCAATAATCAAGAACAAATATCTTGCAACCTTAGTTCAAGTATTGATAAACAAATTATTGAGGGTTACAATGTTCGCAAAATTAGACTTAAGAAGTAGTTATTTACAAGTGTGGATTACCAAAGGAGATGAACAGAAAATAACATATATGACTATGGTTCCTATAAGTTCTTATTCATGTTGTTTAATTTAACAAATCCTCCAATTTGTTTCTATAAATTAATGAATGATATGGTGTATGACTTCCATAATAATTTTTTATGGCATACCTATACGATATTGTGGTGTATAACACTAATATGACAAGTTATGTTAATGCTTGAGACAAGTGTTTGAACAGTTAGAAAAAAAAAAGCTTTTTATGAAGATAGAAAATTGTGAGTTTTCTAAACCTAAGATTAATACTTTGGGAAACTATTTGAGTAAGGACTAGCTGTGAATGGATCTAAAAAAAAGATATAGGTTATTATTGATTGGAAGGTTTGTACAATAGTGTGGGAACTTTTAGCTTATAGGTTTTAGAAATGAATATTGTTGATTTATTGTGGGATACTTAAAGAAACATGCTTGACCTATTTATTAAAGGAGAAGCAAGTGTGGTAGTAGTCAGAGTCATGCCTAAAGGCTTTTGAAAAATTAAAGATGGACATTTCAATTAAACAAATCCCAATAGTGGCAAATTTCAATTTTCAATTTAAAGTGAAAATTGATACTTTTTACAAAGTGATTGGCAATGTCTTAGTGCAAAAAGGTGAATATATAACCTTAAAGAGTCAAAACTAAAAAATGTTAAGCAAAGATAAATGGAGATGTTGGTAGTAGTACATTATATTGATGCCTAATGAGTTTACCTATTAAGATTCAAGTTTGTGGTTTGTATAAATAATATTGGTAACATTGTTTTTAGGATCTAAAAGAATTTATCTATAAAGTAAGCCTAATGATAAGAATTTCTTGTTGAATATGACTTTTTGTGTGAATTTAAGGCAAAAAGACACAAAAAAGTGGCTGATGAATTAAGTAGAAAAGAAGTCTTTGTAATTTTGAATATTGTCACTCGAGTATAGCTAGATTTATTAGGGAAAATCATAGCAATGATGCCTTTATATGACACCTATAGTAAGATAGTTTAATAAGTGAAAGATGATGTTATACAAAGATTTTGGTTTAATTATGATAGGTCGTTCATCAAAAAGAAAGTAGCTAACTGTACATGTCAAGTTTTTAGTATCTAGCATAGGCAACTTTTAAAGGATTTGCATAACTTATAATGGGTTGGACAGTTATTTCTCAGTCATATTATTATTTAAAGACTGAAGAGGGTATAAAGCATATGTCAAACTTGTTTAATTTATTCGATGGAAGGAAAAAAAAGCAAGAAAATTGCAAGCTTTTCCCCTTTCTAATAGGTTATGGATATTGGTCTCAACAAAATTTTAAAAATTGATAACATAACTTCCATTATGGTGGTGGTTGCTTGATTTTTTAAGTATACTACATTTGTACTTACATCATCTTTATGTTCAATGTTGTAGGAGAGTTATTTTATTAAAGTATGGTGAAGCACTTTAGAGTTAAAAAAATCATAGTTAATGATTGAGATACCCAATTTAATGACCAATTTTGGACATCGTTTTTTCAACATAATAGGCTTAATCTCAAGTTTTCCACTATAAATTACACATAAATTAATGAAAAAATGGAGAGGATAGCTAGCTTATTAGAGGATTATTTTTGACATTATATAAGTGTAAGTCAATAAAATCATTTAATTTACTTAATACTATCCAATTTATAATTCGCACAAATCTTTGACTATAAGATGATAGCCTCTCACTCTCCTAGGTATCACTTAAAAAAATTTAGGTATAAAATACCTAATTAATTATCAATTTACGAGAAAAATAGTAGTTACTTGATAACATAAGGTATAATCTCCAAACAAAGCTTCCAAATATGTAAATAAAAGATAGATGCCTCTTCAGTTCGGCATATGGGATAAATTCTTACCAAAATTTGCTCGTCATATTTATAAGAAGACTAGTAGTAAGCAAATGCATCAAGATTTGTTGTCGAAGTCCATTTAGAATACTTGGTAAAGTTGGGAATACGACCTATATATTGAAGTTACTTGAAAGGCTAAATACATACCTAAATTTTCATGTTAGTTTTCTTAAATCTTACCATAAGGCTACAATATGTTCTAGTAGGATCTAAGTGAAAAGAGATTTTCATATTGTGAGGAAATAATTTAACGAATAAGTAAAGAAGATTCTTGATTATCAATCTGTTAAAAAAATCAGGAAGAGTATATTGGATTAAGTTTGAAATTTTGTTCTAATACTTTAAGTCTCATATTATTAGGAAGTCATATTATTTTAACTTAAATTTGAATGTTTTTGTTAATATATATAAAATATAGAGATTCAATTCCTTGACTTTTATGATGTAACCTCTCGATCTATACAAAGAGAGCTTTCTCCACCGAATAAAAATGATCTTGATTGGTTGCTAACTATATCCTAATTCTATATGGGATCAGAGCTAAAGTTTAGATCATCCCTTCTCCATTTGGAAGTAGTCTGCCTTTTTGCTCAAATTAAACCCAATACGACTATTCCACCTACTGTACATAGCCATTCACTCTAAATACTTTAATAGCAAAATTATTTCAATTAGTTATAATTCGTTTTAATTGTGATTAGAGGAGAAGGGACGATTGGCTATCTCATTAGGATAATTAAGGCCTCTGCTAAAATTGAAGCCTATTATTCAATTTTGGAGGTTGAAAATTCAATGGTGATGTCATTGCTAGTAAATTCCATGGACAAAAAAATTGGGCATAACTTTTGAAAGTCGAAGCGAGATACAGATTCATATGTGAGAAACTCTTTCCAATTATTTGAATTGAAATCAACTTTGAAATATAAAAAATGATTATTAGGTAATAAATACGATTACATGCTAATCACTTTATGAAAAGAACTAGATATATCTGAAAAAGCAATACAGGTTTGTTTGGAAAATAGTAGAAAATAGTAGAAAAATCTTGAAAAAGAAAGGGTATTAAATTTGTTACATGGATTAAAAAAGGAAATTGATAAGGTAAGAGATCAAATTCTTAGCAATAAACCACTTCCAGGAATTAAAGAAACTTTTGCACAAGTACAAGTATAAAAAAGAGTCATAATGGGGCCAAAAAATACCATTATAAAATTTTCAATTCTAAATCCTGCCCTTATTGTCACAAAAAATTTTAGGACAATAGATGTCACAGTTTAATCAAATAAATAACGGTTAAGAAAAAAATCTAAAATGTGATAATTATCAAAGATCAAGCCACAGTTGTGATCTTTGATAATAACATTTGTAACTACTAATATTAAAAAAGAAATAAGGAGAAGTTATATTCATAACAATAACTACATTACAAAGTGTTAAATTTTCAAACTTCAATAGAAATCCTTAAAAAAAACTCACATTAAAATACAAGTTTTCAACTTCTTACCTATGAAAGTTTTTAAACTTACCATATTTATTCATATAATAACCAATCTTAGCAAACTTGATCCTTAAGTACAAAAATGCATCTTTCTAGGATATTCATTAAGTTAGAAAGGTTACAAATGTTATTTACAAGATGTAGGAAATTTGTTTACTACATTTAAGGTGATCACCTTTGAAGATAGACTATATTACCCAAAGAATAATCTTCAAAGGGAGATAACTATTCAAGATTACCTTTAGGACTACAACACTCCTCTTATTCCTACTTCCGTTAATTTCTCCACTAAGCTTATCTTAAAATCTTTTAAAACCCTAAAACTATTATGTCATTACATGAAGAATTAGAAACAAAGGGAGATCCACTTAAGTTAAATAAAAATATTAAGCTACATGTTTATTTAATGAGAATTTTTTAAAGGTAAGGTGATTAGATTATGGCATTCCAATGACACCGCTAAGGACTCGATCTTTAAACAATTCCTACTAAGGTCAAAACTATTTTTACATTATTGATCAATATTACAAAATATCTACATGGAGCTATAAATAATACATATTTTCTAATTGCCTTTAGAAAATGGTTAAGAATATGCAACATGCATCCAATTATTATCCTTTTGTCTTATGAAAAGTTCTCATCAATTTTTTGTACTTTAGATGTCAAGATTCTCAATGGTTAATCATTAATTAGCATCATAGAAGTGGTATAAGATTCCAAATAAAAAGTTGCGATTCTATAAGAAATGAGAGCCTTAGAAAAAAAATCAAACTTGTAAAATTATAAAACTATCAAAAGGAAAGAATCTTATTAGCTACATATGTGTTTTTAATATTATCTAATGGAGGATTAGATAAAGAAGTTTATAAAAGATAATTAATGAAAGTTATAGGAAGAATAATATATATAGATTAAAGAAATCACTTTATAAGTTAAATCAATCCTGAGAGTACGGTTTCTATTAAGAAGTACATGTATACCCAAAGGTCGACAATCTCTTACTCTTTTATAAACATTCATCGTATAATAAGGTAGTAATTTTGATTATATATGTCGATGATAATATACTAACCAAAAATGATACGAGAGACCTAGATAAGTAAAAAGAAGTGTTGAGGATGGAATTTGATATAAAAAACATTGGTCAATTGAGATATTTTCTAGAAATGGAGATGACATGAACTAACAATTTCTTAAAAAAATTTATCTTGGGTTTATTAAAGGAAACAAGAATGTTAGTTGCAAAGGGAACTTATGAGTGTTTGGGGGAAAAATTAATTAATTTAAGACTAGATATAGCCTTTGTAATTATTCTAGTGAGCTAGTACATGTATTGCCTCTATTAAGAACATCTTGATCCAGTTTATTGCATTCTAAGATATTATAAAACCAAATCATACTAACTGTTTATACTTTAGAATAACAAATAAAAAAGTTATAGATGTGTATATAAATATAGATTGACCTAGTTTAGTCAATGATAAGAAGTCAAACTTTGGGTATTGTACTCAGCGTAGGGAAAATTCGTCATTTAAAAGACCAAGAAGCAATGATTATAGAAATACGTAGCATGGAAGCAAAGTTTTGATCTTTAGTAAATGGAACACGTGAATTAATTTGGTAAAAAAAAGGGGTATTGGAAGAACTAAAATTAACTATTTTTAAACTAATGAAGTTATATTATAATAATAAAACAGCTTTTAATATTGCTCATAATCTAGTCCATTATGATAGAATAAATCATATGGAGGTTTATAAGAATTGTTTCAAAATTTTTTTGAAAAGAGGCTAATTTACATAACATATGTACTTATAACACAACAAGTAGTTGATTTCCTTACTAAAGGACTATTGATGCAAAAATTTGATACACTAATTAACAAAATGGTTTAGTCAATTTGTACTAACCAACTTGAGGGAGATTGTTAGAAAATAAGACAAAAATTAAGAAGAATTTGTTGGAAGGAAGATTATCAAGAAAAATATACTGGATTGAGTTTGGAAATCTGTTCTAATACTTTAAATTTCAGATTTGGAAAAATAGTTTTTCTTTAATTTAAATTTGAATGTTCATGTTAATATCTCTAAAATATAGAGATTTAGCTTCCTAGTTTTTAAGATATAACCTCTCTATAAGTTTCTTTGTAGAATAAAAGCAACCTTGATTGATTACTAATTATGACCTAATTCCACACGAACTATAGGGCAAGAAAAATCAAATAACTAAGTTATTGGTTTAGTAGAAGAACAAGCCTATCATAAAAGCAAATTGGTAGAAAGATATAAATTTATGAAATTTAAAGATCATGTTAATGATTAACATTAATTTATTCTCAGAAAATCCATCTAGTGGGGGTAGTTTAGTAGCCCCTTAACAGATGTAGGATTAATTTGCTAGCCATGTAGGATTAATTTGCTAGCCATTGGAAAACCTTGTTCAAGGCCTAATGTGGTTGGTATAAGGAATTACATTAGGTGGGATCAAGCGGGTTCGAACTTTCACCAACAACGATGAACTATTGTTGTATTGATTGGTTTAGCTATTGGATCGCGTACGGTCCTAGTATTCACAATATACTGCGGAAAAGACCATACAATAACATGAAGTATAATTGAAAATACCAAGGATGTACAAAAATACCTTATTTCCGTGGATAGGTTGATTCTTTTTTGGATTCCAAGACACTGCAAGCGCGAATGCCCTCTACCGGTATCCACACGAGTATGCACGATCCGGGCTGCGGCTGTAGTGTGCTAGCACGTCCTGAA
>JANZLX010000003.1:11018557-11045689 GCA_025531955.1 Erythroxylum orinocense | reverse complement strand
AAATTAATAAATTCTTATAATCTAAAATAAATTAACTAGTTTTTATTTAATAATCTCTTTTTTAATTATATTTTAAATTCTTTAATTTTATTTAATCCCTGTAAAAGCATGTAATTTCCATAAGATAAAAATATTGAAAAATCTACTACTTGTGCTAGGAGGTTATGCTTCTAATACTCAAGTGTCAGTAATTAATGGGATTAAAAGCTTTACAAATCTGAATGATCGATATGGTCAGAATCTGTTAATATGAAACTCAGCAAATTTTAGAATCCATAATACATGTACAAGGTCATTGTTTCAACTCAAAATTAACCCTTTAATAACATCTCTGTTTGTAAATTATACCTAGAATGCAAGGACTAACACATATGAAGTTCCAAATATGATACCGATGCCCTTTTTCTAAGCCTCAAAAAGGGGAAAATTCATATTCTCATGATTCCATACAAAAACATTTTGTAATAATGTACACAAACAAACCTAAAGGAGAGAAAATTGTGATAATGAGAGACCTGGACATTTCTTTAACTAGGCCAAAATCTCATACCAACTGCTACAAGCCATGCTCCGAGCAAATGGATAATTGGAAGCAAATGCGTGACTATAACTACAAACAGTGAGAAGAAGCTTCTCAATGCGCTGTGAAAAAAATTGGGGCCCGTACTGGACAATGTTGAAATCTTACTGGATCACCAAACTTCATAAATCTCGCGGGAAATTGTTTATTTGTCCTTCCTCTAACATGTCCTTGCCATTCACCTTGTAGCCTATTCTTATTCGCATAATGAGGGATTTCTGAGAAAAATAAATGCTTTGTGAGAAAACAAGAACCTACTTGCAAGAAGCATAGAGTACACGAAGTAATTCTGGTACAGGTAACAAATAAAACAATTTTCATCTCCGGGAAACTGAGAAGGAAAATTTATATTTCAGAGGATGCTAAAACATTAGCAACATGGCGAAAGTTTTTCTTTGTCCTAATGCTAATGACTTGTGAAAATTCCTAGATTCTGTGAACAAGAAGTTGCTCACTACTCAAGTCATATTATGAATCTCGGAAAAGAATAACAATTCTACAATGAATGAAAGTCGTGCACCTTCCCATGTTGACTATTAGTGACCTTCAAGTTTTGTGTTATGGAACCATTACCACTTGCAGGTAGTGCATTGCCGCTAGCAGGATCCAAGTGCAGTTGAAGAAACTGTAATGATAAAAGAACATCAACATGTAGAGAAAACAGAAAATTGCCAGACTTTCTTGTTTCTGTTGTCTATCATGTATAAGGACACAAAAGTATACCAAACCACAAACACTTCATAGGATGAGCTTTAAGTTTCTAAATTTCAACTATGTATCCCAGTTTATACAAGAGTATCAGAATTTAAAGAGCAGAACAGGTCATTAAATTAAGATAGCCACAGTACAAGATGTAAAATAAGACGAATTACCTTGGGAACTGCAGCCTGGAAAATAAAATCTGTGAAAGGATTAACTGACAAGTTTGTGAAAGTTGCCAGGATTACTGTTGTTTGTGGGTCCCCAGGGGGCTTTGAAAAGTCAAACGTCATTCTCAAGTTACTGCTCTCAAATGCAACCAGAGGTGGATGAACTAAACCATTATCCTCTGCCGATAAAAAATAACAGAATGTTAATAATCTAGCAGCAACCAATCAAAAAAGAGTAATCTGAAAGAAACTGACCAGATTTGGATGGGCTGGGACCAAATCCATCCAACAAATCTATCACAGAAGAAGCGCCAGCTGAAGAGGTGGGTTGAGTGAGAAGTGGAGAAGGGAATGACAACGAATCTGGTGCAGCAGTTTGTGTTTTGCCCTCTTGACCAGATGATAATATATCAAGTGCAGATGAGTTGTTTTGAGCTGGAGGTGTTCCAATAGACAGTAAATCAAGAAGAACATCTGTCCCAGCTTTTGGAGCCTGGCCCAGGCCTAGATTGTATAAATCAGAACCAATATTATGTTTGACATAAACCAGAAGCAAGGATGGTATACTTGGAAAGTCATAGAAGACTATAGCGGTTAACTTAGAAATTGGTTGAAACAGACAAACTAAGAAATTGAAGAAACAGGCTGAGAACTGGCTGGAATAAGAGAAGAGGCAGGGCACACTTAACTGCAGGTCCTAATCAAATTTCTTGGTTAACATGATTGTAAACAAGTTGAAAAAACACCTAGAGGGAAGGAGGGGGAAAAATAAATGATTCTAATAGTAAAAAGTCTGGAATATTAGGGGAGTAGCAGTCTAAACGCATGTAAGAATGTTAACTAGTAGTCTATCTCGGGACATAGGGCTGGAAAAACAGACAACTTTTGAAGGGATATTCAGATTATCCTAGGAAAGAGTCCCAGGGACTTAATTGGGAAGTTGAGTATGATATCCTTTTCATGCCTATAAATTTATTAGCCGCCTGACTTTGTGCTTGCTAATATATTCAGAATTGTCACATGTCACTGTCAGAATTAGAGGGCTTCAACCAGATAAATACGTCAGGGTCAACTAAAATTTCAAACAATTGAAACCCCTTGTAGGCAATGCCTGCTATGGTTGTGAAAATGGGTCAAACAGCAGTATAAAACCAAATCACATCATAATTCTGTCGTGACCTTCTCATAGTAAAATCATAGTTAAACAGAAGGATGCCTAGAACCCTAGAGCAGACAGTTTAAATAGTGTAACAAGCCAAGTTAGGACTTGATCCATTCAAAACTAACCTGCTTGTGTTGAAGGTGCTGATAAATCAACACCAAGAAGATCATTAAGAAAATCACCACCAGAAGGACTAGGAGCAGGAGCATCATCTGACAGATCAAGTAGATCTACAAGAGGAGCTGTGGAGGGTTTTGCAACTCCATTTGGAAGATTAACCGAAGCCCCACCAGAAGTGGAGGCAGCAGCTGGTAAAGAGCCAGCTCTCCTTCCACTAAAAGTAGCCTCATCCAAAACAGGCATCCTTTCAACAAGTGCAGACCTGCACAATCTCAGCCATCAGATTCACAATTCCAGAAACTTCCACAACAAAGAAGCACGTGAAATAATGAGTATAGTATGGCATACCTAATATTTCGATGCTTCTCAACAATAGAACTGAATTCGAGGGATCTTTGCTGTAATTCAAGCACAAGGTTTCCTTTGTAGTGGATGATGACATCCTTGACCCTCCTAAAAAGTTGCACAAAGATCAATAACATTGACTTTTTAATGGTTAAAGTTAAAGAGATATTCGATGCACCAAATGCTCACAACTTTCCATTCTCTATAAACATTAATGCAACTATCCACTCCCTTTCACTTGAATAATTATTGTTTTGCTACTTATCTGCATAAAACCTTAACCACTTTGATATAGTTTCTGCTTGTGGTTGAACGAGATAGATCAACATAAACCTTTTTTATGAACAAAATATGTTTTCTTGGTTCTCTGAAAGCGGAACAGGTTCAGAACCTAAGTCACTCCAATGACACAATGAATTAACAGCCACTTTTAAAGGTTCACAAGGCCACAAATAATATGCTTGTTAAGAAATTTAGTACAAGTCCAAAAGATGTAAACTCACTCTGAACAAGATGGGAACCGAGAAGAGAGTTTTAACAGAGCAATCAAAGCCATTGCTTTAGTAGTGAGATCTGAAGAATGACGCTTCATAGCAATCTCAACAACATCCACAGCATCAGACTCTGTTACCTGCTTAGGAAAACTTAAATCTTTGTAGGTTTATGGAGTGAGGAACTTTCATACATTTATGTTGTACAATGTAACTAGCATAATAATGAACTCCTTTTCAAATTAAGTCACTTGTGTTTGGCACAATAAAAGTACAATTTCCATTTCCTGCACTACTAAGTAGTTATATCATTAAGACCGAACTCACTGTTATAGGTTCTTCAATGTCAAGCATTCCCACATTATTCACCAACAGGTCACCATATTCTCCAATGCACCAAACTGCCACTCGAACAAGGCTTTCCTGGGAATATATATATGACAAACAAGATTAAAGGTCGAAATGAAAAACAACAAAAGCAATAACAATTTAAAAACGATTATTCTTATCAAGCTTAAAACATCAGATACCTGTTCAGTAGACGTCTGGAATGCTCTGTACAATCCCCTGACTGTATATCCATGGAGGTCAGAAGCATTGCTTATGACCACAATGAGGGCATGCCATACTTCATCTTTTACGTAATTTCCAGCCTACTAAGCATTATGTTGGGATCAGAATTTATCACAATAATTTTATCAATTCCAGGCAGGGAAAGAGAAGCCACTTGGAAATCTATCCCACAGACACTGGATCTATTATTTTCACATTCATCTTCTTCCACAATCAAGCAAGCATTCGTGAGATAATTTTGGATTAAAATCAAAAGGTTAGGATTTCAAATAAAGACAAGTAATGGATGTGAAATCCTGCTTTCAATGCAATATTCCAGAGAATAAAGACTGAAACAGTTTAAAGAACACCATTGGAAGAAATCAGAATGATTCGTGAAAAAAATTTCATGTCCAATCGCGTCATTTCCATATTCCAGAATTCTACAATCATAGAAGGCTAACTATGAGAAGATGATTACCAATGCAAGGATCATGCTTAAATTTAACAGACATTAGGCTGAATGGAATAAGTAATATAATGCACGGAGTGAATAAAGATACAGTAATAAACAGAACTGTGTATATATATATATAGCAACCCGCATGATGAGAATCATACATCATTAGAGCTCGAATAGTAGCATTAAGAAGAGATAAAGGAGGGAGAGAAAAAGAGAGAAACATAGTTAACATCCAGTATGGAAGCAAGCACAGATGTCATACTTAATGCTCGGATGGTTACCTCAGTAAGGACCTTGAGCATCTGATCAATGTACCAAATTTTCTCAGGGGCAAACCTAAAGCATCAAAAAGAAAAACTGTATCACCCACACAATGTTCACTACTCTATCAACATTACTGAATGAGTGGCATAACTTCAGGACCTCTTCATCAGAAGGATGAAGAAGGAAAAAGCCTATGCAACATTTATGACTACAGAGAATAATGCCATTGAAATTTACTTTTTGATCACATTACTATTATGTTATAGACTCCAGGTTTAAAAAGTTGAAGTTAAAATTGTTCTCCTGTTAAATAAATAACACATTCATTTGAAAAGATGTTAAAGTATGAATGGCTACCCAAAGTAACAATTTAAATCTCTTCAAATGCCAGAAGGAATGATCATCCCAGCACAACTAGAAAAGTCAGCCATCGCTACATTATTCTAGAATTTGAAGGGTCAAAAAGCATGGAACCAATACATTCGTGTCAATAATACTACTGAAATAAGAAAACAAACACTATCACACACCCAAGAAGCACAAAAACAAGTCATATATTCAATTGATGGACTACAAAACTTACTTTTCAACAATGGAGCAAATTTTGGCAGTAAGATCACCCTTAAATTCTTGGTCACTTACTTCCAAATACTCAATTAGCTCTTTTGTTAAAGGCTTAACATTGCTCTCATTCACTAGAAGGTAAACAAGCTCAAGAGCTCTTTTTCTAATCGAAGCATCCAAATCCTGAAAGGAAAAAGATCCAAATACATCTTTATCAAGTTTGCACAGTAGAAGCTAAATATTTCAACCATAGCTTATAAGAAAATGCTAGAGAATGCATAATATACAAAATGGAAAGTATAATAAACAAAACAGATACAAATGGAGGCAAAAACTTTTCATGCAGAGTTTTCCAATCAAAGTTGTCATGGAACAGCTGTCAAGCTACAATACCTGACATTTTACACCAACATGGGGGTTCTTGTGTTAATTGGTGTTCATTTAAACCAGACATCATGGAAGTTCAAAAGTGGAGCAACCAAATCATACCTTTACACATTCCAAAATCGTTGCCCTATGCCTCTGCACTGCTTGAGAATCTACTGAAAGAGCTCTCATCAGCATATTTAGTGCAACATATCTGGATATTGGATTTGTTTCAGTTGAGGAGATTCCAGTATTTCACACACAAACTATCACTTGTCTAACATTTGTAATCTAATGAAAATTTCATGGATTCAGGAGATTGCACAAAGCATATGCATTAAGGAATGATTTACAACAGCATATTAGCAGGAGAACTCGAAGGTTAGTAATGAAGAGATTAAATGAGATTGAGTGACTAGCCCAGTGGTGTCACTCTACTGAGGACCAGGAGGTCCTAATTTCAAAACGTCACCAGAGTTGGAAGCGATTCAGGGTGGGGAGTGCTAACCCTTTATTATATAACCCAAATTCGGCTCAATTAGCTCCTTGTAGACCAAAAAGGAGCAAAATTACAAACAAGAAAAAGTAAGAAATGCAGCGCAGAAAAAAGAAAATTCTTACGTGCAGGAGATACTTCACATATTCAGAAACTTTATAAGCAGACAGTAACTAAAAAAAATAACAGAAATAAATAACCTACTAAACTGGAAAAAAGATATAACCTGATGTTGTTGTCACGGTTTGATAAGAATCTTCCCAAGATATTGATAGCAAGCACTCGCAAGCCACCATTATCTTCAATGCTCATAATAGTCTCAACACATTCATATAGAATAGCATTCCCTGAATTTTTGTTTGACTCAGTTTTTGTTGCCACCTATTAAGAATGTGAGGGAAATAAAAAAAGACTGGAGCTGATTAATTTTAGACCATTTAATCTCTTGAAAAAGCATTCATATGGAACCACAGGCATGAAGAATTATATCAGGTGATGACAAAGCAATGCACTAGGCAGGAGCTGAGAAATAGAACTCAAGAAACATATTTTGGGGATAAGTACATAGTAGATCGTATAGAGTCAGTAGATTTTCTTTCTAAAATCTTAATAAGTTTAAGGGAATACTATTTACTTAAAGTAAGTTGTAATGTTAGTCCTTGAGAAATATTTCAAAAGTGTGATTATGTGGCTCCTTTATTCCAACTCCATCACAAACTAAGAATTTATTCCAGGCAACTCCCAAAAAAAACAAGAAAGAAAGAAACGACATAAAACATACAAGTCAAGGCAACAAAAAGAATGCAGAAGCTCCAGGTAGACCCAGTATGTGAGAATCTATGTCATATATGTTAAAGAAAAAAATGTCATTTTTCATCATATGATCAATCTCCAGAAACTTTTTTTCTCCCATCCCCTGACTTACAGACACTTGAAGTAAAACTCAACCATTCAAAACCCAGATTTACACAGAAAAACAAGAAGTACTTAGTTTGTCATCAACCTGTAATTGAAAATATCTAGTCATCCTCGTTATCCCTTTATCTCAATAGAAAATGATAAGAAATTCAATGATTAACACATGCCAATAAACCATAATTGCTTAAAATAGAAAACAATTACATCTACAAGGCAAAAACCAACTGACTTGTGCTAGTATGTCATTCATAATATCACTAGCATCAGCATCTCCTTGGCCTAACACACGCAACAGCTTAAGCAGTCTGATATGGAGAAAGGGATCAGTGATGCCAGCAATGTCATACTCAGGTGAATAAGGACTATTTGCAAGGTCCCTTAGAGTTTTGACCAAACCATCCGTACATTTCTACAATAATAATGTTGGAGTTAGTAATAATTGAATGGCTACATAAGAAAAACTTGTTTCAAAAGGGGCATCACAAGGATACCTTTCTGAAATATTCGAGAGCTTCTGGACTGACTTTACACAAATCTGTACAAAGTTGAACGCCTGTTATTAGAACTCCATGATGCTTTTCTTTAAGTAAGGCAGCAGCAGCATTTATGAAATTCTCTGCCAGATCTGGGACTTTCTTTATTATCCGTATGGAGCATAAAGCTGCCTATATCCAACACAGAACTGTCAATTTTCAAGAATGTGAAGACAATGGGAAATTTTATAAATCAAAAATGAAATCAAGATGTGCAAGAATAAGTATTCCATTTGCACTTTTCAACCAGAGATTCAGCACAATAGCCACCATAAGAGTCTTTCTATAGTTAGGCTTTAACCTCATTACGCCATAAAGATACAAAAATCGCAAACATCAGTTAAATAGTACACTATTCCTTGTTTTTGCTATTGGCCCCTCTTTAGTGAAAATAAACAATGGACAGGCAAAAGTTGAGTTTCAGGGATCCGTTGCTAAAGTAGTACAATGGCATTATGGCAAGAAACTTACTTTTTTTCGAACATTTGGATCCCGAAATTGCAGCAACCGTTCTACTTCCGGAGCAAGATCACGAGCCATTTCAGCTGAACAGATATTGCCCAATGCACAAAGAGCAAGTCCCACAATATACTGGTTAGAGTGGTTGAGATCTCTTAAAACAAGTTAAGGCCGCTACACAAGGGGGTGATAATTTTTTGTTTTATTGTTATTCTTCATTTTACTCATCTCTAAGATTAGCATATCAAAATGAAAAGGCTTTCACTCAACCACATGAAGCACATCAGTGAATTTTGTGGATTCAGAGCATTCTAAAGATGAAATATACATTACAAAAAGGATACTGTTTCAACGAGTTTGTAACCAACATAAGAACTTCTTGTCTCTCATCAAGAAGTAACATAAGGCCCAAATATCCTATTCTCTTCTCTGGAAATCCAGCTGAAGCAATCAGTTTCAGGCATTCCATTTGCCCAAAATGTGTTGGATAACCAAGCATGTGAATAAACATGAGTTTTGCAAGATTGCGATGCCTATAATCTTGATCATTTTCATTAATAGCAGCACGAATAGCAGCACATTCTTTTCTCACAACAGCACGTTCCTCTGCAGCAGTTTTGCAAGCACGTATTGCCCGAATCATGTCCCTGCATTGAACAGGTAATTACATAGTGCACATTCATTTATGCAATTTCTTGATGAAGCATATAATTTGTAGCTTAGTTCAGTATAGGCAAATTCATATTTGGTAACATGAATTTTCTCCACACTGTATCAACTTCCCAACAGCTAGTTGATCGTACAGATTTTAAAGCTGTTTGGTATCAACACTTCAATGCCACACCAGAGGGAGGTATCAGAGCTCCCTCAACACAATAAAATTCAACATTTCTACCCATATTTCAAACAAATGCACCCACATGAAGGAGGTATTATGGTATGAAGAAGAAAAAGTGCAATATTCTATGTTCCACCTACGGATACAAGAAATGAACCAATAGATCTACTCAATTCCTTTTTAGAAAGATACACAATCATTAATACAATTCCAACGTGCTTAAGGATCTTCTACAAACGTTGGCCCTTCATACAATGGACAAACAAATGCATCTCGATGTTATTATTCAACTATCTAAGCACGTCATCCCACAAATAATAGACCACAAAACGGTGGAGATCTTATCCAGATATTGTCATCTGCCATCATCCACTCTCATCAGTTCGAAGTTTGTGCTAAAATAAGGTAGAGACTAGTCGTTATGCAATAACATTAATAATTTCTAGTTAATCTCACAAAGCAACAATATTAAGACAGGACAATTCTTGAAGAGCAAAATCCACAATCCCTATACCGAGTCCAAAACCGTGACTAACAAAAGCGAATTCACCAGGGAGAGAAAGAGACACTACACAGCTCCTCTCACGAATTTACCAGAACTCAGAAGCAAAATGCAGGAAAATGATCATAAGACCAACCCACTGAAGCTACGGAATTCAACCAAAACCAGAATTGACCAAACAGAAGACACAAAAACCAGTCCAATTCAATGATCTTAACACCCAAAAGTTAACAAGAAAATGGCGTGGCAGTGAGAAATTGATGGAATTGGACCGACCTGAGGCGCGTGCCGGACGAGAAGGGATTCATGATTGGGTCCAGCTTTCTAGGTCTGATCAGATCAAGAATTCGTAAGACCTAACCTAATCGCCAAACGGGCCCGATTCCGGGAATAGAGATTCGACAAAGAGATCTGAGAAGAAGAAGAAATGAACAGAGAGACTTAGATCTGAGAGAGAGAAGAAGAAGAAAACAACGTAGGTGTTGCTTTTTATTTTATTTTTCCTCCCATGGACATATGAAAAAAAAATTACAAATAAAGAAAAGAAAAGTAAGGCACCAAAAATATTCGAAACGGTCACAGTTAGTCACACACGGGTGAGTGTAGCAGCTCCCAAACCCATTAAGACTGCTTTATTTAATTTAATAAATCACCTGACCCAGTATTTTGCTTGGCAAAAAGAAAAGTTGTTAGTCTTCAAGTCTCTCCTCCTCCATGATCTTCGGCCTGTCACCAATGGCTTCCCTTCTTTATTCACTACCTTTCTTCGCTTTCATCCTCAGTCTGCCTCTTAATCAAGGTAACCGTGAAACAGGTTGATGTTTGTAGCTTGGTGTATTAGTACTGATACGTTGTATTTTTGTTTTTCTTACAAGTTCTTGCGTCAGCTAAGCCTAAGGTTGTAATGGAAGAAGGCTACATGGTAACTACGTTGATCGATGGTCACAAACTTAACATAAACCCTCATGAGGTCCTTTCTCGACCTGCAACTTCTGATCTCTTGATCCTCGATTCTTCCGGCAGTGCTTTTTACACTGTATCGTTTCCCAGTTCCCAAGGTCTATTTTTTTAACCATATAATTAAAAAAAGTTATATTCTTGACTAAATTTGAGTTTTTTTGTGACTATGATTGCTTGGTTTACAAGTTCCTGCAGAGGCTGTGGTTAATCGGTTTTCGGGAGATGGAGTTGCAGGGTACCTGGATGGGGAACTGAGTTCTGCTCGATTCCATGGGCCAAGGAGTTTTGCTATTGATCTTAAAGGGAATGTTTATGTTGCTGATAAAATCAACCGTGTTATTAGAAAGATCAGTGGATCAGGTGCTTGGGTCGCTGTAGATTTTTTTTTTTTTTTTGCAAGTGGTTTTTCGTAATTTTATTTGTATGTTCTTATTTGGAAACAATTCGGTCTACCTTGTGGGATCCATGTTAAATGGGTACACTATGCCCAAGTTTTCGAGAGAAATAAGAAAGAGGAAAACTTGTGCATAGGTGTTATCTGCCTGTGTAGGTTGTGCATGGAAGTGCGGCTTATCAGTTGTAGGAGACTGACGTATTAGTAACTTGACTTTTATTCATGGGTCATACTACGTGAGGTTGGAATGGGAGGCCTAATCTTGATGGGGTTTCATAAGATGACCATTATTTGTTTGACCCTATATTTTGAAGTTCTTTACTTGTAAATTGTAGGCAAGGTATTGCTGTGTCTCTCTCTAAAGTTGTAGTTCCTTCAAGTGGAACCTACTTTCCTGATGCTTTTGATGCTAGGTGTGACGACAATTGCTGGAAATTACTCTAAGGAGGGGAAGGCGGATGGTCCTGGAAAAGTTGCATCTTTTTCTAATGATTTTGAGCTGGCATTTGTCCCAGAAAAATGTGTGTTATTGGTTTCTGATCATGGGAACCAGCTGGTTCGCCAGATTAATCTGAAGCCCGAGGATTGTGTGAGAGGGTCTCATTCTGGTGAGGTTCTTAGTTGATTTATTTTGCATCTGAATTGCCACACTTGCGAAGGGTTAATGTCTCATGTTAATGCTTAAATAGAATATAAGATACGTTTGGTGTTGCAACCTGACCTATATGTTGCTATAATTTCACAGCATTGGGAGCAGTTTCAGTTTGGGCACTAGGACTGGGGCTATCATGTTTAATTGGCATGATCATTGGGATTGCAGTGCGTCCTTATGTGATCCCTCATGTAAGTATCTCCTGTATGAACATTATCCTGTACTAGGTGAACATGAATTGTACCATTTCTAACTCGACTTTGTAGACAGGATCGGTCCAACGTACTTCCTTTCAGGCAGATATGGAGGCATTACCTAATCATTTTGGTGAAACTAGTGCAGACAATCTTCTCCGACACCAGAAGCGCAGTTGCTAGCTGTAGACTTTATGCACTTCCAAGGAGCCTTATACAATTAAGCCTGTCTCACTTGTTACTTATGTTTGGTATTAATCTTGTACAAGATCAAACTTTGTATGAGGATTCTGTGTCTTTGCTAGATTCTAGTGTAAATAGCTGTGAGTTAACTACTAGTGTAAATAGCTGTGAGTTAACTATGTCCCAGCCGGTTTTCAACCAATTGCAAGATTTGATAGAATTGGATGGTCCCATACAGCAGTCAAGCACAAAGAATGACCTATTGAAAGATGGAGAAGGTGATCAAGAAAGAAGTTATGTTGAATTGGATGGAAATGGAGGCATTGATAAGATGATAAAGGCAAACTTAATGGGATTTGCTGAGACAGCAGTTGAAACTATTTCACTTTCTGGGTCGTCAGTTGGGAGCTCCGGTCTAGTGAAGAGGAGATGAAGTAGCTAGGAATGTATTGTGACTGCTGATATCTTGCCTTTTTAAGACTCCTTTGTGTCTAATTTATGTTTGTCAAGTGGGGGTTGAGATGTTAAGTTTGTTGTCTTGGCTTATGGTAATTCTGCTTTTGACATTCTTCTTGTGTTGGCCTCAACAGTTTAATTCACACGAGCCAGTTTGATTCATTGTGATGAATATAAAAAAAAATACTTAAATCATTAGACAAAAGATGAGAAACATAAGAAGAGACTGATGTTTTGTGAAAAAGTGATGAAAAACTATAATCTTTATCTATTGATATGAATAAATGAACTATAATTAATAAATACAAAAATTAAAAGATTTAATATGATTCATATTTTATATGCTCAATTTAAAGATACTTATGAAATAAATTTGAACTGCATTTTTATTTTTTTTATATAAATTCTTATTTGAATCTTAAATTTTTAATTTTAATTTTTTAAACTCAAATTCAATTTATGAATTGATTATTAAATTTTCTTTTTAAACTTAACCCACAAGCCTAACCACTCACATCATCTGCTGTGTTAGCCTCTGAAGGGAAACCCTGCTTAGATTTCTTCGTTATTGAAGCAGTTGGCTACTGCAAGAACTGCAAATGCAGAACAAGTAGGGTTCGTAGTAGTTCTTTCGCCCTTTTTCTTCTTCTGGGTTGTTCCATATCCGCATACCAGATCAGAGAAAATGAGCAAACTAGAACTTGAGAAGGAGATTTTGTAAGGTTTAGTTTGCAAGATACCAAGGAAAAGCCACATAATTTCAGAAACTGTTTTTTTTTTTTTTTGGGTTTCCTTATAACACTTTTATGGCAATTCCTGCTCCAGGTAATAGTGCTGCACCATTTTGACCACCTAAAGCAGCTCCCAGTCACCCACAAATACTCCCTTCTATCACAATTAATTCCAGCACCAAGTATACCTAAAGTTTTATGGACTAATAATGTCCATGGATTTTGTTTATAACCTCAAAATCTCTCTTGCACATGTTTAATACTGATTTCTGTAACCCACAGTACGGCGTCGAGAGGGGATATTATGGTGATTGTAAATGGGAACTCCGGTGTCAACAGGCTTCATGACCACATCTGCACCTTTTCCATCCAGCTCCTGAACTGCCCCAAATACTATCTCATTGGTTTTCTCATAACTTTGTTCGTAGTATGTTTGTGGGGTGGAAGATTGATATCGTTGATGATGTTGTCTCTGCTGATGTTGTTGCTGATAGTCACCATCCCAATCACTATAAAAGGCTCGACCTTGCCGCCACTGATGCATCTTCTCCGCATCCTTTGACATGAAAGCATAAGTCTTTCTTGGTGTTGGGGTTCTGGTTTCGATTGAAGGAGGCTCGTCTTCATCTGGTATCACATAGCTGTCTTGCTGAGGCCAAGCATTTGAGTACTTTGGATGCGGCTGTTGGCTTTGGTATTGGTAGCTCAGTGGTTTCCTTCTGAAACCAGGAATTATTCCTCCCATAACTGCTGCGACAGACGCCCCAGTGTTGGCGAAAAGCTTGCCAAGAGATCCAAAGAAACCTTCTTCTTGCTTCTCCTGCTCATCTTCAGTTGGGATTAAGGGTGGCCTAACTGATTTGAAAGGCTTCTGATATGTACTTGCTGTAGTGCTGGTTGCCATTGCACCCAGATCCTTCAAAAGGACAAGATGATATGGTTAAGTGGTTACAAGTTTCATACCCAACGAGGCTAAAATCTACATATATTCTTTGGTGGGGAAACTATGCTCAACTACTTTCTTATCAAATTGAACTTAAACTGATCAAACAACTGGCATGTGACAACTGATCAAACAACTGGCATTTGATTCCCAAAAGAAAACAAAATTTACCAAAACTCTAAAAAGAAGGAGGGTATAGAGTAGTTCTTAGCCAATAATTAAAGGATAAAACATACTACACAAACTTGATCATTTTCATGAGTAATCTTCTTTTTCGTTCAAGTAAAATGCAATACTATGTTATCAAATGCAGAAGCCAATAGGTGACATTTACATTCTGTGAAGAAACAATTGTTCCCACTCTGCGTTGTAGCAATGCCAACATGTAACCAAAAAACCCAGCTGCAACCAGCACTGCTACGCCTGAAGGAAAGAATATGTTACCAAAGCCTATCATGTTGAGAGAATCAAACAAAGAAAAACATTAAAGATGAACTTACCTACAGGAAAGCCACTTCCATACTGATATGCGCAGTCATCAAAATGGAGTTGAATCTCTCTAATTGCCTTGTTTCCTCTGTCTATAACAAGCAAGGAGCAACTGCTTCCAATATAAACCACGTCAAAATCATTGGAAAATTTAGCATCCTCACTTGCTCCATCTACATGGCTCCCTCCGCGGCCCCATTTCCCTCCAGCAATGGTTGTGACCCCTATGGAAAGATTTACAATGAATGTACTGTCACCAAGACTATAAAAATCTGTAAACGATAAATCTAATGATCACATAAGGTTGTTACAAAGATCCTTGAAGATGCTTTATATGATACCTACAGGCACCACCCAATAAGGATTTACCTGCATCACTGATTTTTCTGATAGCCATATTCATGGTGTCTGCAACATAGATGTTTCCTCTGTCATCCACTGTAAGGCCCTTAGGATGGTTCATCCTTGCTTCTCTGGGTTTTCCATCTACATGTCCAGAATATCCTTCAGCGGATCCAGCAACCAGCTTAGGCCTGCTGTCTGTGATTCATCAATGGTCCACCCAAAAAAGAACAGGTAAGACAAAGCCAATATACAAATTATGGAGATTCAACGACCAAAACTTGTAAGAAAAAGATTGACCAAACTGTAATGTTACATTTAGTGTGCAGTAAGACATCATGCAAATGCAACCTGCTTCATTTCACATGGACATTTCAGATTTTAAGACAGGAATCCAAAAGCAAATATATGGCTCCAAAATACAGCTACGTTTTGGATTAAGGAAGGCCATGTCTCCCAAGTGCTTCAAATAGGTTTGTAATACTTTTATATTGCAGCATGTATGAATTTATAGTTCTAAAAGTTTTAAAACAATTTCGTATGGATTAATGTGTCAGCACCATTTGCTCCACCCTGCGAGTAATATCAATTGCACAATTAACTGGGAAATGTATTTTCTCTAGGATTTTTCTTTCCAATCTTTGCAAATAATTACAAATACAGATAAAGCAAAACAGAACTTCCATAAAAAAATGCCTCCTGATTTAACCAACTAGAGCCAAGAAGATATCAAAACATAATGCAGAATGACTTGGTCCATCCCCGTGGATTACGGAAATTGCAAATTGAAGTTGAGATAACGAAATTTTGAAGACCATTTTAACTTAATTAACTCAAGTGAATCAACAAATCCAATGCAAAGAAGCTGAGGTAACAGGTTTACGCCAACACACTAAATTCCAACAATCTTTGACCAATGGATGGGTAGTAGATTAGCTAAGGACGGACTTGAGTAATTGAAGCCAACAAGCCGTTAAAAGTCCTGGTAAAACAAGATACTACATTTATCATCAGACGTGACTATAGAAAACCACCTACATGTTGATAGGGAGGATGAAATCCTGTAGATGTTACTGTTAACAGAGTCCAAAATTAGAAGCTCCCCACTAGGCAACACCTCCACAGAGAAAGGCTCGATCCCAAGTTTGCTTCCATCAAATACTGTCTCCACAGTATAACCACTCTCAAACTTCATCATCGGACGACCGGAAATCGCTGCGGACAAAAATCCCACCAGACCAGAAACCTTAAATACTACATTCACGTCAATATATTTGCACACAAAAACCACACACATCAGAGAAAGAGTATGCACACAGATCTAAACCTGTTTTGGTGGTGGCCTTAAGGGACCATAACCATTTCATGAAAGCAGACACAGCATTGGAGAAAAACCCACTCACAAACTCTGCATAAGAAAGTGAAGAAACTTCAATGTAATGATACAAGTTCACGGCCTTTTTATCAACACAGATCAAAAACGAAAACTTGCTCTCAAGCTTATTTACACAAAAGGAAGGCACTGACTAACTCACTCACTTGCAGGTGAAGTGGTATAAGGAGCTGAAGAGACATGCCCAAGAAGCAGCAAAAGAGTGAGACCCAGAAGCAACACACTCTTGCTCAACAACCGCATTGCTTCTATTCTGAAGAGGAACACAAAAAGAAGCTCAGGAACAAAGATTCAAGCCACTATATGCTGAAAAACCCTAGTCCGTACACGCAAAAAAGAAGTGAACTTTGATGCAAAATGAGGACTAAAAGAAAGAAAAGGAAAAGGGAAAGTAGAGAAGCTGCTAATTGGGTTATGGGATCTTTTAGAAATGAAATGTAGAGGGTGAGGGTGAGAGTGAGAGTGAAATGAAAGAAAGAAAAGTGAAGGAAAGGAAGCTGGAAAAAAAGAGTGAAGAAAGGACACACTGGTCTGCTGCTCAGTGGGGGCAGTGTGAAAAAGGGGAGAGAAGAATCACAAGCCCCTTCCGTGTTATGTTATTTGTTCAAAACCAAACAAACCCACACTTATTCTCTTAAGTTACTCTTAAATTCTTGCCTCCTCGTTATAAGATTTAACGCTTTAAATGCCATTGCTTTGTTATATCTTAAAATATGATATGTAAACTTACTCTGTTAACACAAGTTCTTGCTGCTGCTGCTGCTGCTGCTGCTCCTTCAACCTTTAGTCCTTCTTAATGCGACTGTGTTTTTTAGTAAAACTCATTGTTTTGGTGAAGAAAAGAACGCAAATGTGATGTGATTGATGAGTGAACGGGAGCACATTATATGATTTGAGTGGTCCTCTAGAAATAGTGAGAGAGACTACTGTTGAAATGGAATGGTTGGTGGCAGCTAAATTTCTGTGAGGGAAAGCTTTGTCGCCTATATAGCTTAACTCAGTTCGAATTTAGATTAGTCAATTGCTAGTGTAGTGTCGAATATCAGATGATTTAACCCAAAAAAAATTTCAGGTGTTTGTATAAAAAACCAACCCCATGAGTAGTACTTGAATTAATTAAAACAGGTGAATAAATATTATGAATATATCTGGTAAGTAAGGCATGCGTTGGCTTTGCAAGTTGGCAAATGATGCCACGTGATTTGACATCACCCACCTCCTTCCTTCTCTTAAATACAAATACAAATTTCGATACAGTACTACCGAAAAGCTCATGCGTTTGGATAAAATTGTTTATTGATAACATAGTTTATTTAAAATATTTACAGTTGCAATTATTTATACAAATTTTTTAATAGTATTCTAATATATGCTTTACCTTTTAATTGTACACATCATTAGTAACAATACTCCGATGAAATTTTCTGGAAGTGTAACATTTAATAGTACACAGTCTTACCTTAATTAATAGAAAAATTATTTTTAAATAACTCACACCAAAAAAAAGAAATTGTAGACATCTTGATTAATTAAAAAATATCATACCAATGAATATGAATAGGCTTTTATCAATTTTTTCTTAATTATTGTCGTTGTCGTTGTCCTGCTCGAAGCCTGGAGAGACCATATGACAAGTAGGTTAGAAACAATTACTTATGATTCATGGTGTCGGGGGTATTTGGTAGATAACTTTTAGTATTAGTTGTTTAACAGTCAAACAGTTAATACACTTGTTTGGTTAGGAGTTGGTTAAGTTGGCTGATTCAACCCAACTAGTCATTTTTTTTAAAAGCTACTTGGGAATAACTTTACTAATCAGCTAATAAAAATTTTACTAAAAGACAATCACGCCTTCAAATTTATTTATAACCTATCTAAAATGTATAGGATTAACTACAACTGTAGGATCCCCGGAACTATGGCCCGAGCGGTCCTACCAGTCAAGTCCCAAAGTGGCTCGGACACTACAACAACTGTTATCTATAAATGCATCAAAACGTTTATATGATAGTTCATTGAGTAAATTTGCAGACAACATAAGTATAAAATTAGAGATGAGATTTGGATTTTGTTGTTGTTGTTGTTATTATTATTATTATTATTATATGTTATATATTTTTTATTAGAATTATAACCTTATTTTGTGTATAATTAAATATCTAAAATCTAAATTACTATAAAAATATTCAACAAAATACTAAAATCATACTCCTATAAATTTTTTTAAAGTTACCTCTTTATAAGTTATTTTACAAATAAACAATTAATTTTACCAAAACATCAAATAACAAATAGCTAATACAATCAAACCAACTGATATAATTAAATATCAATTAACAGCTAATACAATTAGAGCCATTACAAATAAAATTAAATAATATAATTAGCTGATTTTCAAACAAAGTCGTTATAAATAGGATTAGATAACATTTACTATGAATCATGTCCATGATCGTTTTGTCAATAGAACACAAAGATCTAGGAAACATAGAGACATCCGTAATTCTAAAGACGAGGTAAGGTTCACCAGAGATAGGAAACACACGGATCCCACAGGCGGGTACGAATTAATTGACAACGGCCATCGCCATAGTACAAACCCTGTAGACTGTCCCACACACACGCAACAAGCAACAGTACGTTAAAAGCATCGACTCGTTGTCAACATTCTGATCTTGGTAAGAGACAAGCAACAATACGTTCAAAGCATTTACTCGTCACCATGCTGATCTTGGTAAGAAACAAAAGAAAACAACTGCCACTGTCACCTCAGCCTCTGCTATCCTCTATCCTACCTCGTAACATCTTCCATTATTCCCTTTTCTTTGCTTCTGCTCCTCAAAGCATAACCTTCCGTTGTATTATTTGTAGCTATCCAATTTTCTCTCTCGCTTCAGGATTCTGCGTCTCGAGCATCGTGAATGTACACGAAAATGGTCAAAAAAAGCAAATCTCAATCCTTTGCAGGTAACGGTCGAACGACATTAACAACAGCTTCTGAATTGTGAGCCAGCTAGAAGAAAGTTGGCAACCAATTTGCCATTTCCAGCCAATCCAGTGAATCCACCCTCTTGAAATCCATAACACAGGCGTCTTAACTCAATTTTCTGCGGGAACGAGTTGTCAAATTGCATGGACAAATTTTTTTATGCGTATATAACACACATTCCTCCCTGGTAAAACATCCTGCCATCTTGTAAAAGACATTCTGGAAAATACGGACAAACATAGATGTCCTACCATTGTTCAGGAATTGTGCCAAACAACACAATTTAATCATTCACTCATACATACATATTGCTTACAGCATTTCAGTATTGGGGTCTAGACACCCAATACGGCTTCAACCTGTACTACCAGTCCCAAGTAATTGCTTGGAGCTTGCCAAAAATTTCAAAGAAAAGTTCATACATTCATATCACTTTATAGGGTTGGCAAGTGAGAGATGCAATCCTATTGCTTAAATACAATCTCATGTGACTATTTACAGTAATATGCCAATGAGTTGCTCACCAGTCCTCCAATGCCTCGGAATCATCTACATTCAGATACGTTGGATATATTTGATTTAGCTGTCAAGAATGGATACATTTGTGCCTCCGACAGAATAAAGTCGTATGTCAAAAGCAGTATACCTATACAAGTTATGATGTGTCCTCTCATTGTAGGAAAGAAAAATCCACCACAATCATCTGATAGCCCTGCCGGTGAAGCTGTCTTATTGGAACTAGTGCATGTTTCATCCACCACACAAATAAACTAGCAACCATAGCCGGGCATCAACTTCCTCAAATTGTATCGTCATCTCCTAAACAAAGCATCCCAGAACCTACCAAACGAAAATGCACTTGCCACTGTACAGTAGATTAAGTTAACAATAACTTGGTCTCTCTTCCGGCACAGAAAATCCGTAAAGCAAAATGAAGCTCACAGAAAACTGTGCAGGTAAGTTCTTCAATTGGCTCAAGCAGCGCTCTCAAAAGACACCTGGCCTTGAACAGGACACTCAGGCTTGGGTCTAGATACAGCCGCAAGGCCTTGAAGCAATCTCACAACATCAGCAGTATCATCAAGATAATACTTAGCTTTGCTTGGCTTTTGTCCAACTGTGCAAGCAAAGATCTCCGGAACTGCAGGTAAAGTTGGACCAGAGACTGTCCTTAATATTCTCTCAAACATGTCCTCATCCGATCTATCATCACCAATGCATATAACAAAATCAGGAAGCTTCCCTTCCTCGGCCATATTCATCAGAACCCTTTCAGCAACAAAACCTTTGCTTACGCCCTGATTTGCATTGGAAAAAGGTTAATACTTCCTCTAGTAAAATACAGGCATTAGTATGTTTGTGTCAGTATATACAAGCACGTATCACACAGAGAGGAAGAAGAATGTCAAGAAGTAACAGAAGGGAGATTTACCTGTGGCTTAACTTCAACAATATGCTGACCCCTCTTAACAACAGCTGGTTCATTTGCTAGAACACTTTCAATATGATCAAGCAATTCCTTAGCTTGGCAAGATCCAAAGTCAGGGTCTGCATCCTGATGGTGCCAAACTAAAGCACTCTCTTTAATCTCTATACTGGAGCCATCTGTTGCCTCGGTATAAAGTCTCATCACAGGTTCCACAATCTTTTTCCAATCAAGATCAACATCCAGAGGATAGATTTCCCACTCCGAAGTCTTATTCCACCTGAGAAGAGACACAGGAAAGCATTATACATTATCACCCTACCAATCATCTCCCTCTACAACCTACCAACTTGAACCACATTACTGGCTTACCTTATGAAGTGCCCATGTTCAGCTGCAATTCCAAGCATGTCGCATGAGGCAAGCCACTCACTCAGGGAACTTCTCCCTCTACCACTTACAATAAAGACAGTGTTCTTTGGATCCTCAGAAAGAGTTTTCAGAACAGAAATAACTTCAGGGCTGGGGCTTTTGATAATAGAGGATTGTGGAATGACAGTGCCATCGTAGTCCAAAAATATAGCTCTTGTACTTGTCCTTTTATAGGCTGAGACAATGTGATTGACAGATAATCTTCTAAAACTACAAGAAAGAGACATTACTCTGAAACCCAGACCAAAACCGATTCCCCAGCACCTTTTGTTATAATGATCTTGGCATGCTCTCTCCAAATCTTGCATAAAACTACGAGCCCAATAAGCCACATCATGAGTACTGATATACCTGTAATGCTTCTCATGGCGCAACTGCTTCTCAGATTCTTGCATAGTGATGGCCAAACTTAAGGCCTCAGCCACAGCATCAATGTCCCAAGGATTTACCCTAATTGCTCCACTTAAAGAAGGTGAGCAGCCAATAAACTCAGATACAACAAGCATGCTAGTGCGAAGGGAATCTGATTTTATACCGAGAGCTTCATCCATGTAAGAGGTTCCCTGCCTGCAAATGATATACTTATAAGGAACCAAGTTCATTCCATCCCTCACCGCATTCACAATGCAACATTCTGCTAGAGCATAATATGCAGTCTTCTCATAACGGTGAACATGACGATCAATCAGAATCACTGGCTGGTAAAGAGGTGAACCATAAACTTGATTAATCCTTCTTGCTGTTAAATATGTTTCCCTCTTTGCTTCATCTACATCTTTCCCTGAGCCCCTTGCAGGATTCACTATCTGCACCAGCACCACTTTTCCACACAAATCAGAATGCTGCTTCAAGAGTTGTTCCATTGCCAACAATTTCAAACTGATCCCCTTAAATATGTCCATATCATCAATTCCAAGAATCACTTTTTTACCATCAAACTGTTTGCGAATCTCTTTTGCAATAACAGATGTAGAGGGAAGGTTCATTACTGATTCAAGACGACCCATGTGAATACCTACAGGGAGTATCTTTATGTACACTGTACGACCAAAGTAATCAAGTCCGATATGTCCCCTTTTTGACTCATAGTCCAAGCCTAGCATTCTACTGCAACAGGACAGGAAGTGCCGAGCATAATCAAACGTATGAAAACCAATTAGATCGCAATTCAGAAGTCCCCGCAGAATTTCATCCCGGACAGGCAAAGTTCGATATATTTCTGAAGAGGGAAATGGGCTATGGAGGAAAAATCCTAGCTTGACCCGGTAGTAATGCTTTCGCAAAAAAGTTGGCAGAACCATAAGGTGATAGTCGTGAATCCAAACATAATCATCGTCTGGACTAATTACTTCCATAACCTTGTCAGCAAATATTTTATTTGCCAAAACATAGGCCTGCCAAAGATCACGGTCAAAGCGATCACCATGGTCTGGGCACATTGGTAGCATGTAATGAAATAGAGGCCACAAATGCTGTTTACAGAATCCAAGATAAAATTTCTTCTGTAGGTCCTGTGGGAGAAATGCTGGCACACAGTTGAAATCCTCCAGCAGTTTCTGAGAAACTTCTTCTTGTTCGCTAGGTTCTATATCAGCCTTTAAAGACCCCACATATATAACATCAGTTTCAGGAGAAAACCCATCCTTCAGTTGTAATAAAAGAGAATCCTCGTCCAAAGTGAACCGCCATTTCCCACTTTCTGTATCCCTTTTAGCTTGCAAAGGTAACATATTTGCCACTACAATTTTCCGCTCACGTACAATAGATGAAGTGACTTCCGAATCCCCATCATTACCGGCATAGCTATCCAGATCAGAGATAATTCCTGGAACAGTCATCACTCTAGGAAGAGATCTTGGGGTTTGAGGAATATCAAAGAGATTTCCAGCTAAATCTAAAGAGTTGACACACGAACTTGACACCATGACTCATAAGAGGTGCATACCTCCAACCACAAATGTTTTAGTCGTAGTTAGCAGAAAACCTGCAAAACAAAAACAAAAACATTAAAGGAAAAATAATATGCACATGTTGGAAATTGGGCATCACTTTTAAGTTAGTAACTCAACATCAAGTATAAAGTTAGAAAAAATAAGGAAAAAGAAAACTAGAATCCATAATGTTTATCAACAGTATTTGCTTGAACTCTATCCAATAGCACAACCGCAAAAGTAACTATAGTAATACACCTTCTCGGCAACCAAACACGCCTGATCAATCAATACAGATTCATAAGATGTACGAAAACAACAATGGTTAAAAATGATAATGATCCGCACCGAAAGGAGACAACTTCATATCACTAGAGTGACAACCCGTAAACTATCACTACGAAATGGTACAAGCATTACATTTTGTTTTAAGAACTTGCCAATCGGCCTTATCCCTCATGCAAAGCAAAAAGTACAATCGTCTCCCCAAATTTGTAAACATTTATATTTAACGACCAACTTAACTTAATTTGCATCTACGGCAAAATGAAAGCACTATTATCACATATCGCCACACAAAATTATCGTTCCGAGACCAAAAAGAAAAAGAAAACTATCCACGCGTGACTAGGAATGATCAAATTCCATGCAAGTCTCCGTAAACTTGAAAAAAGAAAATTAAAATAAAAAGATTAAAAACACTCTACACACATGAAGCAACAACATAGAATCCATTGCGCTGCAAACGAAGACATAACAAAACTTGGACAACCACAAATTAACCTTTTTTTTTTCCTTTCGTTTATTCTCTTTCAAATGTAAAACAAAGAATGTTTCTCTCGAGTCTGACTACGAAAACAAACCAACACATTTTCTTAAGTACAGCAGTTCAAAATTCGAAAAAAGGAACTCGTTAAGCAAACTGTAAGCGGATCGCAAACGAAGAAAATAACAGAAACTTCGACGACTTACCTGAGGGAACACGCCTGAGAGACCGGTGACGAAACTCCGGCGGAGATTATCGTTAAAGTGAAGGTCAGTAGGAAGTATGCGTTTATAAGTTTAAACGCGAGAGAGAGAGAAAGGGAGACGGAAGAAAATGGAGGCTGCGTTGGATTATCAAAACCGAAAACTAAAAAGAAAGAGAAAAGCGACGCTTTTTCTCCAGAATAATAGTGAGAATTGGAAGAAGAAGAAAAAGAAGCAGAAGAATTTGGAATGCGTATGTGTGTGATTTATTTATAGGGGACGAGACTTTCCTTCCGGGTGATGGATGGACAGAGACTGGATGCAACTATTTAACTCCAGTTACATTTCTTTTAACTATGGTTGCTTCTACTTTGCCATCACACGTTCCCAGCTCTTTTTCTTCTTCTGTTTACTAAAACGCCCCCGTCTGTTTTGTTTTCTTGCTCTTTTCACATTTTTTTAGATTTTAAATATCTTTTTAACACTTACTTGTTTTTTTTTGGTAAATTTAACACTTACTTCGTCAAATCCTGATTTTTTAAATTATTTATACATAATGTATTTCTAATTTACATTGAAATAATATATTTATGATTGAATAAAAATTTAAATGGTTCATAAATAAATCTTGTTGGTGGTAGTTTTAGAAAAAGGAATATTTCAAAAGGATAGAATGGAAGCCAATTCTAGTTTGTTTTCATAAGCTTGGTAGGAGTGGAGATGTCCAAAAGTTTGAAAGTTTGGGATGTCCAAAAGTTCGCCCCAAATTTTTTGTCTTCTTACCTTGATCCTATTCTGTCCCCCTTTTATTTGAGTCATCTATTTATGTGGGTAAGGGCCTTATTATGTCCTCCTCTCATCTGAGTCATCTATTTATGTAGGTCCTATTCTGTCCTCCTCTCATCTGAATCATCTATTTATGTGAGACCCACATTAATAAATGACTCAGATGAGAGAGAGACAGAATAGGGTCAGAGTAAGGGGCCAAGGATCCCCCAAAAGTTGCTACTTTCCATATAAATGGATGACTCAAATGAGAGGGGAGCAGAATAGAGCCAGGGTAAGGGGCCAAAGAATCCCCAAAAGTTGCTACTTAGGAAAAACATAAAGTAGTTTTACCTAAGTATTTTTGTTTCTATTTTTATTTTTATTTTAAAATTTAGTAAAAATTTATTTATTTTTATTTTTGTTCCTTTCGTTTTTTCAAATTTTAAGAAAATTAGAAGAGTGAATTTTTTTTATAGATAATTTTTCGAGTAACACTAAAAAGTAGAATTGTAGTTAAATAAGCGTGGTAGTCTATACCACTCGTTCACTAAATAACATTATCCTCCACTAATCCTCCAATGACCTCCCTTGATTAAAATTCTCTTAATCTAGTCAAACGAGCATACAATTGGATCACACCCCTTAAGGAGAGACTCTTACACTATCATTTGTTGCCTTGTAGGACGTCACTTTCAGTTTCTTGTTCATTGGAAACAAACCAATAAATAGTCTTAATAAGACAAAGCTCTCAACTTTAGATCCATGGAAGTGGCGAACTAGTTTGTCTCCTAGTAGCCACGGGATTGGAAGCACCACAAAAGGACACCATTCATCCGAAGTTCCAAAGCATGCGCGAGAGTTAATTTCAATTGGCGTAGCTAATTGGTAACTGTAAAGCAAGTGCAAGAGTACAAACTTGTGTTATGGTCTACGAGAGGGAGAGTGCAAATTGATATATAAAATTCCAAAAAATTAGAGAGTGAAGCATGTATGCAAGGGTGTCGATTTAAGGGTGTTCAGGTAAATAGGGGAAAACCAATGGGCAATTAAGTAAAGATGGAGGTGAGCTGTGTACGAAAAAACGACAACTGGGGGAGGTAAGCGACAAGTTGGCCTGCTACCAACAATAGTTTGACCAATGGCAATGACCACATAAATTAACAATATCGATTTATACATGTGGGTGGATAATTATTAATTATTTTTTATTTGTTTACGCTTTGTCTCAGTTTCAATCAATCATTTTCTATCAGTAAAATGTAATAATAATTAAATATTAAATATAAACTAGTACAAGAGTAAATTATTATAAAATTCACAATTAAAAAAAAAGACTTGAACAAGACGAGCGAACCGGCCGCATCCCATCCTAGCTGGCAAATGGATAAAGTTGAGATAAACGATATGTCCTTTCAGACATTCATCTTCCCTATTTACGGGATTGCCCTTTTAAAACCCTGAGATTATGACCCCTTTAGCCCTTTTTAAATTCCCACGAGAAGCTGCACGCGCAAAATGATCTATCCTACGGCAGGCCGCTGTCACAAACATGTAATTGTTGCGCAATGTATAACTTTTTAAAACGCCAAACGTTACCTATCAAATAAGCTTATGTTATATTTGGTTGGACTTATATTAATAAAAATTTTATTAGTCAAATTTTTTAGAATAATTTTTTTAAAAATTAGTTAATTATTTAACTATCATTTTAAAAAAAGCTTTTAACAAAAATTTCATACAATAGATTGTTTAACCATATAAAAACAAAAAGAATTGTTAATTTTAACTATATTTTATCTTATAATAAAAAATTTTATGCATATACACAATGACGGAGCTACATACAAACTTGGGGAGTCACTGGGCCCCCCAAGTTTTTTAAAAAAATTATTTTTAATATATATATATATATATAAAGATAGAGTTATTTAAGAGTCAGTGGTATACTGGGCCCTCCAAAATTTAAAAAAATTAAATTTTAGGTCCCCTATTTTAAATTCCTAGCTCCGTCACTAGATATACATATTTTTAAAAATATATTAAACAATATATAAAGTACAATATAATTTTAAACTATATGAAACTTAAATAAAAATTCTAATTGAAACTGAGAATTTAAAAAAAATTAAAACATTCTAACTGAAACCTTGGAAATATTTTTATAATGAGATATGTGTGAAATAAAAAATAAAACAAATTACGTATTTGTTATTATTAACCAATACGTCTTTTTTTGTCAAAAAAAAAAACCAATGCGTCTTTTATAAATAAAAATTTGAATTCAACACTCTTTTTGTTTTTTACGAAATAAGTGTCAATCATTGATTAGCTTTAAGTTATTATCTTATTATAAATTTT
>JANZLX010000003.1:10990015-11014184 GCA_025531955.1 Erythroxylum orinocense | reverse complement strand
TTAGGAAAGCATAAAATTTGAAATAAAAATTGTTTAGGAAGTGCTTTATTTTATGAATTATATATGTAATTTTCATATTTATTTAATGAATTATTATTTTATATTTTCAGTGGTCCTCAAGGATTTTTTTTAAAACTATTATCTTATGTATTTAGTGAGGTTATTATTTTATCCCATTGGTTCAAGTTGGGACTCAAAAAAATTATTATTTAATCAAAATTATTAATTTATCGAATATTTATTTATCGAAGTTTTACTATACATATGATTATGTCCAAAATGACCTCTGTATTATACAGAAATAAAGCTGTGTATTATCGAACTTTCTTAAATGTCGTGATTTCAACTTACGATAAGATTATGTATATATTCTATATAATTATTTATTTCATAAAAGTTGATTGTAAAATTGTACTCCTGCAGTTACAGAGTAAAAAGAGATCGATATCTTTGTCGCGTTGACGGTTAATGTCATAAACATTATCCACCTAAATAATGAGCCGGAGCACCCAAGGTGAAGTCGGTCGGGTCGGGTTGGGTGGGAGATGATAACGTCTCTCTCTCGTAGCTTTATTGATTTATGATTTAAACAAGGAAGAGACGACCCCACAAGGATTGATCATGGTTGTTGGTTAAGGATAAGGCTCAACAATTCAACGGTTGGCATGAGTTAATCGTGGGACCCACCAATGACCCTGTAAGCTAGCTGTGCTTGCGAGCCCATGGTATTATAGATTAGTACTTAGATGGCATTCTGCTGCTGTGCATGTGTACGTGTATGTATATGTACTCTTCCCCTCGGAGTTTTGGTTGAATGGGTTGGCCTATAAACTACCAGTGTCCAGATTCCCCAGCAATTAATATGATCCACCACTTTTCAATTTGAGCGGTTCTTGTTCATCTATTGCTTGAATGTACATGACAGCATAGGGTAATATTTTATGTATAGCAAAAAACTTTAAACATTGTAGACCATTCCTACTTCTAGGCTGGACGCATGAGGTACAGTTAGTGCATGTGTTGGTGGTCTGCTGTTCCTTCTCAGGAACTCGTATCCATAGTTAATTACAAGCTTCTTTATCATACTAGATCCTTGTTTGGCTCTCATGTATGACTGCCCAAGTATGTATGCAATTCCAGCTTCCCTGGCCTCCATAAGCTCCTGTAACTCCTCCTTTGCACCTATGTCAATCTTTGGGCTCTCTGGCACGATAAATCTTACTCTTTTCCTGGGTTTCATGCCTTTTGGTGACCTTATTTCTCCCAGTTTTGACGTGCTTGCCAAGTCGGCGCTCTCAACAACATCCGCATCGTCTTCACCCAGTTGGACTCCATTGGCATGGGTCGAACATGATCCCACCACAGTCATCTTGTCGTCTTCCTTCCCCACATCTTCGTTTGCTACATTTGATTCAATGCTCTGTGATCGGATGTATTCTGCTATGCTGCATACAAGATCCTTCTCAAACTCCATATCATCTTTGTGGACATCCCGATAACCGTATCTTACAATGCACCTGTATAGCCTGTATTCTCTGGGGCCGATATGACCTATTAGAAATCGTTCCTCAGGTCTGACATGGGGAACTGGGACAGACTTGATGCACAAGAAGACTAGGACTTGGTGAAATGCTGGAAGATTGGTGACGAAGTGGGAAAAAATAGCTGGGATTCCAGCAACAAGCTCAGTGTGTATGATGCCGAGTCCTCGGACACGTACAATGCCAAGGCTGGGGCCCAAGCCAAGTAGCCAGTTAATGGAGACCTTGTTCTGGACATCAAACTCATACTTCTTGAGTGTTCCATAATGCCATGCACACATTATGATTAGGAAGATGAATGAGAGAGCAATAGGAACCCAGGCCCCTTCTGTAAACTTTATCAATGAAGCTGAGAAGTAGAGAGCTTCAATTGTGCCAAAAAACAATACGAATCCAATGGCAAACAAGACACTTTTGTTCCAGCATAAGACGATGACCAGAGACATTAGGCATGTAGTAACAAGCATAACAGTTATGACTGCCAAGCCTGTCCAACATAAGAAGTAAATATCAAGAACTTGATCCTATATGATGCAGAAAAAAGCAATGATTATATTCAAATTTTGATAGCTATCACAAAATCAATCTGTATGATGATGAGATTAATTTTCAAATTTCAAGAAATATCAATGATTAATTAGTATTTTAATATAATCATTTTACAGTATCAGCGGTGCTAAAATGTATAATGTTTCCAAAATCTCTACTTACTTGAATAAGGACACATGTCATCGTCCACAAAATCTTGAGGAACAAACATATGACATAAGGTTTCTATATATATGTATTACAAGATATAAAATTGGTATTGGGGAACCAAAACAAGGTTTATGGTCATACCTGAAGCATTACCCATGCGCTTTGTGTCTCTAAAACCAATTGTAACAGCCAAGCATAATAACATTAAGGTCCAGTTGATCTCTGGAATGTAAATTTGACCATGGATTTTTGATGAAGTGTGAACTATTTTGACCCTTGGGAAGCAACCCAAAGCAGAGCACTGTTTGATAATTGAGAAAGTTCCAGTGATGATTGCTTGGCTTCCCACCACGGCAGCTAGTATTGCTATGACCAGAACTGGCCATCTCAATTTATCTGGGAGAATATTAGAGGACACTTCTGGTTAGTAGAAATTTGCTAATTCTCTAAAATCATGTAATCTTGACTAAATAATTTGAGGTACGCTACCTGGTACAGATACATAAAACCCAATTCGATATACACTATCCATATTATGATGCTGAGACAGGTAAGCAGCCTGCCCCATATATGCAAGAATCAGGGAGGGATAAACTACAGATGTGAAAGCAATCTGCAGAAATGCAAGTCAGGCATCAGATAAACCTCTCTATCCTATATTAGCACTAAGCTGAAGAATATGGAGATTTGTTCTCTGTTTTTTTTTTTAAATTGTAAGGGTAATATCGATAAAGAAAGATGATCAAGGAACAAGGCTTATTTAGCTTTGATTTCCCATTAGAAAAGGGAAAATTTCCACTCAGTCTAATAGCTAAGATGATAAGAAATTAACATAGGACATTCGAGACTGTATTATCAAAAGACTTAATGAAAACGTTACGCCAAAGAACTTAAAATGGACCTCAAATCAGTCTATTCAATAACACGTGCAATTCCATAATCCTAATCACCACAGAGAAGCCGGGCTGACATAACCTACCAAGTAGTGTACAGCTTCAGAGAAGTCAGTTCAATTTGCTTCATACAGAGCAGAAAATGAATATGAGCATCATATACCATTTGATAAGCAGGCTTGTTGATAGCCGCTATTTGTAGGCTAAAGTTTTTAGTAAGGTGTTAGAAAAGAAAATTTGTGGTTTAAGGTTAATTGACACAATAAATGCTCGTAATGCACATTAGATGGCAGAAGCCTAGACTCACTAACCAGTATAAGAATCAAGCACACCAACTTAATTGAAAAAGGAAAGCTTGAATGCACCTGAAGATTGGGTTCTGCAAGAGTTTACCTTAATTGATAATTGTGAAAAGTGCCCAAGATCAGCAAACATGGCTTCTGACCCTGAATGATGAAAAGTTGTATTAGCAAAAATGAACTTATACCTTCACTCGAAATGTTGGAAGAAAATGAGTGAAGATATTTACCTGTTATGCACAACAATATCCCACCCAAGGACATCCAGCCTCCCCTCTGAGTTTTCCTTAAAAACTTGAACATGTAGTATGGTGATAGAGCTTGATACACATGAGGATTCCAGTGTATTATGTTATATATCCCGATTGCACTAATGCATAGTAGCCATATTAGGACCACTGGAGCAAACAAGAAACCAACCCTGTGGGTGCCATAATGCTGAAGGGCAAATAAGCCTATTAATATGACGCATGCAACTGGAACTTCTATATCTGCAATAAGTGTCAGGTAGTTATGAAGCAATATATCAAGAAATAGAAGTAACTTTTCTGAGACATATTTTAGAAGTAAATGGTAGGTAGTGCACAATACTGAGAAATCAATAGGCTAAGAGCAGCAGAAGCAAGAGCAAATAACGAAGAAAAAGAAAGTGCTACTGAAAATAGGCCTGTTTTCCAAAGAGCAATTCAGCCTAGCATTGCTCATATTTTATGAACTGTGAATCAGAACAGTATCATTTAGCAGCAAGAAGAAAACACTTATTTTTGGCATACAAAATGTTCTAACACTATCCTTTTGAGTTCCATGTCATGCCAAACATAACATAATTCTGCCAAATATACTTTTAGGGGGAGAAGCAAACATCAGGACCTTGACTACCTATGCCTAGGACTGGTATTGAATCTACTTTCTAGCACAGTGATAACTCCAGGAAACTAGGAGTGATTTATTAGGAGATGAGCCTGGGGAAAGTAACTTTAGTGACTGCATTCTTTACCCTCTTCCAAACCAGGGTCCCTTTGCACAGTTCGATCCATCTAAAGCAGACATAAGCCAAAAATATGAAAGGTAAAGCTTTTCAAAAAGCTTTGACTAATTCAGCTCCTCTTAGGATATGCATCTGACCCACCAACAAGCTTAGCTGTTGGCACCTTGTAAAAATGTAACAAGGACCCATGTCAGCCGACAAACAGCTCACCACGGATTGACACAATCTTGAGACTAAACAGTCAATCTTCTGTTAATAAGTACTTATATGCAGGGAATTAATTAGGTATTAGGCTTAGATATTTTCTTGAGCTGCTCTTCTTTGTAACTTGATCATACCTCTTATAAGTTGCAATGAGAAAACTTTGCTTTCGTGGAAACAAAAGATTGATGAAAAATCTACACAACTATCTGATTTAGAGCTCTTATCATTCTTTCTGAGCTGTGGATCACTGCTACTATTTTAATGGAGAGAAAATACCTTATAGTCACAAAGGAAAACTAAAAAGAGGTGAGAAGGATTTCACCAGTCCAATCATATTCTAAATGTTGTAGACTATTCATGACTGTGTCAGGATGTATATTTGTCTTTAAAGGTTTATGAAATACACGGCGGAAAATTTACTACAGCATAAAAAAGAATTCAGGCAACAAGTTGCAAACTTACGGGAATTCAAACAAGGAACGGAACTCATCATTGAAAATTTCAGAAATACCAATTGTAAGTCATGGAAAGAGTACTGCAGATGAACATATGGCGCAATGACTTGAGCAATGCCCAGACTATTAAAACATGTCAATCAAGACCGATCCTTCTTGAAGCTAAAAGGAAAGATCAAACTATCAACATATCAGAGCAAAAGTGGAAAGAAAGGCAAATCTTACATTGATGATGCTCTTTTGCCGTCGAGAGCTCAAGGCCGGAAACCGCAGAAAATACTGTATAAATACCACCAATCGAAAAATTAGTTCTAGAAGAGCAAAGAACTCGGTTGTATATTCAGATTTGTATGGGCAAGTAAAAAAAGAAAAAAAGAAAAATGGTTAAAACGCACCGGAAATAGCAGGCGTGAGGACCCCATCACCGATAACCATACAAGTTCCAATCAAAGCCAACACAAGCAAAAACCTCTGTAACACCCTACGCTTCTCCAAAGTAGATTTCAATCGAGACCCAAAACTTGTCTTTGGTGACAAACTAACGTTATCTTTCTTGTATTCGTATAGTTCCTCATCTGCCACCTGACAATTTGGCAAGGAGTTGACTCGGGCGTGTCGGCAGAGCAACGAGTACAAAGCAAAAGTCCCTCCCTCGCCATTGTCATCAGCTTTCAGCACTATGAACACGTATTTTAACAAGGGGACCAAAGTGAGAGTCCAAAACACAAAGGAAAGAACCCCATAAATTTCTTCGTTAGTCTCAGAGTGGTGAATATCCTCAGCGAACGTGCTCTTGTATACGTATAATGGCGAAGTGCTTAAATCACCATACACAACTCCAAGACTTTGATACGCCAGAGTTAAAACTGTCTTCCATGATTCCCTCTGCATGAAAAGCTTCGATTAGATTATACAACGAAAACGAGCTAAGTAATTGAATCGGTAACCAAATAATTAGTACATCAAAAACCACTAACTGCGGCTTAACTAATTGAAAATATAAATTCTGGCCTAGTTGAAAAATCGAAGAATCAATGCCAACTCGCTCAATTATGTCTCTCCTTCATCCTACATCAAAGGGAAGACCTTGTTGATATAAACTGAAAAAGATCGACACTTGGTTGCATATAAGTGAAGCACACCCATCTCACCTTTGCATGGTTTGGATAAATCCCAGTTTCCAGATCCATGACCGAGTCCTCAGAGCTTGAAAAGTTTCATCATTTTCAGCAAATGAAGCGATTCAACGATAACCCACTTGCCAAAACACACCCCCCTCGGTTAAAACTTACTCAGACACAACATACGCATGCAATTCAACCGAAGCGAGACTTACAACATTTTATATATATAAAGATTGAAACTTGTCTAAGGTACGGCGAAAGTAAGCAACGGTTGAACAACCAGAAATGCAGACAGAAGAAGAAGAGACACGAAGCACTAGGAAAGGATGTGATGGACACTGGAACTGGAAATCAGAGAACCAAAGATGGAGTCTTTTGGATACAAATATAATAATAATTCAGGGAGTGTCAGATAGAGATAGTTTGATTTTGGTTTGTAGCTGGTGAGTGATAAGCATTAATCTTCTGGATTGTCAAACTCTAAGCTTGTTTTAGAGTGTCCTTTTTTAAAATTTTTTTATAGGAACAATTGTGAAAGAGAGGAGAAATATCCACACAGTGAAGGAGCTGAAAATGGCAACGTGCTCTGCAATTGAGCAGGCAAAATCGGTACTTTAGCATCTAATGCTAATGCCTACTATACCATTGCCATATGCCCTCTTACTTTCTCTCCAAGGTTTTGGCGTGACTCGGTTGGTGTACACCGTGTTGACGCGGCCATAAAAGTAGCGGGGAAAAAACTAACCGAAGTTCTTGAAGTCGTTCATCAATAAGCAGCCCTTTAAGTTCCACGTTATTCGTACTTTTCATTCACTCTCATACTATTAGTAGTTTGATTAACCCAAGAGGAAAAAGATTTTATTGAGTGTAGGACTGAAATATATTAAAATAATCATAGGAAGTATATTCTCAAGGAATAAACCAATTGCTAGTTTCCAGTTAAATGGCTAAGTTGTATAAACCTATTGGTAGTTTCCACATAAATGGGTAAGTTGTAACTTGTAGATAATCATAATCTTAATCAGAATATAGCTGAAAAGAAAATGGTAATCAGTAATTATAACCAACGTTGCTTATAAAAGTGTTAATCAGTGGTGGAAAAATTGCACTGAATGTGAAATGGGGTTGCCATGAATGATAAGAGCGCTGTCGGTTCATTATAACAGCTGCTTTTTATAAAGTGGTGGTATGAAGTTGCTTTCAAGGTAATTATCTAGTCAAATTTGAGTGACATCACGTTGACCAATATTGTATGTTCACTCTCTTCCTGCCTTATTTTTTGACCCTTTGAGAAAAAGAAGGAATTGCAAATATTGACGGAGGAAATGAAATAGACCATAATTAGTAGACACTTAGGTATCAGTTTAGATTTTTTGTCTAATATTATGATATTTTATTGTGTCTAATAAATTCTAATCATTTATTTATATGAGTCTCGCAAAAAATTCGCGTGAGACCTATAAAATAAATAGCTAAAATTTCATGAGATAGAATAAAATAGAGTAGAACTAAACAGAAAATCTACACTCAACCTTGAGAAACCTTTCCTTGTCTAGCTTATGGCATCTGCAAGGAAAACCACTAACACTATCAGACGATTAGGCCTCTTTTCAGCCACAGTAATAATAAGATATTGGTACTTTACACTATATTAGATTTTCCCCCTCAACTTAAGATCTTGTAGATTTCCAAAGTTTTGACCTGAATCACTAGTTCACTAATGTCCTTAAACGACTGATACTAATAAAAGAGACATAACCAACTGCACTGGTCGCCCCACACAATGGTTATACTTATAAAGCCAAGGCCAAGGCCACACTCTTTGAACTACTCAACTACAAGATATTCAGCGTTTTGGTGGATAAAGAATAGGCCAGCAAACTCTCACAATGCTTATACTTTTTGTTCAACTTCCCTTGATTAACAAACCAATGAGGTGAGGTGAATGCTGCAGAATTACAAAGTATTACGACTTTAAGGGTATGTTTAGATGTGGGTGGAAGGATGGAAGGGAATGGAATGGAATGACCCAAATGACTCAAGTATGTTTGGGAGTTTATTTTGAAACAAGATGGAATGACAATTAATGGCTTTGGAAGCCATCCTTTGCCATCCAAAATTCAATATTTTGTGACCCCCCAAATTAGGGGGTCAGGGATGGAATGACATAGCTTGCCTTCCAACTCCTAATTTAATGACAAAAATATCCTAAAAAATTAATAAAATTACAATCCCAGTCCAGCAAATACCTACGCGGCAACATGTTATTACGTCCATTGTGTTTCTCCTTCAACTGGCTTCTTCCATTGATGAATGTTTTTCTCCACAGTTGCTAGGGTTATCTGTCTTTGTTTCATCAGGTAAGCATCGACTATTTTTCTGTGTTTATCTTCTTGACATTTTTTATATGTGAAGAAATCAAAAATTTTTATTGATGCTGGTGTTGTCTTCTTTGTTCATCGATGGACGTGTGCTTATTATGTGTTATGTGTTTGGAAAGTTTTGTAAATCGAAGGATATGTGTTTTATCCTATGTTATGTGTTTGGATTGCATACAATTTGAAATGCTTTCGGATTACTAAAATAATTTCATGACAACTATGCATATTTTATTACAAGGGTAATTTTGAAAAAAAAAATATTATAAGTCATTCCATTTTATTCATTTTTAGTATCACTTCCAAACAATGATCAAAGGAGTCCCTCACTTATTTTATTTAAACTTCCAAATAATGAAGTGGCCTATTTCATTCCATTCCATTCCACTCCGTTCCATTAATTGTCATTCCATTCTATTCCATCCTAAACTTTCAAACATACCCTAAAACTAAGAGCAATATATAATATTTGTATGTATAAAATAAAACAAATCACACAAGTAATTGTTGAAGCATTATAAAAGACAACCCCACTCAAGATTTGCTATATCGTTTACTATACTAAACGGCAATTAACTTGTCTTTGTCAATACCATGCCAGTAACCATTAGGAAACATCACTGTCTTAACTCTTTAACATAATGGACAGACAGACAGCTACAGCGACAAATTAATATCGCAAACTCCAGAGACTTCTAGGAAATTAAGAACCTAATTTCTCCTTGTTATAACGTGTCTGAAGGGCAAGGGGTTCCACGATCCAATTTGGGTTTTCTGAGTCAAAGTTTGTTTGTTTTTAGTTAATTTCGTTCGTATCTTGATTGGTGATCTAATGTATCGTTTTGATTATCATATGGAAGTAAAGATTTGATTATATATTAAAAAAAGGATTATAATAAGAGTGCGGCCAAATAAGAAGTTGTTCTGAATTGGTAAGCATGCATGTATGTTAAGAAATAGAGACAGCTGGCTGAGTAGGTATGTATGCACGATCACAATCATAAAACAAATAATCATTGGTGGCTGGCTAGGTGTTGCATTCTTTGGGTCATAACAAGACTAATAACGGGAGTGTTTAACTATTTGGTAGCTGGGACGTCGGTCCATGTTAATCTGAAGTTTAGTGTCAGACCGTCGTCTCCTCCTCCCTTGTCGCCATCAAACAAGTATCATGTCTAGAGATCTTCAGTCAGATCAAAAACTTACCGGAGGTGACTTGTATCTGCTCAATTTCAGAGTAAATAAGGTTTCAGATGTGGTGATCCACAGTTGTATTTTGGGGGTGAGTATTATTAAAAAAAGAAGAAGAAGAGGAAACATAATTTTCTGATTTATTACCATTGCATATTTTCCTTACCTAAGGTTGTATTTTTCACTTGTGCTACATAAGTTAGTGCGGCAGAATCAACTATATTTGTTGCTGAATAATATTTGACAGTCAAATTAATGTGCGGGATGACAATTTTAATGACCTAAATGATTAGAGTAAAATAATTGAAAATTTAATTGATTAAAATAATAACGTTTTAATTTTTTATTTGGTCCATGACTATTTTCATTAAGGTAAAAAGGACAAAAATAATTTTAACGTTTACTGTAGGACCTCACCCTCTCGAGCCTCGCGTCCACAGGGCCTTGACCTCTCGGGCCTTGCACCTATCCGTTTGTAGATATTGTCTGCTTTAAGCCTCGGCCTTGCACCTTCACAGTTTTATTTTTTAAAATAACTTCCCAAAAGATCACCCATCTTGATACTGCTCTGACCTTATTACATTTAACTTCAAAGTTTTGATGAGATCCAGTGTATTAAGGTATGAAAAATGCATTTACAAGGGAAAAATATCCACATCCTTATAAGAGGTGTTTCATTCCTCTTCCCAACCGATGCGAGATCTTACATTTACAAGCTTGACATTAACATTGATTGTATTCAAATTAAATCATAAAGTTTTATAAACGTTTAAATTAAATCTTACGTGCAAGAAAATTTTAATAAAAACTTATCGTAGTAAGTTTTTTGTCTCATCATTACGACATGACATAAATAATAATATTTTATCTTTAAAATAAGCGAATAATGTCACATGTACAATATTTACATAGCATTGTAGAGCTTAATCATAATTTTTTTTAAAATATAAAATATTATAATTAATACGATCATAGTTGTATCTTAAATTGCAGTGTCCTAGATAAATTGCAAAAGGACAGATGGGGATAGTAAAATTAGAGTTAGATAAAAATAATTTAAGTATTTAAAATTAAGAATAAAATAACATTAACAAAATAATTTTATTAATTTAAGTTTTTAAAAATTATGATTTAAATCTTATTAGAATTCATCCACATAAGATTTAATTTGGATGTTTGTAAAATGTTAGGGTTTACTTTAAATATCAGCTAAATGAACAATATTACTAACGAACAATGCTTGATCATGAACAATCAATCTATGTAAAATATTAAACAATACCTATTTAACCCAAAATAAAATTTCCATCCTTCCAAGTTCATCAAAGACTAAAAATTCTCTTCTTTGACAAATACTTAATTCAGAAATATTTTAAAAGTTTCTCAAATATTGTTTTAAGATTAAAAGATTTTATTTAAAATTTAAATAAAATTTCTCTTGCTTATAAAAGAATTTATACATTATGCACTACATATAAATGATAAATTAACATCTAATTCATCGTAATAACTAAGACAAGGTTATAAGAAATATTACAGTAATTTTTACATATGAAATTACTTCTTCCTTTCTTGTTTTTTCTTTTGAAATGTTGTCATGTGCGCTCAACGCATATTATTCATGTCCAAAGATAAAAACGTCATACAAAAAATGTGGAGGACATATCTCCCATTCAAGATTAGACATAAAATTGGCCACCCTAGCTATCTTATAAGCAACCTGATTTGCTGATCTCTTAATAAAAGCAGTGGAAATAAACTGATGCTCGTTAAGAAGAACTTTACAATCCTCAATAATCATCAAAAAATAAGAACGAAAATTATGTACAGATGTCAAGAATTGAGTAATTATTTGACAATCCATTTCCAAGCAAATAGGAACAAAAGTGAGGCTTTCCCGAAAACATAATGCTTCACCGATTTGAGGATCCCTCCATCTCGGTAAAATCATTAACTTGCCCGCACAGTTTAGCCCTTTGCAATTCCGGATCACCATTCCCAATCCATAAAAACCAGAAGATAAAAGCGTCACGTCTACATTACACTTAAACTGATTCAGTTGTGGAGCTTGTCATTTGGATGGATTTATGGATTGAATCTTTGCTGATGTGTTGTTTTTCTATGTTGAGCAAACTTTAAAACTCTCTTGAATTGTATAATTTAGTGCTCCATTTTGGTCATCTTGATCTTTTGATTACTTTGCGCTTCCATTGAACTTGATATTTGACCTTTTAGTTAAATTGTTGATAAGTTATCTTATTTATACCACTAAAGATAAAAACATTAGTAGTAACCTATTTGATTACCAACAAAATTATAAGTTAGAACCTCACTTAGTCTAATAAGAATAAAAATATTAGCTAACTTGAGATAATCATTTTAATCAGAAAGTTGTTATTGGTGAGAATGTAAGGGATGTCTTTAGAATTGTTATTGCTAAGAAAGTATATAAAGATATGGAAATATGGGAATGATTGCTAGATGATAATAATTCGAACGATGTGAATAATGACCATGAAGAAACATATAATATATTGGCATAAGTAATAATTATGAATTGTTTTAAAATTTCAAATATAATAAACTCTTCTTTTAATTACATGCATGTGTAATAGCATGTTAAATTTAGAGTGAATTTAATTTAAGTGGCGCTCCACTTCAACAAATAAAAATAGATAATTGACTGCTAAATTATATTTGATATAAATTTAATTATTTTATATAATTTTAGCTAGTATTATGAAATTAACCCAATTTTCATATATAAAATCCAATTTACTCTAAAATAAAATGGAAGTGACACCTATAAGAAATGATATTTTAAACCTTAAATTTAAGGTCTTATTAATTTAACTTTCAGTCTTCACTAAATGTTGGGTAAATACAGACTTCTGAATAAGTAAATGTAAGTAGCGTCTATCCATAGATTACATCCCAACTGATATTGCATTGATGCCTCAAATCAAATTACCAATCAAGCCCTAAAGTTTCACAAAATAACTATGTATATGTCATATACCTGTATGATCAAAATAAAAGATTTTCTGTTTAACCAGCACTTTACTTTTTACAGGTTGATCTGGTGTGAGCGAAGATTAGTCTAAAATTGGATGGATTAAAGACACTTTTCACAGTTGAAATTTTCTTAAAACATGGGTTAAAAAAAACAAAAGAAAAAGACGCTTTTGAAGAACAAAAATTGATTACGTCCTGAGCAGGTTATAGAACTCCCACGCCACGCCAAGGCCAAAAAGTTGGACCACTATTTATTCTTTATAATATGGTCCCCTCACACCTTCCCCACATATGAACATTTTAAGAAAGAGTCTTGATTTTTGAGAACGGTATAGTCTAGAAGGAGTAAAGATTCAGTGACTTATCAATCCTCTTTTGTCCAGAACAGATGAGGCTTAGGAGTATGGAGGAAACAAGCAACCCCCGCATGACAAATGATGCATGTCAGGGACTTGGTCTGATTACAAGTCAAGTTTATGGTTTTTGTGCTTGATGGTGTACATAAAAGGGGCTGATCTTTCGTGATGTGGATCCACACCAATGAATGACTCAGATGTAAAAAGGACAGAGTAGGAATAGGAGAAGGAGAGGAGAAGATTTAAGGGCGTACATGAAGAAGGGAAAACTGGATCAGTAGACGTATAGTATTATGCATAGCTTAGAATAATATATGAAGGGTACAGTATGTTGAAACCACCGGTTTCGTTAAGAAATTAAATGTCATTATGCATGATGGTTGATCATTTGTGGTAACTCTTACATTAACAAAGGGCTTCCCGTCATCACGCAGCCAAGAATTGTTGATGGATTGGAATCAAACATATGATTGAACACCAAAATCGAATCAATTTGTTATGAAATCAAGAGTCAATGCAACAATTATAGTGCCTCCCAAGGAAGAAACACACCAGTAAGTGGCTTCAAATGCTACTCCAAAGTGGACCATAGTAATTAATTGGAGCCAAACCACCAACGACTTCCACATTGCTTTTAGTATCACAGGGTAGACTATGGTAAGACTAAAGATACTTAAAGTTTAATCACCAATGTCACTAAATGTCTGCTTAGATGAACTTTTGAGAGGTCAATAAATGTTTTATTTTACCACAAAATTCTTAAAAAAAGAGAGTGTTTGACTGTGAAATAAAAAACACTTCTTTAATAGATATAATTTTTTTACAGCCAAAATATAACTTTTTAAGAAGCTCAAATTTAGAGCTTATTTAAAAAATGTTTTTTCATGTAGATTTTTCTGATTAATTAATAAGCTTATTTTTTAGTTCATTTTATCTTTATGTTTTACACATAATTTTCACAAACTTATCTTCTTGTTTATTATGTACTTAACTATTTACTCAACTTGGATATTTATTTTGAGATTTATATAATATTATTTGACTTTTTTATATGTTTTAATATTTATTTTCGATATTAGTTTACTTATGTTATAATCTATATAAAAGATTTGATTAGATATATTTTCATTTATGTTTCATATGATTTAAAATTATATAATAATTAATATATTGTATATTGCTTAATATACTTTAAATAATATTTATATGCATAAATAATTTTAATTATAAAATAAAACACAATTAAAATTAAAAATATTTTTTATTTTTATATTTTCCAAAAAAAATCTCTACGCAGACGGCTGAATTTCAAAATCCAACAGAACTTGCAGAAATAAAAGCTGAAAGGGCCCATGTCCCATCTACCTACTTCTGCAGGAAACTCCAAGCGCCATGTCCAAATTAGTTATTGTTACTCGTGTCTTGTTATGGTGGAGTAAACAACTGAAAAACCACAATTAGTAGTTCATGATATGTTAATCTTATAACACACACACAAACAATTAGAGGGCTGTGCTTGAATTAATCAAGTGCGACAAATAAATAAGGATCCTCCTGATCCTTCACCACATTCCAGCACTGCCTCCAACTCAGTCACTCTCATGACCTAACATGAACACTCGTGGGCATGACAAGTAGACATATCTTAACATCTTTGTGAATTGTGACGTCTCAAAAGGACACGTGTCAAACCATTGCATTGGTCCCTAAGTGATGACGCAATGGCCTGTATTCCCTGTTTTACCTTTTCATTACAACTCATCCCTATCCTGCCTCATGCCACTCTTCCTTCCACAACAAAAGAGTGGAGACACACGTGCCAATTCCTTGGCTGCTTAGGAGTTTGCTTAACCATCCTTCATTTCCCAAGTGCCAATCTCCACGTTCCTTCGCCTTCTTTCTTACGAAAAGAAAAACTATACATCAACATGTCTGTTGTACATGCCAATTTAACCAAGACAGAAAAGGTGAGTAAGCACAATTGTATACAATTTGGAATTGGGATATTCCCTCCTGACACAGAAGTTATTTGAAAATTCTTAAAAAAAATCTACAAGTTGCGTTGCGTGAATGTCATGTAGCAAATTGCAGCTTCAAAGGTAGAGTCTTGAGGGATAAGCAACAGAGGAGTTGTTAGTGCTGTGCCCTTTTGTCACTGCTTTTGCTATGTCCGACAACCTGAAATCGACCCCAGAGACTTTAGCCACTTTCCCTACCACACACGTGCATCTCCCAACAACTGCAGGAGGACGAATGGAAGAGCAAAAGGTTCCACAAAAACAAGACAAGAAAAAGATGTGCTAATATGGACCAAACTCTTATATCAACCAGTCCAAGGCCCATCATGATTCATCTCCATTCTCCAGCCAGAACTGGTTTGCTGCTTTCAACATTGGAAATAACACCTCTGAAGTCTTATTCTCAGCTTTGACTATGTTGTATTTGTTCAGAGTTATTTACAGGACAAACGAGTCGAAAATTAAGCTATTTATGCCTGAGAATAACAAAATCTATCAAATGAAAACTATTCATGCATTTTTATGTCCGTTCCTCAACATCCCAAGGACTAAAATCATCTTAAGATAATGTTGTGGAGTTGCATGAGAATTGAAATCTCTAACCCAGGACAATGGTTTCAGTCTAGAAGCCACGATAGGTGGCTAAAAATGTTCCTACAGATTCGACTAGCTAAACTACTTCGGAGTCCTAGACCATGTATGTCATCCCAACTTGCAAGATATTCATGTGAGGTACTTTTAGACTGGCAGTGCCTCCTCTACAGTTTCTTCTCAAGAAGGCATAAAAATAATTGATGACTAGCTTCTTCAGGAAAAATGAATTCTTCTTTGCCCTGACGTCTCCATGAGCAAGCAGATAAGTAAATCCTGAATCAATTGCTTCTTTAAGGGCTGCAAGTTCATACTCCAGACTGGGGTCTTCATCTGAGGACATGATGCTAGATGGCAATGCAGTGGGAACTTCTTCTGAAGTAGTTCCCTGTTCTTCAAGTCTTCCATCATGCATTAAGGGAATCCTAAGCTCGTCATAGGCATCACCAGTTGGGGCTCCAGAATCTCTTGACCTCACTGAACCACCATCCATTTCCTGAAGGCTGCTCTCCAATGCAAGATCTTGAGCTTCTCTACGCAAGAACTTCTCAAGGCTTTCAACCAAAAGTTGCTCGAATGCACTATGATCTTCCTTCCTGACATCTTTGTAACCATATCGAGCAACACACCGGAACATATGGTAGTCCTTTGAGCAAACTCTTCGGAAAAGAAATCTCTCTTCTTGAGGAACCACAGGAACAGGAACATACTTGATGCACACGAATATTATAGTAGAGTGGATAGCTGGAAGACTCAGTAAAAACTGTCCAAAACTAGAGGGAATGCCCTGTACAAGCTCATTGTATAGCAAACCAATTCCAGGCACTCGTACAGTCCCAAGGTTGGAACCAAGCTCAAGCATAAAATCCATGGATATCTTCTCGCTGACCTCACTTTTATACTTGAGCACACTCCCATAATTCCAAACGTACATCACACATAGAAAGCAAGTAGCAAAAACAAGCGGAAGCCAACCGCCCTCTTTGATTTTAGATAGAACTGCAGACATGTAAATGAGTTCTACTGTGCCAAACACAAGCGGAAAACACAAAGCCAGAAACAAGTTGGTCTGCCAGATAAGAAGCATCACAAGAGTCACCAAGGTGGTGCTCACCATCATTACACCAACTTCAGCTATACCTACAAGAACAACAATAAATTGTGTCAGAATATTTGCCATAAGAGATTTCGTGAGATAATCTCCTCCCCCTATGAACAGGACCTCAAGTTAACAAGAAACAAGACAAAATCACTTTCCATGACTTTTGCACATCAGCAGCATTGCTACTGGGAATTAGTTGGCAGCAGCAAAACATAAGCTAAGGCAGCAATAAAGTAGAAGGAAAAAATAAAGACTTTACCTTAAAACTAGAGAGAGAATGAGATAAAGAATAGAGTAAAAGCTACCAATATCCAAGGACAAAAAGAATGCAGCAATTGATATTATAAGTAACTTCAAGTATCTATTGTAGAACTATACCACAACCTTTCATTGTTTCTGAACAATCAACAGAATAAATAATTGAGAGAAAAAATTTGCATGATTTACGACTCCAAAAGACTCTTATAAGATGGAAACAGCAAAAGAAACAATACTTAACCATATGCATTAGAGATATCTGTGGTGCTTTGGAAGATGGAAACGACAAATATGCACATGATCATCAAGAAATAATTTATCACGGGAATGTAAATTTGACCCATCCGCCTTTTTGAGGTGTGAATTATCTTCAGCCGTGGGAAGCATCCAAGTGCCATGGCTTGTTTAACACATGAAAAGGTGGCAGAAATCATTGCTTGGCTAGCAATCATTGCAGCAAGGGTTGCTATAACGAAGACTGGCCAAAAGAGACTATCTGTTTATTCAATTGAAAGCATTAAAGAGCTTTTTATAAAAACACAATTACAGGTTGAAGCATTTGGTAGGAAGCATGAACCATAATAACAATCAATATGTTTTAAACAGTTACCTGGAACAGAATTGTAGAAAATTCTGCTTGCAGAGTCAGGGTACTTCATCAGGTATGCTGCCTGGCCCATATAAGCCAAGAGAAGACAGGGAAAGACAAAGCAAGTGAAAGCAATCTGTGCAAGCAATATAATATAGCTGAGGAACATTCACCTTGTGGTAATTCAGAGAAGGAATAGCATTATTTTCCAGACCTGTATGGCTTGTACAGAGAAATGGCCTAGATCAGCAAACATTGCTTCAGCACCTGCATCCACAAATAACAAACTCATCTTTAAAGAGGCCTTTCTTAATGGTCCTATAATACAGGCTTCAAAAGTGTTGGAAACTTGAAGCTAAAATAACTCGATGGGATATGCAAGATGCCTCTACTCAGAACCAGCTCACAACAAGAAGCATTACTTCAAGAAAGAAGCAATGGATAGTGGCCTTTCAGCAACCCTGATTGATATCTCATAAGAACCTCACTAATCGTTCAATGAAATAGTATATATAACCTATCTAGCTTTACAAAAAGGAGTACCAGTAATACACAAAACGCATCCGCCGAGAGCCGACCATGCATTACCACTGTTCTTCTTGAAGAAAAGATATATGTATGCTGGATTGAGAGCCCTCAGAACACTGACATCATAAGTCACTAGATTGTAAACTCCAATGGCACCAAGAGAAAAGAACCACAGACAGAGAATAGGAGCAAACATGAAACCCACTTTCCCTGTCCCAAATCGCTGTATGCTGAATAAACCCGCAAGGAGGATGATTGAAACAATAACAAGAGCACCTGTGAACAACATCAATCAGCTTATAAGGAAAGAAGTACAATCTGCAGCTTTATACGTTCAGCAGTGCTTCTACCGGATATTCTTTTACTTTCTCAAACACATTTGATAGAAAATAGTGCATATGAACAAATGGATAATTAGCCAATATTGGTCATGGTATAAGATTTATATAACAGAGCCATATTGGTAGCATTAGATTATTCAAAAGATAGTAAACTACAAAAACACCAAAATGAGCAGCCAGCAGTTGGCCTGAATTTTGCACACCCATAAAAGTTATCTTAGTGCTATAACATTCCAGGGAATATAGCCAAAAAAAAAAACCTTCAGGTCATACAAGATTTAAATCTTTAATTTTCAATGGTATTTCAGTCGTCAGTTCTTCGCCACAGTATAAATGGTATCTACAAATAAATGAAAAAACAAAAATACCTACTTGTACCAAATCCAGGTATTTCACCCTGCAGGCCACTCACAGCGGACATCACTGAAAAAATAAAGAATTGCAGTCACAGATCAGCATCAAAGACAAGTATGAGCATTTTAGTTCAATGTATCTTAAAACATAAGCTATTTTTGCTACTAATGAATTATGGACGGGTTATACCTGATACTGCTGGTGTCAGGATGCCATCCCCTATAATCATGGAAGTTCCCATCAGTACCAACAGCAAGAGAAGTGTTTTCATGAATGGCTTTCTTTCCAATGCTTCTTTTATGTTTAAAGCCCTTTCCAACTCTGGTGTGGGTAATCTAAGTCTAAAACTTGAGATTTGTTCATCAGCTGGCTGTCGATTTGGCAGCATATTAACCTTGGCATATCTGCAAATCAACGAGTAAAGAGCAAATGTTCCTCCTACAGTCCAGCAATCCTTGCATTAGAAAGACATGCTTAAAAAATTATTTGAAAGAAAACACAGACAAAATACAAAATCTAGCAAGAACACAATTACCTTCTCCATTATCATTGGCTTTGAGCACTACAAAAATGTATTTTGACAAGGGAAGTAAGGCAATTGTATATAAGACTGTTGATAAAGCCCCCAAGACATCAACTTCTGACTTGATGGGCACCTTACTGAACACATCAGCAAACACATATAAAGGGCTTGTGCCCATATCACCATAAACAACACCGAGTGTTTGAAAGGCTAATCCCAGAGTGAGCCAAAGGGAGATATCCTGGTGTTTCAAAGTAACAAATTCAGCTGCTGAAAATTCACATTTGGAAACAAAAATACTATTTTCTCAAGGCAGTTCCAATAATTTTTTTTTTTTGCCTTGATTTTGACGAGGGATTGGTCGCTCATGCAAATACACTGTTTAACAATGCGATTCAATCATATTCACAACTGATACACGCTCCTTATGTTTCGACTGCTCCACACTAAGCCCTCTCTTGATGAAAAAAAATCTAGTAATTGTTCTACTAAACATTGTATACACCCGTTCTAAGGTCACATTTATTGTTATACTCTAGCATTATGATAAAGCCACCATTTACTATACTGATTCAACCTTGCAAGAAGATGCGTGGAACGAAAAGGAAGTGGTCTGACAAATTGTGGTGAACTATGGACGTCGAGAGTAAACCAGATAACATTGGTGTTCTTCCCCACAATTTCCCAGCTAAAGTCTTTCATGTTCTAAGTTCTGTTCTAAAAATCAAACGGTTATATGTCAAATACTCCAAACGTTAAGTAAGAAATGCCGGAAGTGAGACCAAACTTAGGTATCTTCCTTCTAGACAACAAGTTGTCACTTAAAGCTAATCCCATACAACATGCCACATCCAGTTATCAGGATGATTTTAGTGGGCACAGTCGTAGATTTATAGTTAATTCACGATTAGCTCGTAACATAATAGTTAAGTCCATATTTCAATGACATAAAGGAGGCGTATCCATTTAAAAAGAAGAAAGAAAACTGAATGCGGCAGCAAAGTCGTGTCTTTTCATGATTAACTAGTTGGTATTACCTTGGGATGGTGGTGATGAGCACCAGCAACCTCCATGGCTTCAACATCAAATGAATCAACCCTTCTGGGCTTCTTTGCTAGCCTCCTCCTCGCAGATCCGTAGGAACTATATCCTTCTCTCCGATCATTCTCATCAAGAAGAGACCATGGTGGTGACTCCGAATCCACTTCACTCCCATCCACCCACCTCGAGTCACTTCCTACTCTTTCTATACCACCACCACTACTAACACTACCCGTCAATCTCACACTGCACTCTTCAATGTTATCTTCCCGAGTCATTCTCAACAAGCCCCACAAAACCACCTAAAAAAGACTCAAGCTTGGCGTCCAAAGACACCGCCTTTAAGACTTATTTATCAATATTCCTCGAATCCCAGAACTGATCTACAAGTTCTCTTCCACATGGTGAAGAGGGACTTGAAAGAGCATGACTTTAGGAGAAGCTCTCCAGGCCCCGGTAAAAACAAACAAAACAGGGTATAAGACAAGGAATTGATCACTGATTGGTGAAAATGATAAGAAACATTTTATTTGTGTCTTGTCATAAACTATCGTTGAACAATGGCCAGCCAATCTTTGACTTCATCTATGTTTGTGGCGTGCAGGACTTCAATTACGTCGTAAAACTGCAAACACACAGGGTAAATTTTGGTGGGATTGCTCTTTGTTTTAGGACATTCATTAGTCTGATTTCCGAATTTATGTTGAAAAGGGACATCAACCTAAACAGAACCTCTCCACGAAAAACGTGGTCGAGTTCCAGGCTTTCAGCTTAAAAGTGAACAAATTGTTGCAAAAATATCTGGGTTGGTTTATTTCATTGTGTTTTTCTCAAGCAATAGATGTCACTCTATTTAGAAACGTATCTTGATTATTATCTTAAAGATATGGTACGGGCCCTTGACCTTAGAGCCTTTCTTTATATCTCATCTATTCAGGAAAAAAAACATGTTACATTTTGGACATCAGAACCACTACATTTGTTTCGGCTAGACAGGATTGGACTGAGACATAAGATCTGAACTCCCACTTTAGACAGTGACTTTAGTATTAGATATAACTTTATGAGATTGGCTTTTTTAAGATATGAATTATATAAATATATACTAAAAATTATATTTAAGTAATGTAATTTCAGAATTCATTTAATTTAATAAGGAGTATTTGAAATATTTATACTCTTATCTATAAATTTTAATTAAAATGTTTCATAAATGAATTAGTACGTCGTTAAGATCTAAAATTAATTGTCAAGTGAAAAAAATATCCCAAACAATCCTTCCCATGTGTCACCTCTCGACATTATTCCATAAACATGATAAGAATATCCATGGGCACATGGTGTGCCATTGGCCTTTTAAGTTAAGCTGAGATGCGGTGTCCCGTACGGGACTGTCGCCCCCCTTTTTTTTTAATAAAGAAAGCATTTCTATTTTGTAATCAACATGTTAGACAAATTAAATATAAATACCAAGATCGACAAATACTTAACATTTACTTTGTATATTTTCTAAATACTTCTTAAACTTGCTATACCTTGAATTTGTAGGTCAAAAAAGCAATTTAGTCTCTAACGTTTACACTAAAATCTAAGTTGAACTCTAACGTTTTGGAGTGTTCAAAATAAATTCTAATATTTACAAAATGTTCAAAATAAACGTTAACGTTTAAAAAATGTGTCAAAACAACTCTTGACTGGACAAAAAATGATGAAGTTAAGCTTCTGTCAGTCAAATGCTAATGTGACATTTTCTTTATTGACGCGGGTTTTTTAAAATTTTTTACTAAAATGAAACATGATATGACTTTTTTTACTTTAAATTTTTGTTAAGGAAAACAGCCAGTTCTAGATTACGCCCTTTTCAAGAATCATAAGATTTAGGTACCAAAAGTTTTTTTTTAAAAATATACTCTCTCTTTTTTCACATGCCATTCTTGTTGTTTTGTTGACCTATGCATGTAAAGTATATATCAACATTTTGGTTTTGTGCTTAGGTTATTAACTTTTTGTTTTTATATGTATGTAATAGAAGCTTATTATTTTTTGCATTACTTTTTTTTCTAGATGGTATTGTTTAAATCATGAAAAAGGGTCTATATGTTTTGACATTTTATTTCTTTAGAGAAAGCCATCGGAAAGGCCAAAAGTGATGAAAATGTCAAAAGAGAGAACCAACAATAGAGAAGAAGGAGCTTGGCAACTGACATAGAAATAGGACCAGATGTCTATGTTGGACAATTTTATCATTTCTCGGAAATTTGGACAACTATTAATTGTTTTTTTTCAGATTTTCAATAACTTATCGGTTAAGTTACGTAATTTGATCCAGACAAAGGTAATAAAATGACCAAATAAATGATCTAAATTAATGGGTCTAAATCTAGGAGGAAAATAGATCCTGATTAATGTGAACCGGACCTATATCGAGCTTGTGATAGGGAAGCTCGATATGGAAGCTATGTATAAAGGTTAAGGTTTCCTGCAGTTGCTCATATCATTAGTAAACATACAGATCTTCTGACCTGTTAAGAGCGCTTACGTCTTGAGAAAACTGTAGAAAGGCATTAATCGCGTGTCTGTGAATGTTTTCCGTAAAGGTTCCGGGAGATTGAAGCTTGTTTTGGCCTTGAAAACTGCTTCAGAAGTTTAGATAGAACCGAAATTAGGTATTCCACATTTCCTTCATTTTTACCCTTCCATGAACGATTCGGGACATGTAACAAGGTTTATCCTACGTGTTACATGTGGTATCAAAGTAGTTCCGTGATCGGATTGTTGGAAATGAAAGTTTTTCAGTTTTCATCCATTATGGTTTTCATTGGTTTTTGATTTGTTTTTTTTTTGCATATATGATTACATAAAAGTGATATACATAAGGCTAGTTATAAAAAAGGAGTTTCAGGATCTCTCATCCCATGATTGTGGGATTTATATGGCTCATTCCCACGATTGTGGGAAGTACATAGGAAGGAGAAAATGTTGGTTTTGGGTAATTGTTGGACTATATAAGGTTAAGGTACTTTATAATAATGTAATTGGACTTAATTAAGGTGTAAAATGAACCTAGTTTTGTGTGGAATAAGTTAATTAAAGGTTAAATAAGGTTTGAATTATTAATTGAGGTGATAAACTAAGGACGGTGTTATTTGATAGCAAAGTAACTATTTGGAGCTTATGAATTGTTAAAGGAATGAAATATACGTAAGAATGCTAATGTGATTTAAAGAACAAGAGTAATGTGTTAGTTGTGAATATTTGTGAATTGGAAACTTGTGTGACTACATATAATGTGTAATTGCTTAATGTATTCATTGGTTCATTATTACAAATGTTTATGTTCACAAGGCATGTTAAGTTTGATTAAATGTGAATGATTATATCCTATGTGAGCAAAATGGAATAAGTCATCTTATATGTAGTCAATGTTATGAATACCATACCAGGTTCGGTACTGGATTAAGCTTTAGAATGGAATTGCACCGGTATTGGTCAGTACCGGGTACCGTTTCCAAATTTTTTTTAAATTTATAAAATAGTCCCTAAAATTTTTAAAAATTGCAAAATAGTCCATATTGGTATATTATACGGTTGTACTATACACTTGACTAGTTTACTGTTTACATCAACCATGCTTTCAAAAATCTTAATAATAAATAATAATGACAATTAATATGAAATAAC
>JANZLX010000003.1:10951053-10969974 GCA_025531955.1 Erythroxylum orinocense | reverse complement strand
GAGTTTGCAAAAACTCACCAAAATTTTGCATCTATTTTTCAGGCTTTGAAGAGTACCCCGCTAGACACGGGAGTATGTCTATTGTAGGCAAGTGAAGGATAGAGGTCGGGATCAATTCGCGTCTGCATTAGTGCCCAATAGAAATGTATTCCACAATCTTTGTAAAATGATACTTTGTATTTATAGTGGACCCAATGTGGGTCTGTTATTTTTGTATATTAACTGGTTATTGTCATTTATTGTTGAAATGATTGTAATAACTGAAAATGCTTCCGTTTGAACGTGAGCTCAAGTTATCTACTGTTTATTCCGTGTGAATGCATGTTTTTTTTAAATTGTACTAAGTTTTGACCGACTGATGTAGTACGTCACCCTCACGGGGCACGAACTCGGATATCACCAACGATGTCTGGTTCGGGTCACGCGAGAGTGGGGTGTTACACCTGTCATCCTATAGCACTCTCCTCCATGAAACTTGCCATAATGGTCGCACTTAAGGACGGATGACTTGTCCCCTTCTCCCCTTCTACTGCCTCCCATCTACCTCCCCGCTTGAACTGCTCTCTATCATTTCTCTTTTTATTCACAACACTCTTTATATTCTCAATGTTCTCAACCCTCAAGGCTGCCTCAACTAGTTGTTGAACGTCACAAAAATTCTGCATTACCATTTTCTCTCTGATGGTTAGATGCAAACCCGATTCAAACCTACGGCACTTGGCCGCCTCACTCATCATCATCTCAACTGCATACCGGTATAGTTGTGTAAATCGGCGCTCATACTCACTTACCGTCATCTCCTTCTGGGTGAGACTCAGAAACTCCCTCTGCTTCTGTTGAATATACACCTCAGACAGGTACTTTTTCTTATACACTGCTAAGAAGTCTTTCCATGCCAACACTGGCGGTCTTATTTGACTCCTGGCACACTCTCCCACCAATGTAGAGCATCTCCCTGAAGCAAACTAGCAGCATACACCACCTTCTCATCATCCTCACACTCCATCTGATCCAGTGTCCTTTCGATCTTTCTCAACCAAGTCTCGACTTCTTCTGGATCCGTTGCCCCATAAAAATCTCCTGCCCCATACTTCATAAGCTTGTCAAACTGTTTCCCTATTTTAGCTGGGGCCAGAGCAAAAGGCTGTGACATCTAGCCCATGGCTTGAGCAAATGCCTGAAACATCCTCGGATCCAACGGACCAGACACTTGCTCTTGTGGATGAGGAGACTCTCGTGACTGTGACTGAACGGGCTCACTACCTTGCCCTACAGAGGCCTCAGCATTTCCTGGGGCTACAAATTCATTAATACTCTCCTCCCTTAGTGCAGAGTTAGGTGTAATTGATCCTTGCAATACTCCTTGTGTCCTTCTACGAGGTGACATCTTACTCCTTTAATGCAAACACTAACTATTAGCTTACAATTGATCTTAATCCTGTTTCCTTACATGTATGCATGATGTGCATGTCATTTAATGCAATCACTCAGTTTAACAATACAACCCGTACCCACATAACCTAACACTTCATCCTACTATGTATACTAAGCCTAGGAAAAACCTAGAGCTTTGATACCACAAGATGTTGGGCCTCGTTTCCAACACCCAACAATCGAACCGGAGCCAAAAAGCGTGAGCAGGTTTCATGGTAGGGTTATCTCAACAAACCCTTCCTAATCCAATTAACTCAAAACCAGAGGCTAAAAAAATTCCTATGGAAAGGTAGATAAACAAGGTAGGAATCCAATCATTTAAGAATCGTCTCAATCGGAGGTCGGATGAGAAAGTTTTGGTCAAATGGATCCAACCTGGTCGTGGCTCTACTCATATCAGAATAACTTTATTTTTGGACGGTTTGAAAGAAAACTTCTAAATCTACAACTTTCAAGAAGACCTCGTAGTGAGATTTGACCTCTAAAAGAATCAAGAATGGAGCAGACGGTATAAGATGAACAACGCATAAAAACTCAGACGAAGCAAAATTTCTAAGATGAAACAGTCTAAGACGAAAGAAAAACTAAGACGGAACATAGGTCAAACTAAGATGCAACAAGAGTCAAATTAAGACGATGCATCTTAGGTCCAAAACTAAGACGAAAGAAAATTAAGACGATGTTGACATCATACTAAGATGATGTTGACGTCATACTAAGACGCAAAATTAAGACGAAGCGTCTTAGGTACCAGAATTAAGACAAAAGAAGACTAAGACGATGCTGACGTCATACTAAAACATAAAACCAAGACGAAGCGTCTTAGGTACCAAAACTAAGATGAAGCAGACCTGGTCAAACTAAGATGATAGAAGTCAAACTAAGACGATGCGTCTTAGGTACCCAAAACTAAGACGAAGCAAAATTGATTTGTCTGATTCAACTTAGATTATTCTAGATTTTTCTCCAAGAGCTCAAACTCGAATTCTACCTTTATAACAGGCCCGAAATATGGAATGCAAAATAAAAATTGAAAAAAGAGATCATAAGCAGAAGAAATCATATTTCCTTTACAACACTAAACACAATTTGAATTCAACTTTAATTACAAATCAACATGCTCATCAAAAGCTCAATACAAATACATATGGATGCTCAACGTTTGATATGCTTATAAAGCTATCCAAATGGTACTAACTTAATACAAAAGACTCCTAACTATCTTGGAGTATCCAATTGCTCTGCAAGGATCATTGATTTTCTCGATCTGTACCTGAGAAGGAAGTGGTGGGGTGAGCTAGACACCTCAGTGGCTAACATATTTATGGCTATGGAAATTGACCAAAGTCAAGCATATGTATGTTTATATATATATCTAGATAGCATTCACACTTTATTCAAGCAATTTAAGCATTCATCAAATTTTGCTCAATCACATAACACTCAATATGCTTTATGCTTAATCATTTAAAGATGCAGTGCACAACAAACGGCTAGAGGGTTCCATGAAACAAAATGAGAAAATCGAAGTTTACCCCATGAACAGAATGACTTCATTTCGGAGCTCATATGCCACAAACGGGTAGCCGGGAGAAGGTTCTTGTCGACATGCACGTGATGAACAGAATGGTTCTACTCTCACCCAAACAGGAGCACATAATCATGCTCAGAATCATTTTATCAAAATGATATGCTTTCATGATTTTTCTTCTTTCTTTCCATTTATACAGAATGCCATGACATATATCAAGGCATAACATTGATCAAAAATCATAATTTAGTTATATCAAAAATCTTACTTCATTCATTGTATGACCAAAATCAAATATCATCATGAATTTTCAACCAAACATTTTCAAACAATTAATCACATAATCAAACAAAATGTCATGCTTCTTTTTAATGCATAACATTTAACACATGCTCACACATAGGCAAGAATCTGCCCAATCACACAAAACTATAAACTTGTGAAAACCAAGTCAAGCTTGCCTTTCCCTTTGCTCTTGGGTAGGCTTCCTTTGGTCCCCTACAATAACCAAGGTTTCAATCAAACAACATTTCAAATAAATTTATAACTTAACAGGAAAGTCCTACTATTTCAACAGATGCAAAAAGATTAAACTCAAATCTAACCTACCCATCACCCATCTAGGTTAGAAAACCTTAGACCTAACTTATAAACCCTAACATCAATTGGGTTCCCAAAATCCATCTTCTTCCAACACAAACCCTTTCCTTTAGTAGAGTAAAAGAAAAGATGGTTAACCCACCTTAACAAGTTGATCTCTCTTCTTTCCTTCTTCCACCGAAACCTTTCTCTTCTCTCTCTAACTTTTGTTTTCTCACTCTTCTCCCTCTTCAAATCACGTTTTTCACCTCTTAACAAGCAAAACAACACATCCTTTTTCTATTTCTACCCTTAATAAGCCCAAAAAGTCCATCTTACCCTTCCTTATAAGCTTATGCTCTTCTATGCTCAAGTGATCTCCCAAAAATGTCCTTATTACATCCTTATTACATCAACACTTTACTTTCATTTATCCATTCAACAAATCCTACTAACCTTGGCACCATTATAACTCCAAAAATTAAATCTATCTAAACTCCAAAATTATTTTGAAATCATGCTTACTTAAAGAAAAATTTTCCGGGGCCCAACAGTATGTGGGTGTTACATAAAGGTTTTTTCTAATGTTATTTAGCATTCAATGAGAGAAAACAAGTTTTCTCTAATGTTGTTTAACATTCGGTAAGAGATGTTAGAGAAGTGCTCTAAAGGCAATCACCTTTAACGCTTATTATTCAAATCATTTTATGATTAATAAAGGCATTTTTCATTATTTTGATGTTCATACGTTTATGGAATTGATGTTGATCTTAAATTAATTTAATGAAGTCGTTGATACAAAACATAGCATGGAGGAAATCATGATGAGATCATGATAATTAGATTCCTATCATATGTAATTATGTTAGTATCTAAACTTTTCTTAGTCATAGGATTAATGAGATGGGATATCATTAATCTAGATAGACTAACACATGTTATACTCCTTGATTGAATCAAGCAGTAGATTTCATAAGCTGTAGACATGAGTTGTTTAGAGTTAACATGTGGATGCTTACTAAGGTTAGTAAGTACATTGGGTTGACCTACTATGGACAATCATATGGAGATTCTATTCCAGTGTCAATGATAGTCTCACCATAGCAATAGTGCAAATATCCTTTGACTTAAGGTGCTTAATGATATATCGGATACTGATCCTATGCTTTGACTCCATTCATCTGTGCCTTTTAGGGGTTACTTATAGGGTGGTGACTGGGTACAACTTGAAGTACTCGGAGGTAATTGAGTAGTCAATAAAAGATTTACCACTCCTAATAGAAGGATATGATACCCACAGCTTCTTATCAGGATCATTACTCGGGAGTCTCTAGCCAGAGCAGATATATGTCATAAAGAGAGTCTTCAATAATACATATAGTAATGAGATCCTCAGGATAAGATCTAATAACACTTGGACTAGATGTGACGTAGTCAGTCTAGTGGGAGTTGACACTTTGACCATACTCTAAACCAGGTGGGGTATAGACGGTGAAAGGACGAATTGCATGGCAACATTGCTTATGTAAAGGTTCATAGTTAAACCATTATCTTTCTAGTCAATTGGGGGTCATGACCTGTTGCTAGATACCGCTCTTGACTTACTTGAATTAAGTGTTAATTCAAGTGGCTATCATAACTAGGAACCTAATGAGTCACACACATAGGAGATCCGAAGAATGAGTAAAATGGTTTTCAATGGTGATTCAAGATATAAGAGAGTGTTTCGGGATTGTATCGCGATATGATCGTGGTAGAAAACATTGCATGGAATGGATTAGAAACAAGTATTGTTGGCCGTCAATTTGGTCATTAACTTCCAAAACTTTCATTAATGCATGCTATTCATAGTCATTGACTTCTTATAACTGTCATTAATGTATGCTATTTATGACCATTAACTTCTCATAACTCTCCATTAGTGATGGGAGTTATGGAAGGCCAAATGGTGCAGAAAATGAAGATGATTTTAGTACATCTTGTGTAAGACACAAGTAAAAAAAAAATTTCTTTCTCATGCACACACTCCTTTTCTCTTTAACTCTCATAAGAGTTCTTATTTTTGCATACCACAAAGAAAGAATTCTAGTCATCTCTTAGTGATATTTCATCCTTCTATCTTCGCGTGGACTTTAATTAGAGACGGTCTACGTTGATCATTGTGATTTACAACAGCCCAATGCGGAGAAGATTAGAAAACGAAGGAGATCGTCATAAAGATATGTAAACATCTTACATTTCATGTTTTTGTTTTCTATATCTATGTGTATAAGTAGATCTGGTTTTTGAGGTTCTGTTTTATTTTCCACTGTGTATATTTGATATATATATTATGTATGAGATGCATGATCAGAACCTTACAATAGAAAACATGATTTCTCTGCTGCAGTTTAGTATAAAGTTGGAGAAATCAAGGCCTACAAGCGAAGATGATACGTTTTAGATCATTCAGGTATTATCCTAGTTTGTCACACTCTATTTTTCCATTCATGCTATTTTCCCATTCATGTTAGTAAGGTATTAGATATTCGTGATTATATTGAACCTATGTCGCACATGACACATGTGTTTGATATTTTTCGGCATCGAAAGCCTTACATGATGGAATGTTGGACTTTCATTACCTTTATTACCTTTGGATCAAATGTTTTTAATTTTTAAAATTTGGTACCAATACAGTAATGTGACTTAACCAATTTTTTTAACTTTTTAAAACTTAAGTCAAAACTGCAATTAATACTTGTCAAAGGAGGAGAATGTTGGACAATTTTGTCCTTCCTTATAAATTTAGACAATCATTAATTGTATTTTCATAATTTCAATAACTTATCGGTTAAGTTACGTAATTTGATTCAGACAAAGGTAATAAAGTGGCCCAACAAACGATCTAAACCAATGAGTCAAAGGTCGGGAGGAAATGGATCCCGATTAGTGTGGACTAGATCTATATCGAGCTTGTAATGGAAAAGCCCGATATGAAAGTTATATATAAAGGTTAAAGTTTCTTGCAGTTGCTAATACTATTCGTAAGCATACGGATCCTCTGATCCGTTAAGAGCGCTTACATCTTGAGAAAATTGTAGAAAGGCGTTAATCGCATGTCTGTGAACATTTTCCGTAAAGGGCTCGGGAGATTGGAGCTCGTTTTGGCCTTGAAAGCTGCTTCAAAAGTTCAGATGGAACCGAAATCAGGTATTCCGCATTTCTTTTGTTTTTAACCCTTTCATGAACGATTTAGAATACATAATAAGGTCTATCTTACGTGTTATAGTCTAAAGGTTACAATCCTTTACTTTTTAGCATATCCTCTTGTACATATTAAGAAATATCTACATATATGGAGTGTTTAGTTATGAAGCTTTGAAGTGGCAGGTTGGATTTGTTTTCTTAATAAAGTTTTCTCTCGAAAAAGAATGGCAACTTTTCAAACCCACATTAAACTAGTTTTTTATCTTGGAAGAAAACAGCTTAAAGCCCTAGACCTAGATGCCAAAACTCTCGAATATGACTATAGAGTTGTTTTGTTGGAAATACCCACGAAAACGAGGCTAGTCGGGGCTTTCGTAAGAGTGATTATGAAGATGGAAGGATTAATTCTTTGTTTAAGATTATGAGATTAGTGGAGTATCTTCTTTTAAAGATGCAAGAGAGTAAGTAGCTTGAGGCTAGAAAGGAATTTTAAATAAGAAAATGTCATGTTATTATTGTCCCGCTTTAGTAAAATTTAAAAAAATCTACGTCAATAAAAAATGTTACGTCAATATTTAACTAGTAGGGGTTTAATTTTGTTAGCTCTTTCATCCAATTAAAAGTTGTTTCGAATGCTTTTTAAATGTTAAAGTTCATTTTAAAAGTTCGCAAAAGTTAGAATTTATTTTAAATACTTTGAAACATTAAATTATTTTAAACATTTCGAAACATTAAATTACATCTTAAATTTCTGTGTAAACATTAGGAGTTAAATTGTTATTTCGGCCTAAATGTGAATCAAAAGATGTTCAATAAAAGAGTAAATATTTATTCACATTTACTTATATTTTGAAAATTTTGTCAGAATTAATATTTATAAAATATTCGTAGATACTATTAAATGGTAAACCAGCCACCAAAGTTTAGTTTACTTTTTGTAATTGGGCTCAGCCTCAGCAGGTACACTACTAAATGTTCGCAAATATAGATTTTTTTAAGATTCGAGGGTGCTGCAGAACAGGTCCGCAGGAATCTCTCGCTTTGATTTTTGCAGGTGTTTCTGAAGCCAGTTGAGTTCGTTTAAATTGAGGTAAACTTTGTTTTTCAAATTCTCTGACGTTATTTTGTTGTTTGTATTGGTACTCGCGATTCTGTCCGATTTTGTTTCAAGCCCTAATTCCAGTTAGGGTTTCGTGATCAGTTTACCTTTTTATAAAAGAAACAATTGTTTCTCTTTCCTGAAATTTAGTTTTTATCATTATCCTTTAATTTCCGATTTATGGATCCTGTTTCCCTGAAACTAATTTTTTTTTTACTTGGGTTAGGGAATCTTGACTTTTGCTGGAAATTGTTTCACAAGTTGATGTTTTGAGTTGTGTTATTAGTTTGGTGATTGATTAATTCTGGCGAAAATGACTCGGGTTTACATTGGAAATTTGGACTCGCGTGTTACGGAGAGAGATCTCGAAGATGAATTCAGAATGTATGGTGTTCTTCGCAGGTAATTGTAACTATTTCCATTTCAGATCAGTCAAAGGTTCTTCCTTTTTTCTGAAATTGCGTTGCTTCTAGATACTTAGACTGCACACTGTTGTCATGTTACTAGCATTTAAATGCTTTAGGCTGCTTGTGCTTTAATGTTGTTATTACTCCAGAGCTTTGTAATTTTCTAATTTGGTTTCTTTCTGAGTGATCCTATTGAGAAAATGCTTGCAGTGTCTGGGTTGCTCGAAGGCCTCCAGGATATGCATTTATTGAGTTTGATGATCGCCGGGATGCTCTTGATGCTATTCATGCGTTGGATGGTCAGAAGATTTCTTCGTTATCTCTTATCTTGTCTTAAAGAATCCTATGGTTATCTCCTTTCTGTATTTAAGTTTGTTAATACATCAAGCTCAGTGTCAAATGTGTCCGGTGTTCATACTTGTCATGTTTGATATGAGTGGATAATCCTCTGAGTGTACCCTGTTACCATGATAAACAATAACTCCAAAGATATCTATATGTAGGTAAGAATGGATGGCGTGTAGAACTTTCTCACAACTCCAAAGGTGGAGGCCGACGAGGTTATGGTGATGACATGAAGTGTTATGAGTGTGGCGAACCTGGTCATTTTGCTCGAGAATGTCGATTGCGCATTGGTTCACGAGGCTTGGGAAGTGGCCGTCGTCGAAGCCCAAGTCCCAGACGCGTTAGAAGTCCAAGTTATGGTTATTATGAACGCAGGTGCGTGTAATGGATTCATCCTTCCCAGTTCTTCGCCTCTGTCTCTCTGCAACTTGCTCCTTTCATGTTGTGTTTTGACATATGGCTGGGTTTTCCATAATGCCAAAAGTTTCTGCATTTGCAAGTAAAATCAACTTGATAATTGGATCGGCTAATAAAATTCAAGATTGGGTTCATGGTAATACACTTATTGTAACCCTTTTGTTAAGATTCTTGAGGTTAAAAATTTCTTAGGATAGTTGGCTTCTGTCGTTGTCTTGGCACTGTCATCTAATCCAGAATGTACATTTTTTTAATACTGATAATCAAGAGCATTCTTAGTCACTGATACTTCATAAATGTCATCTGACAGAAGTTACAGTCCGTACAGGAGAAGATCTCCTCGACGCCGCAGCCTAACACCTCGCCGTGATCGCCGCTACAGCAGGTCCCCTCCATACCGCCATAGCCGACGTGATTCTCCTTATGCTAACTGGTAATCTGGATTTTTCCATCTATATATTTTGGCAGAAGTTGTAGTTATGCTGCTAGATAACATATTTGTACAGGGGGGATTTGGATACTAAAATTTGGATATGCATTGTCCTAATTGAAGTGAAGAAAGGAATTTGATGTTTTCCTAAATATCGTAGTTATGTGCTTGCTTGTCTTTGCAGAGGTTAAGGTTGGAGACAAAGTGACACAAGAAAAGGACAATATAAGAGGACTTATCCTCTGTTCTGTAATTATGGTATCAATAGTGAGATTAGCAGGCTTATGTAGTGGTGTTCATTTCATGATATTGAGGTTTGTAGAAAATTGGTTTTGGATGATTTCATCTCTCAGCTGCTAAAATGGTGCTGCTATGGACACTGTTTAAGGTCGCTTGCAGCCTTCAGATTGAAACTGGGAGGTCACTTTCATACTTTAAGTTGCAAACTTATTATTCATAAAATCTAATGTTTTAACTTTTTCAATAGTATTTATATTGAGGTAACATTTTCTAAATGATTTACATCTTTTGTTTTGAGGTCTGGTAACGGCATTGTTCACCACTTTACTGCATCTTAGCAACACGGTTTGTCCATCTCTGCTTCTCCGCACGCATCTACCACTCGTTCTGCATGTTGTTCTGCTTGCACTACAAAATTGCCAATCTTCAGAAATTTGGTTGTGACACTATTTTAGGTGTATTCTCCTGCAACAAAGATTCCATCCTATTTATGATCTTTCACCTCCGCTAGATCTTCAGGAAGGTGAAGCTCTTTAGTTCTCCCTACCTCTGCTTCTCTGCTCATCATTCCTTAGCCTTTGGTTTGTGTTGCTTTGGATAGTGCTGAAATTGCAAGTGTTCATGGACCTGGTTGTATCCAATGTCCATCCTTATTGGACTGCACCAGCAAAACATCTGATCTAGTTTGTGTTGGTACTATTCCTTCTATGGTCTACCCTGTGTTGCTCTTCTGGAACCTGCTTTGAACAATTGGTCACTGGTCCTAAACATGCACCAAAGTTGGAAACAGAAATCGTCCCAGGAAAATGTTTCTGTTTGGTTCTGTGATAGTCATGTACCGGTTAAACTGATAGCGAGTACCCAGAAATTGTAAAATTGGTGGTGGTTAGGCTCGCGTCTTTTGTGATGGTTGATGCCTTTGTGATGGACGGCGAACTAGTTGTAAAGCTCACTGCTACATGTACCTACCAACATTGTCATTTTCCAGTGGTTGTCCATTGCTCATATGATAGAAGTGGAAATGACCCTGAACGACTTGCACTGAATTTGGTTACACATAGACGCAAAAGGTTGAATTCTGCTCTTAGTAGAATCTATGGATACCAGTTAGAGCATCATCACGCTAGACATCGGCAGCTAGGGAGTTTCCTGCATCTTCACTTTCCCAACGCTTCCCCAAAACCTGTCTTAGAATAGGGTACTTGGTCAGGACTAAAGATGAAATATTGGCCTTTCTGGGATGGCCATTTACTTTCTGGACTCCAACTTGTGTGATAAGAGTCATGCTGTGGGCAATGTGCAGATGTTATACTGCTTAGATGAATGGTCCCGTTGAGATGATATTGTAATTTGGGCGTGGCCGATACGAGGTCAAGAGCGTTGTAAACCAACTAATTTTCAAGTTCAATTGGATTGATTTACTTTAAATTTGAACTCAGTGAATCAAAATTTCACTTAGAAGTATATTATTAATTAGTCCAATATTGCTCGATTCGAGTCAAGTGCTTTTAGTACGTTTTTGATAAACTTTCTTTGAGAAGTTGCTTTTTTAGCTTTCTGTCATAGGAACTTTCCGGTTATGAGAGGGTATAGATTGGCCTTTCCACTCTCGTAATTAGAGGAGAGGAAACGAAAGGAATACCAAGTCAACGAAGCAGAAGCAAAGACAAATAAGGTATACCATATTAGTGACTAGTGTAATTGTTCAGTTGAAACTTTAAAAAAAGACAAAAAAAGGTTGTCCCAAGTCAACTTGCAAGTAACTCGGGGACAGAAAATTCCGAGCACAAATATATGACTTGCAATGGGCTATGCAAACCACAGAGAACTTGTCGATCGAGAGATATTTTGTAGAACATCAGCGTGAGCTTTCCAAGTATGAGGATGGAGCTGGAGGACAATCCTGGCATGGAGAAGCACAACCTTGGGGTCTTTGCTATCCTCAGAGAAGCTCTAATACTTTCTACCCAGAACATCAACTTCCGCATCTTCACCTTACTCATCTCTCTCCCGCTCTTCTTCTTCTCAATCTACTATGAAATTTTCCTGCAAACAACTCTGGTTGAAGCTAACAACATCCTAACGCCTCCTCCGGGCCAGTACCACCGTTGGTGGCCAATACCAGGGTATCTTTCTAAACTAGATGAGAGCTTTATCTATAGGTTGATTCAACTCCTTTTTCTTCATCTGATTCCCCTCCATCTTATCGAGTTCTCAACTGTTCTTGTAACTGTTGATTTGGCATCGAAACTGTACACTAAAGAGAAGCCGATGACCCTCAAGGAAATGATACACAAGCCAATTCACGGCAATGTTCTGAGAGGTAGTTTCATTACATCAATCTACGTCCTTGCACTCTACACTTGCACTCTGCCAGGATTGATATGGTTCCCTGGGAACTTCTATGTTAATTTGGGAAACAATGGACTTGGTGTGCCCTATTCCGTATTTTACGGGGTGGCTTCTGCAGTAGTGTTAGTGAAGTTCTTGGAATGGAGCGTTGTGTGGAACATGAGTATAGTGATATCTGTGCTAGATGAGAAAGTGTACGGGGCTCGTGCACTTGTCCTGTCAGACTTTCTGAGCAAAGGAAGGAAATCACAGGGACGTTTCCTGATGCTTGTTTTCGTAGCTTGTGGAGTTGGCCTGAGATTGCCATGTTTATATTCTAGATGCAGTGCAAGTGGGAGTGGAATCATAGCTCAGATTTCGCTGCTTTGCATGGTGAATGTGATCAAGTGGGTGGCCTTCTTGATTTACTTCTTTGATTGCAAATGGCATAAGTTGGAGAAGAAAGTTGATGAACAAGTAGGGAGAGCAATGATCACCCGAGATATTGAAGCTGTGCACGAACGGCAATTCCATGGCTTGGAATAGTAGCTCCAGCGGCACTTTTCTGTGATTGGCATAATTGCTTCCTGTCTTATTCCTCTGTGAAATTGCTTCTATGCTTACTAGTTTCCTTCACGTTATATATCTAATGCAATTATCCTTACAGAGGAAATGGTTGATATTTGGTTGAAAAACAGCAGCAACAATAATTACAGAGTGGATTTCAAAAAATTGCATAGTTGAACTGATGATGATGGGGAATGTCTGAATCAATCAATTGAAACTCGGGGTGCAACTCTTCCCAAATTAAACCTAAAGAACTTAAAAATCAGACCAATTTATTTCGTCGCCCATTTATAGATGGATCACTCTTTAACGTAGTTGTCCCCTACCAAATTAGGACTCTGCCTCCTCACAGTCTCTTCAAGCTAACCTCACTTATTTTTTGCATCAATCACCCTCTTTGCAAAAGATGGCAGGCAGAAAGATGCTGTGTGGATCTGAAATTAGCAACATTGCAAAGTTACTTTTGATGGGAAAATCTGTGGTTAACTGTAAATAAGTTGCAAATGAAAATCCAAAAGGGAAGTAGTTGACAAACCTCTGAATTGTAGAATTTCAGTGGCCGTCCCTGGATATCAATGGCTTCCATAGGAGTCACAGGGTGCTTGAAATCAACTGGAGGTCCCTCAGTGGAGCAAAGCATGAAGCCGATAACTCCACTGAAACAGGAAACATAATTGCAAAAAAGACCAATTATAAAGTAGATAAACCAAAAAGCCACAACGTCTAGGTTGTCAAAGCCCAGAAAAGGGCACCTTTGTTGTAGCAATGACGTTCAATTCAGGTCACGTGCTGAGCTAAGGAGAGGGTGAGGAGAAAGTCTTGAGTAATAAATGGCTGGTGATAAGCACAAACCTTGGATAAGTTGGAACAGTGGTCCATGCATAGTTGACAGAACCTTTAAAGGTCTGGCGGCAATTCGCCACAATATCCTCAATGATGTGCATGTGAAGCCATATGCTTTCTGCTTGAGTACAGACAACTCCTCCTGGCCGAAGAGCCTTTGCTACAGACTCAAAAAAAGGTTTTTCAAAAAGTTCTTGTGCAGGACCTGAGAAAATGGAAACAATGACATCCAAATGAAAAGGATAATACAAAATTAACACTTATAAATGAACATTGAAAATGTCCATGGTCATTCATAGAGACGTAAGTGTCACTACCAATCGGATCAGATGAATCTACAATAACTGCATCGTAAGTTCCTTCAGGGACACCCTTTAAGAATGCTACTCCTGTTATGTTTACAGAATGACAAACAGTGAGTAAATGGACGGGCGGGATTTATAAGAATTAACATAGGAAAAATGCCGCTCATACCATCACCAATATGAAGAGTAACACGGGGATCATCAAATCCAACTGCCACTGCAGGAAAATATCGCTTTGAAACCTGAAAAAATACAACTAGAATGTTCATATCATCTACTCAAGTACATGCACATTATTGAAGATCTGAAAATGTTCACACGACGCTTTCCATCACAGGAAGCCCAAATCACAAAATTCATAGATAAACTCAATGGTAAATTGACCATAAAAAATCAGCGGGAGACCAGAATGCAGGAAAGCCAACTCACATCAACCACCATCTTATCTATTTCACAGATATCAATCTGCTCAACAGAAGGATGCCGGGCAACTTCCCTGAGGACTCCTCCATCTCCTCCACCAATGACCAAAACCTGAAAATGAAACAGAATATAGAATCAAAATGCGGAATCGAAAGGGAAATTTTTGATCAAATTTTAAGTCTTCCAGTTGTCAGCTATAAAATTCGTTTTTTCCATCAATTTCACAATCCCCAAGGTTTGACCTTGAGCTAACCAATTAGACATATGATGTTTTCAGGGAATTTTTCGGCCATAATTCCACAAATGGTGGATAACTATTCGTAAAATAAAAGCCAATAATGCCATGTCAGAAATGAAAAGGCAGATTTGTGATAATAGACCAATGTCACAATATGACTTGTCATAACCACTATGGAGTCTATGACAATTAAGACAAATTTGAACAGGGTCGAACCAAGTTTGAATATAAGTTTCTAAGCTGTTGCCTATATTAATCAGGTAAAAATTTGGAACTTCGTGCATACTTTTCCTTGGCTCTAAAGGACAAGGTAACTACCTTTTTTGGGTTTGGAATTGAGCACAGTGGAAGGTGAGTAATCATTTCTTGATACGCACATTCATCTCTCTCTGTCAATTGAATAACTCCATCCAGGATAAGCACTTTCCCATAGGTTGCTGACTGCATACAAGATACCAACAACACAGTTTACGATCCATATGAACTTATAAGTAGAAACTGGAAACTACAGACTGAAACGAGTACATTCACTACCTGAAAGACCATAACTTTCTGGTAGTCAGACTTCCCTTCGAACAAGACCTTCTCTACCTTGAGAGAATGTGCCTCCCCTGCATGTTTTAAACATGAAGTTTCAGCTAAAAGAGTAAACTCTAAACTCTGGAAAGTGCAGACGAATGTGAAAATATATAATATTGGTTTGCAACAGGCTTCAGATAACCAGCTATAACTTGAAGAAAAGCTCAAGCAGTGAAAAAAGAAAAGTTAATTATGGTGAATCCTTAACTAGATAGGATACAACATAAACAATGGAATAATAGCGGCTGTTTAAAGGATCCCTTTCTCAGATATAAGTGCAACGAAGAAGATTTTGAAAGGGAAGAAAGTGGACAGGGTATAAAGGGAACACTCAAGCAACGGATGGAAATTAAAGCCGTCACGATATGTGTTCCGTCGACTTCCTACGTTGGTTTCCAATAAGGTAACCAACTATCCTCCGAACTCCGTTGAAGGAAGCTTCTCCCCATAAGTCCCTAATATTCTTTGTTAGCAGACGGCAGAATATGGTTCTGAATGCAATAAAGAAGCTACGAGTGTTTCGAATGCTAGATATAGAAAAAAAAAAAACCACGCAGGAGACTTGCACCGGTGAAAGTTATATCACAAAAAGGAAGTTAAAGAAGATATGAGACAAGCCAGCGAGGAATTATAAACAAAAAACACAATCTTAACTCCAATATAATGCAAAAACGACTTCAAAAAAGGAACAGAAACAAATTCAAGTAGAAAGAGCTCTGTAATGGAAACTCAACAGTTTCTGGGATTTACAATCTCTAAACAACCGAAAAGAAAATCAGAGAAAAAAAAATACCAGGCCACATTGGGCTAATCTCAGAGAACCATCCAGGAATAACAGTTGATATATACTGCGAGCTGATGCTATTCTCTGTCTCCATAGCTTCTGTGGTCGCTGAAACTCCATTGTCTCCGTCTTCTCTCGCCCTTTTCACAGACAAATCACCGGACACAATACCCTGTTCAGCCATGGACACCCTTTCAACCTCAAGCCTCTCTCCCGCACCCAAAACCCGTAAAAGCTTGAACCTTGAAAGATTCCAACCAAAATGGGGCACCGAAGCCGAGAGATGCCGCACACACTTATCTTTGGGCCTGAAAGCTTTATATAATGTTGAGGACAGGCAATTCATGTCAAACTGAACCTTTAATTGTTTAAAATCTTTATGTGATGTGAATATGATAAACTAAACAGTAAACAGCGTTAAATGAAACAGTGACAAACAGTAATGGGGTGAAAAAAATAAGAAATATGGGAATATTATATTAGAGAATATTATGCATCTGCTTTGTAAAGACGCGTCTTTTGAGGCTTCGAACAAATATCTCCGACATAGTCATTATTTTACTAGGGTTTAGGGTTAAATTGGGATTGTATCATATATTAAATGATAGGGCTCTCAAGTAGTCCCTCGGGTTATGGGTTGCTCTCGTCTTTCTTTTAGCACCCCAGATCTTTTGTCCAAGTTATCATGTATCAACTCTGTCTAATGTGATCTTAACCATCTAATTAGTACATGATAACTTGGATAGAGGATCATCTCTCTTCTTTTAGAGATGAAACATCATCAAGTCGTACAATGACTTAATAGATAACCTAAACCCTACTATTAATGCCTTTTTTTTTTAACATTAGGTATCTCGGCTTAATCAGACTAATCCTAAGCTTCTATGACTCTACCTTAAAAGGCTCTCTCCTTTTCAACATCAAGTTTCTATCAACTCTCGAGTTTCCTAATAGCTCTAACTCTCACACTGCCGCTTGAAGCGAGACGTTCGTAATTAATCCGATTAAAGAGTTGTGTCCAGGAAACTAAAGGATTATCAATAAAAATATTCATATATTCCTTCTTTTGAAATGACTCGAACTCAAGACCTCCTAGAAAAGAAAGTTTTAAATGAAGAATCTAGGTCAATTGATCTACCCCTCATTGTTTGCTATTAATGCTTTGAGTTTATGGGAGAGATCTTACATCTGTCTCAAATTGTTATGGATTGCATTAAAAGTTCAAATTCTTGAAAAGATCATGTAATAATCTGTTAGTTACCTGTTTTAAATCAAATGAGATAATGGGATGCAACTGAATAATGATAGGCTGAGGAGTTCCAACTAATCCGAATTCCCAAGAACAAGGAGCAACTGCGAATCTGATTCGTGCATTGGAACCCTTAATTTAGAGAGGCATTTCTTCATCGGTCGGTGTCGTGTCGGAGTCGGAGCACCTAGCAATAGGAAGTCGTAATTTCACTTGAGACCAGTAGCGGCGTGAGGTCTGTATTGAAATTGGATGTGACAGAAACGGATAAAAAAAGCATGACCACACAAGGCTCTGTGCTTTCCAAATTTGGGCCGAAAGGACTACGAAGAAGACAAATCAGTTGTAGCCATGAGCTCTGGAGCTCAGGTCACCCCTTATCTAGGATGTGGGAATCGGGAAGAGATGATGAGAGAGACACACGTAGTTGGACAATATCTCATCAAATACGTCGACCATTTCCAAAGATGCCGGTGTTTCTGTTTTAACTTTTAACTATTTTCTTACAACCAATTAAATTAAAATTTTAAATTTTTTATTAAGCCATATTTAACAAATTTTGGTAAAATAAGCTAAATCAATTATTTATTTAAAAATATTTAATAAAATTAGTCCTTTAGTATTAACTGTTTATGTATAAAATAAGGGTATAATTTAAAAAAAGATTTTGTAAAGACATGAATACTATATCTTAATCTTTCTTTGAAAATTTTCATAAAAATTTAGATTTTATATTAAACTCTAATAAAAACAATAATAATAATAAAATAAATAAATAAATAATATATTTTATTATTATTATTATTACTACCACTACTATTACTTTCTTTATCCGTATTGATCAAGTTAAGTTTGATGAAGAGAAAGCAATAATAAAATATGACAATTTGAGTAATTTGTAATAATTTTTAGACACAATCAGAAGGCAGATCTAGAAATTTTTTTGAGTGAGAAAAAATTTTTAATAAGATTAAAATTTTATTTTTAATGGGAGTAAAATTTTATTTTATTTATAGGAAATTTATTGGAATCAGGGGAGCAAGTGCCCCCATTGTAAATCCACCTCTGGGCACAATCATCCTTTTGTCAATCAATTTCTGACTTGTTAGAGTAAAATGTCCTCATAAGAGCATTTTCAATAAAAACATATTAAATTTAATCCCGTCAACATAATTAGCTGATTAGTAAATATAATTAACATAATTAGCTGATTATTAAATATAATTATCAAATATGACTATCAACAATATGACAGTTAAATATTTTTTAATCTTCGAGAAAATAGCAAATCCACCATTTATCACACAAGAGGTAAGCATATAATTTTGACTTTTTCGTTTTTTAACAAAAATTTAATATTATTTATTTATTATTAAGATATTAATAAGATTTGATATGGAAAGAATCAAAATTGTGTGTCGCAAAAAAGGTGGTTGGATTTTATTTTAAAAAACAAATTGATAATTAAAGGACTAACTGTTTGTTTGGTTAACGTCTTTAACATACAAAGACGGGACGAGACGAAACAGAATAAGACGGAACAGAACAAGAATTAGAGACAGTGAGATGTTTGGTTGTGGTTAGGGATGACAGTGAGTTTTCAACCCGATCCATATCTGCACTACCCGATCCAATAGATTTGGATATGGGTAGTAAATCGTAAAAACCGATAGATATAGATATGGATATAGATATGGGTTGAGTCATAAAAAATGAATATGGATATGGGTTGAGTAAAACCCGAACCATGAATACCCATATCTATTTTTTCTTGAATATTTATGGTTAAATATAAAAAAATTAATATTTTATAAGAAGAAACAACTTTAAAATCTCCACTTTACTCTTCAATACTCACATTTTTCATCATATTTTATTTTCTTATAGGATGATAATAATGTAAATGATATGGAGATGGAGTTTTGAATGTT
>JANZLX010000003.1:10940142-10950953 GCA_025531955.1 Erythroxylum orinocense | reverse complement strand
TTATTAGTGTTAAGTTTGAAAAGATAAGAGGATATTTTTGACATTTACAATTCTTGTACATAGGACAGAATTTTCGTACCTTAATTTTGAGAGGATCAAAATTTTCTATCCTTGTCTTTTAAAAACGAAACAAAAATAACTGAAGATGGCAAGCAAACAAGACAAAAGACCCGAAGACGTTAACCAAACGCAAGGTAAGTGACGAGAGTCTCCCGACAAGCAAGCACCGCTGCACCCCAAATTGAACACGTTGTTGAAACCTGACTAGGAAGGTTGACTGACCACGTCATATACCAAAACCAGTGGATTTGAAAGCCACAAAATTAAGTACAGTCCAAGTCCAGTGTACAAAAAGGTTAAAGATACTTGGGCTCTGTGGCCCAAAAATAAAATCTTACTCCCCGTTCCTCTCTGAATGACGATGTCTTGTATTATCGTAAAATTCATAACCTCTGTTCTGAAGCTTCGTCTCCGCTTAACAGATTCCAGTTTGTTATAGGTAGACGCAGAGGTACCCCCTAATCTTTCCACTTTTAAGTTTCCCAATTCGCAAATTTGCCTTTGTATTTTGTTATTTCCTTTAATCTGTTCTCTTACTCTTCTCTTTTTCTCTTACTCTTCTCTTTTTCTGTGGCTTGTAGAACAAACTTATCGAGTCGGTGCTTCGATTTCCGGGCAAATATGGTGACTTATTCTACTTCTTTCTCGTTCCCTTTTCTATTCTTACGTTCTTTAGGCAGTGAATTGTTTAATATTCATGGGGTTTTATGGATTAGTTCAAAAAATTAAAGCTTTGCCTCTTCTGGTGCTTTCTCATACTTCGTGGGTGTCTTGGGACCTGAGGGCTTTCTTATTTGTGTAATTTACATGTTCTGTTCGTTATTTCATTTTGCGCTAATACATCACCCTGTTACGTTAATATATTTGAAGCTATAACGACCAGTGACTCGTCTGTTGTTATACTGTAATCTCATTAAAGTGAAAAACTCCTTGATAATGGTTCTTACTGTTGGGAATTACGATTTTGATTTTGATTTAGATTTAGATACTTGTGTCTTCTGCATTTGTTTCTCATGGGTTCATCATTCTTGTGTGATTCTCAGGGAAAATCTACTGTGTTTCTCTACTAACGGTCCTACTTTTGGATCATATTTTCAGGCTACTCTTGCTGATTCCTTTCTTGCAGACCTTGACGAGTTATCCGACAATGATGCTGATGTTATTGTAAGTAGTGTCCATTGTATTTCTCTCGTGCCCTTTTACAGGATGATGTTGTAAATCTGACCTTTTTTTTTATCAAATTTGGCATTTTTTGGTTCCCAATTCCGGAAACAAAATGAACTTTTTTAATGGTTTTCGTGTTCAGGCGGAAGAAGATGTTGACACCACAAATATGGAAGAAGATATTGATAGGGACATGGCAGACATTGAAGCAATAAACTATGATGACTTGGATAGTGTCTCAAAATTGCAGAAAACACAGAGATACAATGATATAATGCAGGTTTGTTCATTTAATTCATCAGTTGGTGCACATTTAGACTTGTGCCTACATTAGTTTTCTTTTTCTTATGTTTATTTTCTCATATTTCTATACGAGACATTGAGACAATAACTGCTTGTAGCTGTCTGTTATTTTTCACATTCTACATTGCCTATGTATAATTATATAAACTGGGTTGCTGTTTTGGATTGATTTTATGCTTTGTTCTATTGCCATGCTAATTATAGCATGCTTGTAATTAAGTCTGCTTTGATTGCTAGAAAGTTGAAGTTGGACTTGAGAAGGGGTCTGATATATCAATTCAGGGGATTGTATTGGAAGATGATCCTGAATACCAGTTAATTGTGGACTGTAATGCTCTATCAGTTGACATTGAGAATGAAATTATCATTATCCACAATTTTATCCGTGATAAGTACCGGTTAAAATTTCCAGAACTTGAGTCACTAGTGCACCATCCAATTGATTATGCTCGTGTGGTGAAGAAGATTGGGAATGAGATGGATCTTACCCTTGTTGATTTGGAGGGCCTTTTACCTTCAGCTATTATTATGGTGGTTTCAGTGACAGCATCAACGACAAGTGGAAAGCCAATTCCTGAGGATGTACTTCAGAAGACTATTGATGCTTGTGATCGTGCTCTTGCCCTTGATTCAGCAAAGAAAAAAGTCCTGGATTTTGTGGAAAGCAGAATGGGGTACATTGCACCAAATCTTTCTGCTATTGTTGGAAGTGCTTGTGCGGCCAAACTTATGGGAACTGCTGGTGGCCTCTCATCGTTAGCCAAGATGCCTGCCTGTAATGTTCAACTTCTTGGTGCCAAGAAAAAGAACCTTGCTGGGTTTTCTACTGCAACTAGTCAATTCCGTGTAGGTTATATTGAGCAAACTGAGATATTTCAGTCAACACCACCTAATCTGCGAATGCGTGCTTGTCGACTATTGGCTTCAAAGTCTACCCTTGCAGCACGAGTAGATTGCACAAGAGGAGATCCATCAGGAAACACTGGAAGGACCTTTAGGGAAGAAATCCGAAAGAAAATAGAGAAGTGGCAAGAGCCTCCTCCTGCAAAGCAACCTAAACCACTTCCAGTTCCTGATTCTGAGCCTAAGAAAAAGAGAGGTGGTCGAAGGCTAAGGAAGATGAAGGAAAGGTAGATTTGTATAACATGCTTATTTGTACAACATGCTTGATATGTTATTATAGTATTCTTGACTACTAATGTAAAATTTCTCAGATATGCATTGACGGATATGAGGAAGCTTGCTAATAGGATGCAATTTGGTGTACCTGAAGAGAGCTCCTTAGGTAAATCTATTTTGATTTGGTTATAAAATTTCCCTTTTCAATGAATTTACTTTCATGACCATTAAGTTAGATTAATTGCTTAGTGGTAAAAATTCTCTATACTATCAGCTGCTAGCTTTAATTTTAGTATAGTAATTGCTTTTGGACACTGCTATGAATTGACTACTTATTACTGGTCTTTGCCTATTTAATTACACTTTTAACATTGTGAAGAAAAGAATCTACCGGTTTATTGAAAAATTTTTGTTAGGAAGTTTCTAAATAGGCAAGCAATCCTTACCAGATCCTTACGTGCATATAATTCTTGTTCAAAGGTGATGGACTGGGTGAAGGTTATGGAATGCTTGGTCAGGCTGGGAGTGGCAAGCTGCGTGTATCAATTGGTCAGAGCAAACTTGCTGCCAAAGTTGCTAAGAAGTATGCTTTTCTTTCTTTTTCTCTTGTTTTTTTATATTTTCGGCTCTTTTTAGTTCTTTGTTTTGGTTTCTGGAAACAGTGGAATACCTAAGGGGTCAGAAGCTCTTTTAAATTTCTATGATGTTATTATCTGAATGCATTTCATTGTTTTAACCAATCTCAGATATTGATGGATTCCTTGTTTTTCAGATTCAAGGAGAAGCAGTATGGAAGCAGTGGTGCAACCTCAGGCTTGACTTCAAGCTTGGCTTTTACACCAGTGCAGGTTTGTACTTATTTATCATTGTTAAACATTTTAAAACTGTTGATGTAGGGAAAATACGTGTTGGGTTCGGTTGAATCTATGTATTTCAGTTATTAGATTCTTAAGACACACAAATGCATCTAACTTAAAGTGAGTGAGTTGGCATTGTAGTAGAGTGGGTTTATGGGTCTACATAGCTACTCAAGTTTTGAAAATTTCATTTCTAAAGAGAGATGTGGCAACTCTTAATGTTTGCTCTTTATTTCAAAATACTTCTTTATTTTCAAACACATATATGAAACTAAAAGTTCTAATTAAATAAATACACGAATTACTTGTTTTCTATCATGTATGGTAGGCAACATCAAGTGAAAAAGGAAACGAATTTCATCGAATATTGCATTGTTATTACAAAGCTTTTCTATATATTTGAGTTTGTTAGTTGGGTTGATAGTCAACCCAAAAACCCAACTCAGAGTTTTGGTTTAGAACCTTTTAACAATTTGTTAGGTGTAAAACTCGACGGGTTTGAATTTTTTATGGCAGTTGGATTAGGCTCAGCACGATGGTTGGGTCATGTTACCCGACAAGTAGATATTGCTTTTTTCTGTGGCCATTTTATTGTTACATGTGACAAATCTACCTTCCTCTCCTTTTCATGACCGTATTCTGTATTGTAATTTATGAAGTTGGGAAGATCTTCTCTGTATGTTACTCAGATATTTCTTGTTTGATATGTTTATTATAATGTAAGCATGGATCCTATTTTGACAGGGGATTGAACTCTCGAACCCACAAGCACATGCACACCAACTTGGTGGTGGAACCCAGAGTACCTACTTTTCTGAGACAGGAACATTTTCAAGGATAAAGAGGACCTGAATGGTACAAAATTAGTAAAATACAGTGCGATCAGCTTCTTCAGTTTCTATTCTAGTCATGTAGTACTAACTAAATGTTCCAGTCCGCACTAGAAGGAGCAGGGCTAAAGCAAAGGTCAGAATTGAGTTTGAAGGTGTTGATTAAATCCTTTGAATTTTTGGTATTTCAAGGTAAAAGGATTAAAAGAAAAAGCTTGCATTTGGGCCCTTTTATCTATTTTTGTATGCAGCAAGTCCTCAGAGGCATAAAAGGAGTTAGTAATTACTTTTATGTCGACAGTACTACTGGTTTGCTTTAACGGTCCAACTTTAGGTGCTGATTAAGCTGTCTTGAACGACAGGATATATCCCTTTCGACTGTTGTGTCCATTTTATCCAGGTAATGGAAATAATATTGTCAGGACAAAGCAAGCTTACGGGAAGGACCACAAAAACCTTGAAAGCGTCCCTCACGTATTGAGTTTTACGAAGTAACGAAATTGTTCGTACAAGCAACTGATTTATGCGCCAAAAATTAGAATGTTGGTTTGGAACAAGTGTGACCTATCTTAGAGCAGAGTTTTGGCTTCAGACAATTAAATGATAGTTGTATATGAAAATTACAATGTTCTATAAGGTGCTTTTGTCTTCGTACGTATCATTTTGGAACACACACTATTTAAGTCTTATGTCACGCAGTCAGTCAGAGATTGTCCAGACTCGAGACCATTTCTTTGTACATGGCCATTATAGGTTCAGCCAGCGAGTGAATGACTACGAGTTAGTGCCTCAATACAAGTTGGTATATGCAGATAACGTACAGTTCTAAGTGGATTGTGGTGGTCCATCAGATCAGATGCTCTGCTAAAATTTAGCCCTGTGTTAACCAGACTGTAACTCATAGGAACTCCTAAAAAGGCGGGATCTAGCCAAACATTTAATATATAGTCGCATCATACCCTAAACATCACATGGCACCAATCTCAGGTTGCCGAGTCATCCCTAATCTTCTTCTCAACAGGTCATCGCCATTGCTAAATTTTATAATGTATCCCTTTCCCTTCCAACAAAATATAATTAAATGGTACCATCTTACAATTCAAATCACTAAGTATTTGTCAAATTACAAGTTATACGATCTCGGTTAGTATTTTATTGTAATCAAGAAAATGATTCTTACAACTCACTAAGATCGATTTTAAAATCAATTTCATCAACAAAATATTGTTCATTAATTTCCACTCCTAGGCTATTACAATAAGTAATAATACCCCATATGCGTGGGAGAAGTGTGACATTATTATATTGATTTGGCCACTCTTACCTCTAATTAAGCATACCCTTAACTATATGGTCTATGCTATAGTAGACAGCGAAATCCAATGTCCACATGCCCATGATAAACCCGAATCACAGGGTGATTTAGTGTAGTGTAGTGTAGTTTGAGAGCAAAGTCAACACTCTTCAAAATGTTATTTAATATATATTTTTTAAAATATAAATACCCACAAAATTATCCACCACACATCCAATCATCTTTATCATTCAGTTTTGGTCAAAGAAATCTAAAAGTCGCGCAAGAGTTGGTGGGTGGTGGACGGCTCATGCGTTTAGTGTTCTCTTCCACTCCAAATACATTGGAACAATTATTAAAAAATCGATTTATTCTAAAAAATTTTAACTACATACTCACTTTAGTTTATTTTAATAATTTCTATAGTTTAAACTTAATTAATTTAAAATTTTATTAATTAGAATAAATCAATTTATTTTTATTTAAGAACCAACTTCTTTAATTAAATTTCACCCGACAATAAAACATATTTTTTAATTAAATTTTCACTTGAAGTAATTATTTATTACTAGTAATTAATTAAATATGAGTTCTCAGAATTAAGTCCCACCCACAAGAACTAGCACCCTTGGCGTCTCGATAATATAACAACGTGGTCACGGTGGTAGCTGTTGACACCAAACACAAAAATATTCTGCATTGACATGGCTGCTGCTGCTGCTGCTTCGAACCTTTCATGGCTTCTCTCTTGCTCCTTCTCTGGAGCCTCCGCCTCCTTTCGTAGTTTCAGAGGTAATGTTAACGATGTTTTGTCCTCAACCTCAATGAATGAGCTTCTCTGCATTCGCCTTTTTGTCTCTCTGTTTTTAATCACATCGAAAAACGAAGATTGTGATTGCTTTTCCACTGTAAGTGGTGTCTCGTTTAACGTTTGGATATGAACAACACGGGTGGATGGAGGATTTAACTTTGAAGATTATGTTTTTCGTTCCTTGTTTTTGTTTTCATAGGCCTATGCCCATCACTCTCTTTGCCCTTCTCTTATAACCAATCAGAACATATCAGAAAGGGATAAGCTGGAGATAAGAAGGGATAAAAAATCTTGGTTATTAAAGAGATAGACTGGCCTTCTTTTTCTGATTATTGTTGTTATTAAATATTAGGAAGCAAAGTCTTTTTTTACAGTAAAGCTTGTATTGAACCAAAAGTTTTGATTTTTCTGTTACTTCACTTACTTTGTTTGGATCACCTACGTCACCTTCCCTCATTCTGTGACTTCATTTCTGGGTTCTCAAAATAGTAACGTTCCATGTTGTTATTGGCTAACTTTGATTCGACGTTAGAACATTTTCCTTTTGATAGTAACATCTTGGCATTTTCGGTCTATAAATGGGTTCCCTCTCTTTTGTTGCTGGACCCCAACAGTAAAGTTTAAGCGTTGGGTTTCTAATTCCTGTTCATAAGGAAACCCGAATGATTTTCATAAGGAAACTGATAGGTCGAAATTAATTAAGTGTATGGCCGTTTCCCATAATATCGGCAATAATTAATTTGGAATTCTTCAGTAACAGATTTCCAGTTTGGGTTATTTTATTTTTCCAGGAAGAAATTATGGGGTTGCCAGCGTAATTTCTAGATACAGCACTGCTGCTGCTCTCGAGGAGCCAGTTAAGGCACCTGTCAAAGTAAATTATAATCAACTTTTGATCAATGGGAAGTTTGTTGATGCAGCATCAGGTGAAACCACTACTTCAACGTTTATGAGTAGCTTTTATCTGTCAAGGTTTGGATGTTCCTGATGTTATTGTTTTAATACACCGTCTTAGTGTCAGTTTGCATTCAATGAGCTACCAGCTCCAATGTGGCACCAGGTAGTACCAGGGAATCAAGTCGTTTAGCGTGGAATTATGGATATAAATCTGTGAAGTGGCAATATAGTGCATTACTGTGCCTTCTGTTTATTGCTATTTTGATATGCCATCGATGAAGAGAGAAACAAAATTTAGTGAACCTTTTGGGACTTTCTTTGCCGACAGGGAAGACGTTCCCAACTCTTGACCCCAGGAGTGGGGATGTAATTGCCCATGTCGCTGAAGGTGATGCCGAAGATATTAATAGAGCGGTGGCTGTAGCTCGCAAAGCATTCGATGATGGACCATGGCCAAGAATGACTGTCTATGTACTCATTCTTTGTCCTCTTTGATGATAATTCTTTTTTGCGTATTTTGGTATTGGTGATTTCTGGACTGAAAACTCTTACCTTTGTATTCCAGGAAAGACAAATGGTGCTTTTGAGATTTGCTGATTTGCTTGAGAAGCACAATGATGAAATTGCAGCATTGGAAACATGGAATAATGGGAAACCATACGAGCAAGCTGCTAAGATTGAAGTACCAATGATGACACGTCTAATTCGCTACTATGCTGGTAAGGAAAAATACAAGGACCATGAAATATATCGAAACTTCAATAGTTCTTTCCATTTCTCTGAGAATCTGAAGATTTTGTGTTCCGTTTTAAAATTGGTTTATCCTGCAAATGCTAGTCATAATATGAATTTCAATTGAGCCGATTTATATAATGTTTTTCAGGTTGGGCGGATAAGATTCATGGACTCACCGTTCCTGCCGATGGACCACATCATGTGCAAACCTTGCATGAACCAATCGGTGTTGCTGGTCAGATTATTCCATGGAACTTTCCCCTTCTCATGTTTGCTTGGAAGGTTGGCCCAGCATTAGCATGTGGCAATACAATTGTCCTCAAGACAGCGGAGCAGACACCATTATCAGCTCTAGTCGTGTCAAAGCTACTTCATGAGGTAATTTGGACAATATCTTTAGAAAATTCCTTTTTCATTTTTAGATTTTTCAGCAGAAAGGGAATTTCCTGTTTCCATTTATTTAACCCCTAAGCTTTTGTCATTTATGCCTATGATGAATATGCACTCCAAATATGAGTTTAGCATATGTCAAACTTGCACATGTAAATAGACGATCGGGAGACGCCATAAGAAAATTTGTCACACAAATTCTTGACTTGTTCTAATAAATCGGAGTAATGGATGGCCCCTGGATTATATTATATTAATAAATGATATGAGAAATGATCTGTTATCAATTCATATTTTATGGTTTATGCATGTCTTTTGGTTGACTACTTTTCCAGAAATCATCACTATTGCAATTCTTTAGATCACAGTTACCGTTTGTAGTTTGTACATATTTGTTAATTAATGTACGCTTTTGACAGGCTGGACTTCCAGACGGCGTTCTCAATGTGGTTTCTGGATACGGTCCAACTGCAGGTGCGGCTCTTGCAAGCCATATGGACGTGGACAAGGTATTGCAAGTCATCAAAATCCTGACCTTATTTCTGCATGGACTTGCATATTTAGTGCCTCAAAAGATGGGCAAGGATAGGATTATCTTCCATGCATGGCCACTTGAGATCCAGCATAAGTTTGTAACGTACAACTAATAGTTTCCGCATGAAAAAAATCTGAACTTTTCAAGTTCTTGTAATTTAGAAATAGTCATTCAGCTAGAAATTATTTGTCTCAAATACATTGATGCCACTCTCTCTGCAGCTTGCTTTTACTGGATCAACAAGCACAGGGAAAATTGTGCTTGAGTTGGCAGCGAAAAGCAATCTTAAGCCAGTGACTCTGGAGCTTGGTGGCAAATCCCCTTTTATTGTCTGCGAGGATGCCGATGTGGATAAGGCTGTTGAGCTGGCTCACTTTGCTCTATTCTTTAATCAGGCATGTCTATAAGCATCGCTTAAAAACCAAGAGCCTTCCATGCTAACTTAAATATAGTTTACTGATCACAGTTGTGGTGATGCAGGGGCAGTGCTGCTGTGCTGGTTCTCGTACATATGTGCATGAGCGTGTGTATGATGAGTTCGTAGAGAAAGCAAAGGCAAGAGCTCTGAAACGTTCTGTTGGTGATCCTTTCAAGAGTGGCATTGAGCAAGGTCCTCAGGTAATACCATGAAAATTCCGACTGAATCGAAGCATTCAGGAACTCAAATTTGGTGGTAATTATTATGGACGTGACCCGTTACCTACATAAATGAAACAGATTGATTCAGAACAATTTGAGAAGATACTTGGTTACATAAAATCCGGGATCGAAAGTGGTGCTACACTTGAAACTGGAGGCGATAGGATTGGCCACAAGGGCTTTTATGTCCAGCCTACCGTCTTCTCAAATGTTAAGGTAAAATGGCTATCTAGTAACCAGTTGACACAGGAAGCTAGAAACATGATCATGAAGCTAACTAGATCGCTCTATTCTCTGGATCAGGATGATATGTTGATAGCCAAAGACGAGATTTTTGGCCCTGTTCAGTCCATCTTGAAGTTCAAGTAAGCAATTACCCTTACAAATAGATAATACTGAGGTTGTGTATTTACTAATATTCTTCGCTGTTTCAAATGATTGCAGGGACCTTGGTGATGTTATAAGGAGGGCAAATAACACCCACTACGGGTTGGCCGCCGGAGTATTCACACAAGATATAGATGTTGCCAACACTCTGACTCGTGCATTGAGAGTAGGGACTGTGTGGGTTAATTGCTTTGATGTTTTCGACGCTGCCATTCCATTTGGTGGATACAAAATGAGTGGACAAGGAAGAGAAAAGGGAATTTACAGTCTCCAGAATTATTTGCAAGTGAAGGCTGTGGTCACACCATTGACAAATCCAGCATGGCTCTAGAGGCAGATGAACCTTTTAGTGACTTTGTTTCGCTTTTACTCTTTTCCCACGTTTCAATATTCTTGAGAATAAAGTGTACCATGCCTGCAATAGTGGGTTTGTGTGATGGTGGTGGAAGAAAGAAAGAAAGGAAGAAGAATGATCATGGGACAGTGATGACAATGAAACTGTTTACTAGATAAGGCTCCTTGGAGTTTAGTCACACAGGGCATGTAATGATCTATTTGGTTTTCAAATGCCCGTTTATCTCTTCTCGTTTTGTTTTGTTTTGTTTTTATTTGATGGTATTTATTCTCTGTTGTCGATCCGAAGTATTCCGACTTCCTTGAAATTGGGGGCTATATGAGCTTGAACAGCAAACTTTTATCTCTTCCGACGGAGTCCGGATCCTCTGTCGACTGCTACTCTGTCTAACCCTGTCCAGGGAAAAAACGCTGCCGTTGTCTTACAAAAATGGGC
>JANZLX010000003.1:10915549-10934676 GCA_025531955.1 Erythroxylum orinocense | reverse complement strand
GCTGTTTATTTTGATTTGTGCCAATTGGAAGTGATGGTATGTATTTTGCGTATTGAAATGGGCCCCAATGACCCAAAGCGGATTGTTTTGTAATTAAAAATGGGCCCAAATTGACTATTGAAATTGTATTGATGGTACTGTATTGAAAACAAGTTTTTTTATCACGACTGTTAAATTTATATGGCCCACATTGGAAATGGATTTCCGCAATGTAGTGTTTCAAAAAAAAAATTTTACCGGTTTGCGAATAACTGACTGTTCTAGCATGCTACTTTCGCAGGCACGGACTCGGATATCACCGTCGATGTCGGGTTCGGGTCTCACGAAAGTGGGATGCTACACCTAGTCAAATTACCAGGACTTCCTTTTCAACAATCACTCTCGTTCAAAAGAAAACAATATCTTAAGGGTATGTTTTATTGGGTGGTTATTAATATAATGAAATGAAATGGAATATTATTTCATCATTTGTGAGGAAGGTTTATAATGAAATAGAATAAAATAAGATAAAAAATTAGGGTTTCACATTACATCTCATGGAATGAAATAGGATAGAAAATGAGGGTTTCACGTTGTATCTCATTTTATCCTAAACAGTAAAAATAATTTACCTTCGATTTGGGAGGTTTAGGATAGAATGCAAAATGATAAACAACATTTCACTATATTACATTATGAACCATTTCGTCTCTCCTAAACAATAATATTCTACTATTGCATTTATTTACATTTCATTCCATTATAAACCACTCCATTCCATTAAAAACCTTACATCTAACCAAACATAACATAAGACTATGGTTACATTGTCTCATTAGATGTGGTATTAAACTCAATGCTAATACATTTTTAGTTGAGTGATTAAGGAGGTAGTGTAACATGTAGGATAGACCTTATTATGTGTTCCAGATAGTTCATAAAAGGGTAAAAATGAAGGAAATGCGAAATACCTAATTTCAGTTTCATCCAGAGTTCTGAAGCAGTTTTCGATGCCAAAATGAGCTCCAATCTTTCTGGGACAATTGAGGAAGTTGATCACTGACACTCGGTTAATGCCTTTCTTCAGTTTCCTTAAGACATAAGCACTCCTAATCGGTCAAAGGATCTATATGCTTACGAATTACATAAGTAACTGAAGGAGACCTGAACCTTTATATATAACTTCCATATCGGGCTTCTCCATCACAAACCTCATATAGATCTGGTCCACACTAATTGGGATCTATTTTCCTCTCAGACTTCGACCCATTAATCTAGATCATTTATTGGACCACTTTATTATCTTTGTTAGGATTGAATTACGCAACTTAACCAATAAGTTATTAAAAACCCAAAAATACAATTAATAGTTGTCTAATTTATAGAGAAGGACAAAAATGTCCTACCTTCTCCCCCTTGGACAAACATTAATTGTAGTTATGACTCAAGTTTTAAAACAATTTAAAAAACTAGTTAAGTTACGCAATTATATTGGTACCAATTTAAAATTAAAAAATTCTTCCAAAGGTAATGAAAGTCCAACATTCTGTCCTGCAAGGCTTTCGATATTGAAAAATATCAAAAACATGTGTCATGTGCGATACAGGTTCAATATAATCACGAATATTTAATACCTCACTAACATGAATAGGAAAATAGAGTGTGATAAACTAAGATGATACCTGTATGATCTAAAATGTATCATCTTTGTTTGTAGGTCTCGATTTCTCCAACTTTATACTAAACTGCATATGCTAAACTGCAGCAGAGATATCCTGTTTTCTCTCACCGAATGCCAGACAGCATTAGAGAAAACTTGTTTTCTTCTCACCGAATGTTAAACAAAATTAGAGAAAACCTTTATGTTCTTCAACTGAATGCTAAACTACATTAAAGAACCTTTATGTGATTAAAAACTTATATCCCCCTATGTCATGTTAAATTTATGGATATCCATACTAAACTGTATGTGTCAAAATGACATAGGCTCAAGGTCAATCTTTATATATGCCCTATGACCTTTAAATGCTTAAGATCGACACAAATCTTAAGACTTTCATATGTATTATGACCATACGCAAGAACAGTTATTACTGAGGATAAAAAAAGATGATCATCTATATTAATAAATAATCATAATGTCATAATACATCAAAATGTACAAACTTTTAAGGAGCAAATACAATGATCCCTAACTACTACTGTTTAAGGACTTTAACACATCCATACTGGATACATGTCTAACAAACATTAGTGGGCGAAGTCCTTTAGTCAAAGGATCAGCTAACATCTCCTCAGTCCTGATGTGCTCCATTTTAATGTCACCCTTCTGAATCAACTCCTTTATGGTCAAGTACTTGACCTCTAAATGCTTAGACCCTGTGATATTCTTGTTGTTGTTACTGAACAGCACTGCAACAAGATTATCACAATACAACCGAATGGGTTTAGCTATCGAATCCACCACAGCCAACTCAAAAGGCAAGTTTCTGAGCCAAACCACCTATATAGTAGCTCCATAACATGTAACAAACTCTACATGCATGGTCGAGGAAGTTACCAGTGTTTGCTTGACACACTTCTATGATACTATACCATCTGCTAACATAAAAATGTACCCCAATGTAGATTTGTGATCATCCAGACATATACCGAAATCGGAGTCTGTATACCCTGTGAGGTTTAAATAGTTGACCTTTTTTATATGTCAACTTATAATCTTTGGTACTCTTTAGGTATCTTAATACTCAATTAACTGCATTCCAATGATCCATACTTGGGTTAGCCAGATATCGACCCAACAGTTCGACAACAAATGCAATGTCGGTCTAATGCATACCTGAGCATACATCAAGCTACCAGCTGCCCTAAACTACGGAACATTCCTCATCGCCTCTCTCTCAACTTCATTCATTGGATACTGTACCAAAGATAATCTCTCACCATAAGAGATAGGTGCTACAACAGGTTTACAGTCAGCCATATTAAACCTTTGTAGCACTCGCTCAATGTATGCTGTTTGTGAGAGGCCTAAGGAGTGTTGAGATCTATCTCGGTTAATCTGCATATCGAGGAAAAAAGATGCTTCACCTAAATCCTTCATGTCAAAGTGTTTGGAAAAAAGTTGCTTTACCTCATGCAACATAGTCAAATCATTTGACGCGAGCAAGATATCATCTATGTACAGTAATAGAAAGATAACTTTGCTCCCCCTGACCTTATAGTATAAGCATCTTTCAACTTTGTTTTCCACAAAGCCGAATGAGGTCAAAACCTCATTAAACTTTAATTACTATTGTCTGGAAGCTTATTTCAGACCGTATATTGATTTAGTTAACTTACAGACTTTGTCAGTTGTATCTTGATCATGAAATCTTTCAGGTTGCTCCATATAGACCTCCTTATAAAGGTCACCATTCAGGAAAGCAGTCTTAACGTCCATCTGATATAACTCCATATCATAATGAGCTACTATTGCTATCGTTGCTCTAAATGCATCCTTCGAGGATATAGGAGAGAAGGTAACATTGAGGTCAACTTCTTCTCTCTAAGTGAATCCCTGGCAACCAACTGCGCCTTAAATCGCTCAACTTGACCCTGTGTATCCTTCTTGGTCTTAAATAACCACTTGCAACTGACAGGCTTCCAATGTTGAGGTAAATCAACAAGCTCCCATACCTTATTATATCTCGTAGACTGCATCTCATCCTTCATTGCTTCCCACCACATATCCACATAAGGTCCAGAAACGACTTTTGTAAAAGTGGCTGGATCCACAACATATCCTATGTCATAGTTTTGCTCACCCAAATAGACTATGCAATTTGGTGAGATAGCAGGTTACCTCTCTCTGGTAGATCTACACAACTGCATAGGTTCTTGTACCTCAAAAACTTATTCTTGAACATGTATAGGTTCCTATGCCTGCATAGGTATGGTACTTGGACTTACATCCATCGGACCTGTCTGTATGAGAAGCAGGTCAAAATAGTTCTAACATCCGTCCTGCTATCTCTTGAAGGATGTGAAGATCCTTCCTCATCATAGACATCATATTCCAGAAACTTAGTAGTATGTGATTCCATTATTCTGGCCCCTCCTTTTCTACAGTAAAATCTGTAGCCCTTTGAGTGGTCGGGATAACCTACCAAATAGTAATGAGTAGAACGAGGTTTCAATTTGCTCTCATAAGAATTATACAACCTTACCTTAGTAGGGTAGCCCCACACACGAATGTGTGCAAGACTTGGCTTCCTTCCAACCTAAAGTTAAAAAGGTGTCTTTGGTACTGACTTACTTGGGACTCTATTCAAGATATACAATGTCATCTTGATAGCTTCGCCCCAAAGGTATTCGGATAGGTTAGTCCTACTCTACATTGACCTCATCATGTCCTTTAGGGTGCGATTGCACCTATCAGCTACACCATTTTGCTCAGGAATACCTGGTATAGTGAACTGAGCCACTATTCCAACTGATTCCACATACTGGCAAACGAACCCTTTTCTTGTCCTGCAACCCCATGTCTACCATAGTATTCCCCTCCCCTGTCATATCTAACTATCTTTATTTATTTTCCTAATTGTTTCTCTACCTCAATCTTAAAGATCTTGAACTTATCAAGAATTTCAGATTTTTCTTTAAATAAGAACATATAGCCATAGCGGGAATAATCATCTATAAACGCCATAAAATATCTAGCATTACATAACATGACTATATAGGGACCACTAATGTCTGTATGTATGAGGTCCAATAAACTAGAAGTACAAGTTGACTCCTTTTTCTTTATCTCGGTCAACTTACCCCTACAACAATTGATACATGTTTCCAGATCACTGAAGTCCAGAGTTGGGAGAATGTTATCCTTTATCAATCTCTCAACCCTCTCCTTGGAAATGTGGCCAAGACGTTTATGCCACAATATGTACGATGTTTGCTTTATGAAGGCTCTCTTTCGAGTAACAAGTTCAACAACATAAGAAGAGACATACATTTCATTAAGAGTAAGACACATTCTATATAATCCGTAGGATAAGAAAGCAGTTTCGATATGTCTTGTATTGATAGAAATATTTACAACTGAAGCATCAAATACAAAACGAAAACCTTCTTAAACTGATACAGAGATTAAGTTCCATCTAAAAGATGGTATATAAAATGTGTCTCGTAAAACTAATACAAAACTCGTGTTGAGGTTTAATCTTACATCTCATATATACAAAACATCCACCTCTTCATTGTTGCCAACCATCAACTTCTCCTCTCCTTTAGACAACCTTCTCCTGGATCTGAACCCCTATATTGTGGAAGCAACATGGTTAGGAGCTCCACTATCTAACTATTAAGAACTTGATGTGGTTATAGCTTCATTGGATTCAAGAATCATAAAGGTCGAGAAGTTACCTGACAGTTCCTGCTTGACCTTCCATAGCTTGTACTTCTCGCAATTAGACTTCCTATGCCCCTTCTTCTTGCAAAAGAAGCACCTCATACCCTTTAGGTCATGTGGTCCCTTAGCTGATAGACTGTCTAGTCTAAATCCTTGGAGAGGGCTTGGGTATCTTACCTTTACCCTTAAGTTGTTGGGGCTTAGCCTCCCTCTTACCTTTGGAAGCTGTATAGATAGTCGTATGAAGAGAACTCATAATCTTCTCCTCTGCTGCAGCACACTGAGAAATCAAGGCATTGATGTCCCAGGTCTCATCCTGAGAGATGTAGGAGGTAGCCAACATCTCAAACTCCCAAGGGAGAGTAATTAGCGCCTGATGCATTATGATTATTATGAATTGGTACATCAAGTGCCTTCAGCCTAGTCTAAAGGTGTACCATCATGATAATGTACTCTCAGACACCTGTTTCTCCTGTATACTTCATGGAGAACAACTCTTTAACCAAGGTGCTCTGACACCTTGTATCTCTGGGAAATGCCATCCATGAACTCCTTCGCTATAGTCGTATCTGGCAATTCACTCAGTAGATGATCTGGGATTGACCTCTTGATGGTCAAATATCACATCCTATTTAACCGCTCCTAGATTGTCATAGTTGCTTTATCAGCTTTTGAGCTGATATCCGTAAGTGGAGAAGGTCTCTCGATGTGCATTGTCATGCTGATGTCAGCCATCTCCAATGCAAACTCCACATCCCTCTTCCACTTTTTGAAATTGAAACCATTTAAGGTCTCAATAGTGACAACATTGTTGTTTATCGAAAAGGTAACTACAAGATAGAAAAGACAATGCAAAAAATTAGTTTAAATGCAGGACAACGATAATACTTAAAGCATTTAACCAGTATCTCTATTAAGAATTTGATCACACATATTATGAAACACCTTTGAACTGAATACATAATATATGTAATTAGATCCTCACATAAAAGCGATCAGAGTACAAACCATCAACTCTTATAATACTACCACCTTTGGGTGAATAGATCATTTAAGCAACGACTTTCCTATATCTAATGCCTTTATGAACATCTCAAAACTCTATGTAGGCCAACACTTTTGGGCAGAATAACCAAACATAAGATCAGATACGTCCCTGACATGTGACCAGAACAATCCAAAATACTGACTTGAAAGGCCACTTTGGTGACTGCATTCTCATCAGTACCTTAGAAAGTCCAAGAACACAAGAGATATAACTTTATGTTATCATCACATTCTATATGGGCATAATGTATATGAAAATAGGTTATAAATGAAAAAACTAGATTCACAATTAAATAATCACATACTAATACTGAAAATATTGTCTTTAAAATTTATTTGAGACTTTTATAAATAAAAAATCTCAATGAGAGTCTTTATCGTACTTTCCTGAATACCGAAACTACCGCACGAGACATAAAACTTTAAGTGTCTCCCTTATGTGTAGTTCAGAGTACAAAAATGCACTTAAAATTGGCTTTAAAAAGGCTTTAAAACTTTTTTGGAATATAATTACCAATGTAATAAATCCAGAAAAGTTGAAAAAACCATTCTTAAAAATTCCCCGAACCCAAAAATTGACCCAAAAGGACCCGGCGTACCTTTTTGGGAATTCTGAAATTTTTTTTTGTGTTTGTTGATATCAAAAGTACTGTAGTGCTAACGTCAGCAGACATGTAAAACAGGGAGCGCGTCCGTTGCACACACGCAGATAGACGCTTTATAGATGCGTCTCGCGCTTGTGAACCACGTGCCCCACGCGCACAAGCACGTTCAGTGTCATTCCCTGCGGTCCACGCAAGCGCCCGCGATTCCATGCTCGTGGGAGAGCATGTTGTGTGAGGGGCCTACAAACGCCAGCATGTGGTGCCACTTGGTGACACACATTGTATGCGCCATCTGTATCGCCGCTCCTCCTGCTACTGTAGCACTGTTGAGCGCGTGCATCGGACGATGCATAGCCCACCGAAGGGGAGGTAGATTTTCGGCACCCCGAGATGTCTTTTTAGCCCTTTTTGGCTTGTTTTTCATAGCTAGTCTTATGTATATCACTTTTACGTAATTAATTTACGTAAAAAAAAACTGAAAAACAAATCGAAAACTGAAGAAAATCATAATGAATGGAAACCGAAAAACTTTTGTTTCTAACAACCCGATCACGCAACTACTCTGATACTACGTGTAACATGTAAGATAGACTTTATTACGTGTTCTGGATCGTTCATGAAAGGGTAAAAATGTGGAATACTTGATTTCGATTCCATCTAAAGTTTTAAAGCAGTTTCTGATACCAAAACGAGCTTCAATCTTCTCGTGACAGTTGAGAAAGTTGATCACCGACACTCGGTTAACGCCTTTCTTCAAATTCCTTAAGACGTAAGCACTTATAATGAGCCAAAGGATCCGTATGCTTACGTATTGCATAAGTAACTAAAAGAGGTCTTAACCTTTATATATAACTTTCATATCGAACTTTCCTATCATAAGCTTGATATTGGTCTGATCTACACTAATTGGGACCTATTTTCTTTCTAAACTTTAACCCATTAATCTATATCATTTATTAGGTCACTTTATTACCTTTATTAAGATCAAATTATGTAACTTAACCGATAAATTATTAAAAATTTGAAAATAGAATTAATAATTATTCAATTTATAGAGAAGGACAAAATGTCCTACAGGTAGTGGCGTCGGTTGGATGAAATTGTCATTAAATAACAATAACAAGTTGCAGCTATAGTTCTTTTGTCGTGACTGTGGCCCAATTTCATGGCTGGAGTGCAACTGCAGGCACGTTGTCCGCGACAGTTCATGTGTGTGTCTTTGATCTTACCTGTCTTATTTTATTATACTGTCTCCGCCACTAATTACAATTAATTTGTACCTCCCTCCACATGTACCTGACTCTTCCCATCATCCTTTGTTCCAGGCTATTTAAGTCGAGGAACCAAAACCAACCCACCCGACTTAGTAAATAAAATGTTTAAATTGGTATAAAAATAATAATAATGGGTTTTGTGATACATTATTTACTTGCACTCAGGTGGCAAGACTTTGAACCTTGCTTTGTCACTGCAATAAGAGTAGAACATGAGCTTCCTTCTAGCCCAATCCATAGCCACACTCTGTTCTCTTGATAGAGTGGCGAATTCCTGTCCTCCGACAGGGTCCAAGCTAGAAGCGCCAGCCTTAGAACATGAGGTACCAGTCGCAGTTGGATTTGATATGCAACCAGTCATTTCCATTTCTGCAAGTGAAACCACAAATGGGGCATAGTTGTAATTTACAGGGTATTTTCCTCCATGTGTTGCCCATTCTGAACCATCCCATATAGTTGTGTGTACGGTCATTGGCTTTGATGGGTAGAGAAAAGGGAAGGCACTGTTGTGGACAAATTCTCTTACTGGTATATTATCCACAAAAAATCTGCATTTGTTCATTTAGAAAATTGTCGAAAACTTAAGCGGACTGGTTTAAAATTATCAAGAAATTGAGATTGAGTTCAGGCCTTCTTACACAATATGATGGCTGTTCCAGATGATGCTGTAATGGTGGTGTGCTGCTGTTGGATCAAACCAGAGATAGAATTTTTCTTCTCTGCCTGTGCGAACACTTCCATTTATGTACACATTGGTCTGAAAGGCCCAGTCATTTCTCTTGTCATGGCCAAGAAGTTCAATGTCAATCTCATCATGGTTGTGCGGGTAAGTATCTGCATTAGACAACTGAACTTTCCCACTTTCAGACATTGTAATAGCTTGTCCTATACACAAACACAATTATTGAATAACTCTTATCTGGGCAGATCAAATTATTGGTTTAAACTCCTTGCAAGTTCTCTTAATATCGAAAGCGTAAAGATTTCAGCTTCTCTTTGTAAACTTAGCTTGATAATTTCAAACAGAAAAGCTCATATATGGACAAATGAAGATTGCTAAATTTGAGCATGCAAAAAACATTTAAATGCAGAAGAAGAGCTTACATAAAAGGCTACTACAACTCCAGAGGTTAAACCAGCAGGTAGCTTTATTGCAGCACTAAAGAATCCATAGTAATACTTGCTCCGAGAGGCCAATCCAGAGCCTGCAAAACAGACATGAGAATCATGAAACTGAGTAATTTTGAAGCTGGTTTTTTTTTTTTCAAGTAAACCGATTAATAAAGTACCTGACTTTTTGTCGAGAGCAAGAGTGGCGAAAGATCCATTACTCAGTATCTTAACATTTGATTGTCCATAAGACGTAGAGAATCCTTCACTGATGGATACATGAGTAAACAGATCGGTTAAACGTGTAACTTTAGGAGGCGTGTAGTATTTGTTGTGTGAATAAACCCCTAAGCTCATGTAGAGCAACAAGACACCCAATGCTATGTTTTCTTGGGAAAATGCCATTTATGTCTTTACTAGACTGGGGAAGGAGGATGCTCAAAAGGGGTATATAAAATATGCAGATTTTGACGGGTACTTATAGTGGAGCACAGTCAGAATCTTCTGCTTAGTTGTTCACCAGCTGGATACCTTTTTCTTAGTATACCGCTCGGGACCTTAATAACAACGAAATAAAGTTCGTGTGGGGGTGGCTCTACAGGGGCGTCGCAGAGCTCGTGGGTCTGTTTAAAAGTTAGGAGCGTGAAGTTGACACTGAGAGAGTTTCCTTCTTCCGTAGAGGACATTTCGATTTTGGACTTTGCCATTTCCTTTTAGTTGTGGTCCACTGTAGATCTTGAAGTTGAACATTTTATTGGTCTCTCGTTTATTTCAAGTCCTTTTCTTTCCAGTTGACATGCGAATATGACTCCTCCACGATCTTGTTGCTTGCCCTTGCATGCGATACGAGAGAGTCTATTCTGGCATTTATACGACTCGTTTTCAGACTTTCATTTCATAGGCTTCTTCCTGGACAGGTTTATTATCAATTCTTAAGTAGCTGTGGCCTGTTCATCTTTGATGTGAACCCTTTCCCTAAAATGACCATATGAAAATTTTCTTCGAGCTATTGATGTGAACCTTTCGTCTTAACACAAGTCAACCTATCCAACGCACCAAACTTCGGGGACAGATCTTCTGACCCTAAATTTATGCACCAACTCTATCTCATTAGATTTAGGTCATCTATTTGTGTGGAGCTCACATAAATAAATGACTTGGATCTAATGGAACAGAGTTGGTACACAAATTTAGGGACAGAGGATTTCATGCCCCAAACTTCTCACTTCATGAAACTTCTCGCTTCGAGGCTTCCTGTCAAAAAGTTATCCCGTCAGAATTTTAACATTTTTATTAAAATAATTTTAAATAAAATAATAAAGAAATTTTAGCCAGATAATTCTATATTACGGCTGGATATGAGGGGCTGATCATCTGGCCGAAGAACCCCCACACAAATAGAAGGTTAAGATGCATTGAGACAGGATTAGTACTGGATTCTTGGGCCAGAGGGTTTGAGGGGCTGGATATGTTGTGAAAAAGAGTGGTGCTTCAAGAGGTGGATAAGTTCCATTGCCGATTTCAATTTGTAAATAAGCAATTTTAGGTACTAGAACAGTTGCTTCGATGGATGGATCTTTTACTTCGAAAATTGGATAACTGCTATAAATCTTGATGTAGATTTCTCCGTCTTTGGCAAATCGATCCTTGCATCCTTTCACTGCTTGAATGAGTCCAATAGGGAATTCGGAGAGAAGACTCATGCTTTGTAGGTAAATGGTGTCAATTAATCCACTTTGAAATAAAAGATAAGCGACAAATGGGTTTGCTCCTGGAAAAGCAACTACTTTTGGTCCAAATCTGCCTCGATTTTGTGGATAATACTGAAAACTTTTCATTTCATTGGTCCATTCATTGAGTGCTTGAAAACAGTCATAAAATGCCGCTAAGGTGATTAGTTTTGCTCCAGAGTTTGAAGTTTCAATTGCTTCTCTTGTTGGTAGAGAGTTGATCCTTTCTAAATCGATGGTGTTTCGTTCCATAATTTTTCCTAATACTTGCATATGAGTAGTGGAATTGCTTGTAGGAGTGGTTAAAACGGTTTTGTAATGAGGTCTTAATGAACGTTTTTGGAAATCTAATAATGCTTTCTCTGCTTCGACTCGGGTAGAAAAGCTTTTGTGTAATACTCCCTTCTTTCCAATGATATGGATAGCTGCTTGATGCCATTCATCATAGATTCCAACCATTGGTTCATTGTAAATGACATATACTTTGGAGTCTTGATCATAGTGTTTTGGAGTAGCTGTTACTTTGGTAGGGATAACAGGTTGAGATGATGAACTAGGTAGGTTAGGTAAAGTAGGAGGGTTTGGTGTTGAAGCTTGTGTAGAGAGCATAGGTTCGGTGGTAGTGTTGGGAGCTGATTCTTGTTCTTCGAGAAGAGAGATGGTTGTTCTGAGACGATTGATTTCTTTGGTTACTATACTAGTTTTTTGTTGTAGGTCTATCAATTCTGCTTCCTTGAGTATTAATGTATCTTTCAGTTGTTTAATAACTACTTCCATTCTCGTGTAAGTATATTTGCAAGAAAATTGTTAACTGATTTAATATATTGAACTTGAAAATTAAATTGTAATAATTCTAATTGCCATATGATAAGACGACTTTGATTATAATTGGATCTTATGTTGTATCTTATGAATCCACATAAATATTTCGAATCCGTTTAGACTATAAAGTCCACCGGTAATAAATCAACACGCCATTTTCTCAAAGTTTTGAGACAGACTAATGTTTCTTTTTCATGAACTGGATACTTGATTTCTGCTGTATTGAATGTTCCATTGATATATTTGCATAAAAGATATTTCTTTTGATTGGGTGGTTGTGCCATAAGGCAGCCTACCCATGTATCCATATTTGCATCAATCTGAACTAATAATTTATCCTTTAATTGATAGTGATAAAGGGAAAGAAGATTCTTACATAACTCTTTTAGTTTATAAACAACCTTTGTGTCTTCAGGAGTCCATTGCCATTATTGTAAGGTACTACATTTTGTTGCAAAGTTCTTCTTTCCTTAGCTATCCTTTAAAAATCCTTGATCTGAAATATAATTTAATAATCCTAAAAATTGTTGAACTTGAGTTTTATTTACGAATTTGTTTGGGAATAGGGCTAATTTTTTCAATATATTAGGTTGTAATTTCACATATCCTTGATGATATTCAATACCTAAATACTCTATTGTTTGTTGTGCTATTTTTGCCTTTTTTTTTACTTAAGATTAATCCTTTCTCTTTACATCGTTGCAAAACTATTTTAACTTTTTTACAATGATCTAATTTATCCCGATTAGAATAAATAATGATATCATCTATATAAACAAAAGTAAAATCTTCTAATCCTTCTAAATGTTTATCCATAAATCTTTGATAAATACTAGGTGCTTGTTTTAATCCAAATGGTAATACATTCCACTGATAATGTTTCTGAGGTGGATAAGTAAATGCTGTTAACTCTTTAGTATTATTATGCAATCTAAGCTGCCAGTATCCTGATTTTGCGTCTAAAGTTGTAAACCAAAGATGTCCTTTTAATTTATTGATAATGAAATCTTTTCTGGTTAATTTATATGCATCTCCTATTGTTGCTTCGTTAAGTTTTTTTTATAATTTATAACCATTCTCCTTTTACCTCTTTTTTGTTATGCGGAGTTATTAACATAAAAGGCTGGTGCTGAATGTTTACTTTTATCGAGGCTTATAATTCCTTTTGCTAATAATTCTGAGCATTACTGAGTGAATTCTTTTACATCTTGTTGAGTATAGAGAATATTATTTTTTACATTGACTTCTTGATTTGAATCTTTTAACTTAATTTCTATAAGTTCTTGATTTTGATTTTTAACGGGATCTAATGGGTTTTCACTACAAATTTCATCTATTAAAGTTTAAATTTCGAACTGAAGTGAAATATTATTGAGAAGATAAAACTGTAAAGCATTGATTTTTGATGTTATAATTTTTAACCGTTGATAATAAGATGTATGATAAATAGGGATTTTTATAATAAGTAATTTTTGATTAATAGCTTTAATATCAGTAGTTTTTAAAGTAATATAATTTAAATATTGACAAAAAGGATTATATAATTTTAGAAAGCTATTTCCTATAATTAATGGTAATCCATATTCATACTGATAAATAGAAGGTATAGAAAAAGTGTATCTTTCAATTAATATATGATTATAATAACTAACATACTATAAAAATTTATAACTTTCATAAGCTATACGAATTTGTAGTGGTTTATCTAATTTTGTCCAATTTAGTAATAATTGTGTTGATGCAATACAAATGATTACTCCGTTTATATAAGCATTAACTTTTATTTTCTTAATGACTATTTATATAAAAGTTGCATTCAGATTCCGTTGTTGATTCAGACCAACGTTTAATATAGATCCATTTATACAAATAAAAAGCTAAGATGCATTGAGAAACAAGTTAGTACTAGGTTCTTAGGTCAGGGCTTGAGGGGCTGGATATGTCGTGGAAAAAAGTGAGATTGACCAAATATTTTGATATGATCTGTCTATTCATGATATAAAGGGTAAGTTTGGCCGTGATTAGATTGGGGGATTGCTTTTCCTCGCTAAAAACGTAATAAAATGATTTGATTTGCCAGAAGCGTCCCAGCTGGATCTGAGGCGTTGAGACATGACAGTTTCCAACAAAAGCAAGGACAGGACTGACGTTGACGTAGAGCACATTAAAAAATCTGGTACGGGTACAGTAGTGTTAACGTAGAATTTCCTGCCCATCCTGTCCTGTTCTAGCAATTGGAACAGAACTACCGACAAAACATCCGAACAACTTGCAAGGAAGAAAATAGAAATTTAAGCAGGACGAATAAAGTGTAACAAAAAAACAAAGGAAAACAACAAAGAAAGTAGTTGTGGAGATAGAAATTTAAGCAGGACGAATAAAGTGTAACAAAAAAACAAAGGAAAACAACAAAGAAAGTAGTTGTGGAGATCACCGAGGGGTGTTGCAGCCTAGCCTGCGCGATATATGAATAAAGCAATAGGAGATCTAGATGAAGATAAGTAAATGGTTGTTGCTTCTGCAAAGTAGTTTAGGTCAGATATCTTTATTTCCTATTATAATAAGTAAATGGTTTGCGTAAGGAGTTGTTAACAATGTGGACATGGCATAACTCGTAAGAGACCCTCCTCTTCGTGATTTTCAACTAAAACAAACAATCTGTTATCTTACACTTACAATACTGCTTGTTTCAGAGTAATCAGAGATTGATGCTTGATCACAAGTAAATGAATCATCAACTTGAATTGAGATGTCGAGAGCGTTCTCTAATTTCAGTGCCACTTGCTCCATCGATGGCCTTTCTGATTTAGGCCCTGTACATGACAAGGCTAGCTTAAGTACCTGGTCAAAAGCGTCCACCAAGTACTCCCCGTTAAGTTTAGGATCTGCAAATTCTGTCATATTACCAACTCTTGCAAGAAATTTTGCCTGCGAAGTGGAGAAATGCATCAGGGACAATTGGTCAAACACGGACAAGCCTAGTGGACAGGCTGATTATTGATTGTTCATTTGATTCTTACCAACTTATGTAGCTGTGTTGGACCGTTGCTGTTCAGATTGAAAACCTTCCGTCCTGAGAGCAATTGCAGTAGCACAATCCCAAAACTGTAAACATCCCCTTTAGCATTTACGTGGCGGTTTCTTTGATATTCGGGATCAACGTAACCAAATGTACCTCTCACTTCTGAGCTTACAAAAGATTGACCCACATCCATTACTTTTGATAACCCAAAGTCTGAGAGCTTTGCATGAAATTCAGCAGTTAAGAGAATGTTGGTGGGCTGTCAATCAAAAAACAGATCAGATATATCCTAATGTAGATATATAAATGTCTCAGGTACACCCTCTACCTTAATGTCACGGTGAACAATACAACCTTCTGGGTAGTTGTGGAGAAACCAGAGACCTCTGGCACAATCAACTGCAATTTCAAGTCTTTGAATCCAAGAAAGAACCCCCTTCTTCCCTGTTGTGTTGTTCATTCACATTATTAACTGGCTCTCCATGCAATGAAACTGGCAAAGGAAATGTTTAAGAATGGAAGAAAAGAAGGCTACCGTATAGCCACTCTGATAGATTGCCATTGTGGCATAGCTCATAAACCAGGTAACATTCTTCTTTCAGACTACAAAATCCAATCAAATCTACAAGATTTGGATGCCTAACTTGAGATAGACTTGTAACTTCCCTGAAGAACGTTTCTAAATGTCCATCGTCGATTATGTGCTTAACTGCAACATGCTCCCCATTTGATAGTATACCTTTGTAAACCTTTCCTGCAAAAGAATGACAAAGAAGATCTATCTGTGCAATCTTGTTTCTCTTTCAGGTTAACTAATCAAACTACACTTCATCATGCGGAATCCTTACCGGCCGCGCCTTGGCCTATGTAATTTGAAGAATTTAATCTGTTTGTGGCCGAGTAAATTTCCTGAAGTGAAAATTTGAGAAATCTGACGTCCGAGTACTTTGAAGCAAATGGTGCTGTCAAATAAAGCAACAAGAGCAATCAAAAGCTGTAATTTTACAGATCCTTGTAATTAGGATTAACTGGTCATCAGAAAGTACCTTTTCTCCTGACTGATTTCCATCTTTTGTAAAACAATAGCAAAAATACGATGAAGACCATTGCCAGAATTCCAACTACACCAATGACTATGAAAACCATACCTGCTGCCATCAAGAAAGTTGATTAGATAAAGAATGTGAACATGTCTTTATTCTTTTTGCCAACGAGTACAAGATATATATCTGAGAGTGGAAGTAGTCAGGCATTAAAAGTTCAACAGAAATCGTGATTCTTGTTGGTAAGTTCACCTTTACTCCTGCTAATACCATTTCTAGCTTTGTCTGAGAGCTCCATTGCTGGGAAAGAAATAAATACATTAACCAGAGTTAGTACCATCGGCGTTTCTGGCTGAATTGTATGAATCAACCTGGTAAATCAAAGAGAAGAATAAGAAAGAATAGACAGCTAACGAAGGAAACGTGTTGATGTTTGTAGCATTCGAAACTACATTACCTTCGTTAAGATTCTGTTTGGCCAGGCATTTGTAAATTTTCTGTAGCCTTTCTCTATCATCAATTAGACTGCTTGTCAATGTTACCAAAGCTGCGAACCTGCAGATACCAGCTTCATAGCTTGAGTTTAACTCCTTTTCTGATGATGTGCCGATCTCCTCCCATGTCCTCAAACATGACTTGCAACCCTGATCGGAAATGCCCTTGGACTCTGTAAGGCTACAAGCTGTACCTAAATTCTTCAATTGACCTCCTAGTTTATTAGAAACATCCATTGTGGTATAGCTGGAGCAGGCATCAGCTCCACTTGTTAGCTTCTGAATGCCACAGTTCAAAACATCATTCTTAGCAGTTTCCAATGAAAGCAAGCAATTCTTTTGTTCTGTCGAATTCAAGAATAATATGCTAGTCTGCTTGGCCCTCTTTCCCAATGCGTACAAGTATTCATCAAAAACATCTTCACACTGACCGCTCTCAATAAAGCCACCCCAGTTGCCTCCACCATAATTTGAGCTATTTGCAGATGAAGAGAGTTGAATATCAAGGATACAACTTGTGTCAACCAATTGGGAAGAGACAAAATCCGGTAATATACAGAAAACAAACACAGAAGCGATGTACAAGAGAAGTGTAATACACTTCAGCTTTGTTGACATGAAGAAATTCAGGACAGGTTTAGCCATGTAAGTTGGTTCCGTTCAGGACATTCTGATTTAAGGATAGAGTGGAATGTATTAAAATGATCTTGCCTCTCTATCTAATACAATTTACAAAGATTAGAGAAGAATCTAACGTGAAATATTCAATCTGCGAAACAGTGGATTCCCTCCTGTCCTCTATCTCCTAAGAAGGATCTCAAATAGTCAAACTTACATCACTGGAATCTGAAATTTCGTGACAGAAACTGCTTTGAATATAAGGAGAAAATATTAGAACATTGAACATTCTGAAGACGAGAAACTGCGACGTTAGCATAAGTGTTTCAGTTCTATGAAGAAAAAGAATATAAGCCGGCTTGCAGAATAAGGCTTCACTAGAAAAGGCCAACCAAAGACAGTTTGACAAGTAAATATGGTCATAAAAGTGAAGGAGAAGGAAAGGGTATATATCTTGCACTTCCCATGATAACTGGAAACGTCCAGGAGACATATGGCTTTCAAGTGGTGTTAAAACTTAAAACTTCTTATCAAGTTCCTTCTTGGAGGGAAGAGCGATAGAGACGTAGACACTTGGAGTAGGCGGGCGTTTGTTGCCAAGATAAAATTAGTTATTGAAAGTTGACAACAAGAAAGCTATGAGACGATACATTCATGGCATTTTCAACGCTTGCTAATCATTTTTTTTTTCTGTAATTTAGGGGTCGAGACAAACACATAAGTTTGGGTGAAAACGTCAAACGTGCTGGCTGCTGATTCGAATGCATCGCCTTCTGACCTTAGCTATTATATCTTCTTTCACTTCCCTTGGTTTTTCATTCATACGCTGTTTAATCGTTAAGTATTCATAACTCATGATTAATCGTCTATACCATATTTTTATGATTAATCGTTAAGTATTCATTGCTCATGATTGCTAGGTTTTTAGCGACAGAAATGATTGACGGAGAATAAAGATTCTCTGTTGGGAAACAAATTTAGAGACGAAAATTACTAATAGAAAGAGTCGTTGAAAAAACGATCGAAGGTAAATTTTAGCAATAGAAATAAGAATTCGTCGGTAAATTTAGCAAAGAAATGTTATATATCCATCAGCGACGGATTTACATTATTCCGTCACTAAATTTGCAACAGATTCCTAATATTTCGTCGATAAATTTACCAACGATAAATTGTATATCTGTCACTAAATTTACCGACGGAAAGCATTATCCGTCCCAAAATTATCGATAGAATATTATAATTCTGTCGGAAAATATAGCTATGATAAATTTCAATTGTCATTTTTCACTTCCTACCTGAGTTTTTTGTCGATAATGTTTTGATTTTTTTGTACATTTAATTTCTGTAAATATATACCATTGATTGATAAATATAAAGTAAACATTATTATGATTGGTAATATAATAAAAATATTGTAATGGATATGAATAAGTACCTTGAAAATAACTATAAATTAAGAATTCATATAAAAACTTAAGAGTAGCTGACTATCAAATACATTCACTTATTCAAAAGCTATGCAGGTGGTGAAGGGGGATGTTCTGACTACTACGATGAGGTCTTGTCCCTTCCCTTCCACTCGTCCACCTCATTACGGAGCTGAGTCTCTATCAGCCTCTCTACTTGTAACATTCCGTTCTCATGGGAAGGGTTGGAATCCAAAAATGTGGTATGAGTGAACTCAAGGAGAATAGTATGTTGGTAGAATGGGTGTGAGACTTTGGAAGAAGCTTTAGAGGAGGGTTTGTGTGATTCATGTCCGTTTAACAGATATGCAGGTCCGTTTAACGGACCTTCTCGGGAGAATTGACACACCTTGGTTGTTTCATGTCCGTTTAACGGACCTTCTCGGACGAATTTGGATTGTTGGGCCAGTCTATGTCCGTTTAACGGACACCCTCGGGTTAACTATAGTAAATCCCAATTTTGACCATTTTAAGTTGGGACATGTGAGTTTAAGTGAGATTAAGAAGATTGTATTTCATGCT
>JANZLX010000003.1:10888643-10907464 GCA_025531955.1 Erythroxylum orinocense | reverse complement strand
ATTCTTGCTCCCAATTAAACAAGAGACTTAGAGCTAGGATTTATATGAAGAAGTCAAGTTAAAATTTCGATTTGAAGGTTTCCAACTTCTGTTCGCAACAGGAGAATTGAGTTCAAGCATAGTAACTGTTTGTACGAGCACACTGTTGAGCAAATTGTGAGCAAATTTTTAGGATATTATGAAAAAAAGTAATAAATATGAATTGATAATGTCTAATAAGGGTTCAATGAAAGACCCTTTCGAGATAATATCCACGCTTAAGGTTTCATGTTTTCATAAGAGGGTTGGGTTCCGGAATCGGGAGCCAACAAAAGGTGTTTAATCTATTACATAACGATTGGTCATGAACATAATTCTAACATTATATGCACAATCAAACCTGGTAGTGACAATTGTCGATGTTTATGCTTTAGTTGCTATTTATAGTCATTCCAATATTCAGGCAACTTTTCAATTAATAAACTAGCAACAAATTCTTCTTGTAAATTGATGTTTTCAGCTTTGAGATTCTCTAAAAGCTTACGGTACTCATTAATTTGAGATTTGATGTCTTTTTCATTTATCATCTCCTAGTGATAAAATTGGCCATTCGCAAACTTTTACTTTCCGACATCTTTAACCATGTACTTATATCTCTTTTGCTTATTTGTAAGGTCAGTATACTTATAATTGTATGTCGACATAATCCAATGCTAAAGTTTTTTCTCATTTGAAATTTCAGTTGCAGGTTTTGGTTCTGTCAAGGTGAATTAATACTACGCCATGCACGTCCAAAATTGGAAAAAAAAATCCTCTCTTACTTTCCCTTGAAAAATTTACCATCAAATATTTCAATATTTGAGATATTAGGAAGTGGTCTTACAAAAGGACAGGTATCGCAGGCAGCAGGAGAACTTGCATTTTAGATTGCACAATGTCTAAAATAGGTGAACTTTATAACAGGGTGTTTGGAAAGCAAAGAATTGAATTCAATAGTGTAATTGAATTCAATTCTATTGAATTCAATTCTGCTGTTTGGAAACACAAAAATAAGATGAATTCAATTCATGCATGTAATTGAAACCCACCTCCTTTATAAATTGAATTCACTCCTCCAAGCATAAGAATTCAATTATATTGAAACTTTCGGAAGTCACATTTGAATAAAAACTATTGTTTATTGTGAGTTTATAACCAGACATTCATCAAAGTTTATATATTTATTATGGGTTTTTATTGAGTATAATTCTTTACACTGTATTTCTTATCAAGAATCACTCTGTGCCGTTCAAAGGTAACGTCTTGCTCTTTTGCTCTTTCATTCTTTGGACTACTTTTCTTCTCACTTTTTTGTGCTTCACTTGATTGGATTCTAAACACTATTAATTAAAATATTATTATTAATTAATTAACTACAATATAATTAATTAAAATATTATAATTAATTAATTAAGTACAATATAATTAATCGAAATTAATTACAATATTTTAATTGATCAATATATTGTAATTGTTAAAATATAAGTAATTAAAATATGGTTAATTAATTAATTAAAATATAATAAATTTTTATTTCTTAATATTTTTTACAAATCAACTACTGTTGATGATAATATTAATCATTCCTTCCTTTTAACCAACTATCATAATTATAATAATAATATTCATTCTCATTTCTCAATATTCATTCTCATTCTAAACAGTGTAATTGAATTCATTTATAATATAACTGAATTTGTTCAAAACAGTAGAAATTGAATTCAATTCAATCTTATTAATGCAATTGAATCTAATTCATTAATAAATTCAATTCATAAGTTTCAAACGGCCTGTAAACCAAGTTGATCAAGAGGCGTTGTGGTGGTATGAATTGATAATCATTAGTCACTAATTTAGGGGATTCGATTGATAAATTGGCAATAGCAAATATTACTTTTATAGGATAGATTCTTCAAATATGTTTAGTTCTTAAAAACACGCGTGTCATATTAAACATTAAATATTATCTTGCACGGCAAAAACGTTACATATTAAACATTAAATATTCAAGTAGTTGCTACTTAAAGATTCAACCCTCAACCAATCCATACCTATACTTTTCCGATGGGCGTCACCGACCAAAGCTCCGATCAATGGGGACCCGACACCGAATCCTCTCTCCTCCTCCCGGCCTCCACTGACGATCCCACCCTTGAGCCTCTCCGGAAAATCCCAGAAGACGCGTTCCACTTGGCCTACATCATCTACTTCACTCTCGGCGTCGGCTTCCTTTTACCCTGGAACGCGTTTATCACAGCCGTTGATTACTTTTCCTACATATATCCTGGTGTCTCTGTCGACCGCATCTTCGCCGTTTCGTACATGCTTGTGGGTCTCCTATGTTTGGTCGTTATCGTGTTCTACGCTCACAGATCTGATGCTTATGTTAGAATCAATGCTGGTCTTGCGTTGTTCGTTGTGTCTTTGCTTGTGGTTCCGATTATGGATGCGGTCTATATAAAGGGCCGGATTGGGTTGTATGATGGGTTTTATGTGACCGTCACGGCCGTGGCTCTTTCGGGTGTGGCAGATGCGCTTGTTCAAGGTGGGCTTGTTGGGGCTGCTGGAGAGTTGCCGAAGCGGTATATGCAGGCTATTGTTGCTGGCACTGCTGGTTCTGGTAATTTGATAGTTCTTTGCTTTGAATTGAATTGTCTTTTTTAACGGATGTGGCTTAGTGTTTGGAACTTTTTGTGTAATTGGGTTGGATAGAAAGTTTTAAGTTCAAGGGTATTTGATGCTTCCCACTACTTTAGGATATTCTCTGGCTGTAATCCCATTGTGTAACGGATGCTTGTTTCAAAATAATTGGTGGTCGTCAAAGCAACCTTGTTAAAGAGACTTCTGTGTTCTGCTTGTAGAGCTGAGCAGTTGTCCATGATGTGTGAAAGGTTTGCTTTTCATCTGTTTCATCACATAAAATTTAGTTGATTCACGTTTAATCGATAGGGTGGAGAAATTTGTAATGTGATTGTAACTTTTAAAGTTCCTGAATGCAGGTGTCCTGGTTTCATTTCTTAGGATCTTAACCAAAGCTGTATATACGCAAGATGCACATGGCCTGAGAAAAAGTGCAAACCTTTATTTTGCTGTTGGGATAGTTGTTATGGCTATATGCATTGTTTTCTACAACCTGGCTCATAGACTACCAGTTATTAGGTACTATACAGATTTGAAAACTCTGGCTGTTAATGAGGGAAAAGATGAGAAAGGCTCCCTGACGGGTGCTCACTGGAGATCAACATTGTGGGAAATTGTGGGGACTGTCAAATGGTATGGGATTGGAATCGTCCTCATATATCTGGTGACGTTATCGATATTTCCGGGGTATGTGACAGAGGATGTGCACTCTGCAATTCTGAAGGATTGGTATTCCATCCTTCTCATAACTGGCTACAATGTATTTGACCTTGTTGGCAAGTCTTTGACTGCAGTTTACCTCCTTGAGAATGATAAAGTTGCCATTGGTGGGTGTGTCGCGAGATTGCTCTTTTATCCCCTTTTCTTAGGTTGCATACATGGTCCAAAATTCTTCCGCACGGAGATACCAGTGACAATACTAACATGCCTTTTGGGCCTCACTAATGGTTACTTGACTAGTGTTTTGATGATCTTGGCTCCCAAGTCTGTCCAGCTACAACATGCAGAGACTGCTGGGATTGTCATTGTACTATTTCTAGTTGTTGGTTTGGCACTTGGATCGGTTGTAGCTTGGTTTTGGGTTATTTGAGATCCCACCGACCTGCTCAAGAGTTGAAGAATCCCTTAGCACCAACTAACCATTGAGTGCAAGCACTGCAGAGACCCACATGTCTGATTGGGTTTGGAATGTAAATCTTTTTGTGTCCTAGTATATATTAATTGTGATTACACTTCCAGGTTCTTGGAACTTTTTCTTCTGCTGGGCTGGTTGATTATATGCTGTCTGTGGTGTGCATTAAATGTTCTGAATTTCGTGGAAAATCTTCTGGTTATGGGCTTGGACTTCTTAAGCATATAGCCCAATCATTCCTAACCTGAGCATGGGGGAATTTCAAACGTATTGGACTTCTTAACCATATAGCCCAATCATTCGTAACCTGAGCACACGGGAATCTCAATCAGCGGTCAATAATAACGTATTGTATGTGACAACTGTCAATCAAATTGGCAATACATAAAACTCAACTCTCATACTTGACGCTCACTGGGTCTACTTCTGTGTTTACTATTCAGTCAGCATAGATATGTTAAATACTTGTTCAGTTCCAATCTTGACTGCCATGTCTGCTCTTGCAAAAACATTCACTACCTGTCGGTGGCCAAGATAAAAGGCAGTCACGAACAAACTGGATTAAACCGTGAAAGACACGCAATATCTTATCTTCCGGGACGGTTACAGATTCCTTGAGCCACTACCTAGTAACGTATGTTCTCCCAAGCGCCACCCGTTGTTGGGGACGATATAAGTGCTACCGTTTCTTACACGCTTTTAATGTATGCAGAGCTCAAGCCTTGGAATAGGAATAGATTCTCGCAGTCTCAGCTTAGTTTTCCTTTTTCTCCTGACCAAAAACAAAATAGGGTTATGCTTACAACTACAATAGTGTTGTAGAATTTAGGTTGTTTTGGGAGACTGTACCTGTACGTTAAGTCACGTACTAAATCTAAACGTTTGGCAGAGAAACATGGCCCACGATAAGTACCAGTCACGAGGGGAGAGACAGAACAAACCCACCCACTTCTGTTGTTTGCTTACATTGCCCCTCAATTTGAGAAACACCCGTTTAGCCCCCACTGGCCAGTGACCATTTGTCGTAGTAGCAGCAAACTGTTTACTAACAAACACCACCCAAACGCCGCCGTATATCTAATATCTGGGTGTCCACTTCTGTCTTTTCGCACAACGTCTTCGACTTCTTTCGCGAGTCCCGAGAGAGAGACCCACCACCCCCGTTGCCTTTCAGCTTCGATTCTACACAAACACAGTTCAACTCTTTCAAAACTATTCTCACTTCTCTTCTAAACCTTTTCCTCTCTAGCTCATTCTGTGGTCCGCGGCGGTTGTGTCGTTTAGGAACTTCGATCCCGCGGTTCTCGAAGTCGGGCCTGCAAGTCACTATACGATAATGCTCGTGAGGTTTCGCAATCGGAATTTCAACTCGGCGCTGGAATCTGTTGTTTGACAGAGGGTAGATGGACCTCAACGGCAGTTCTGAGGGAGGCCGTTCGACGGTTTTCGACATCGATCTTAATGAGCCGCCTATTTGCTCTCCTCGAGAGGTTGCGGTGGCCGGAGATGATGCAACTTCGGGGGTTTCCGGAGACGGAGGCGGTAAAGGTAAAGGTGTGCTTTTGGACATGAATGCGTTGCCCTGCGACGCAGAGGGAGAAGATGGTAGTGAATTGGTGAATAATAACGGGTTGGTTATTCTTTTCTTTTTTATTTGTTTTTCTTGTTAAATAATCTTTAATTTCATTTGAAAAGTTGGTTTAATTATAGTAACTCACTAATATACTCTTTTTAACTTGTTTAATTTTTATATGATGTTGTTATGATTCTTCTTTTTCTTTTTCTTTTTTTCTTTTGCCTCGAAAAGTTGTTATTTTGCTCGAGTTTAGTTTTGAGATGCACGTTAGTTGTTTATTATTACTACACTTAAAACTTGCCAGAAAAATGAAACACAAAACCTTCTTGTTTATGCCCCCGGTTTTTGGAGTAAGCAACCAGAAAAATGAAACACAAAACCTTCTTTTTTATGCCCCCGGTTTTTGGATTAAGCAATATTTATAATTGAACTCAGCTTCAGGTTGTCCGCACAAATCACTGGCTGAAAACAACTAATTGGCCAAATTTATAGATCAATTTGGATCGTTGTTTCATAGTTGTTATGGGGCAATTCGGTTGCTTGAACTAGAGGGTTTGCATATTACTTGGATTTAGGGAATAAATTAATTGAGAATGTATGCAGGAATTAATTTTACAACCCCGTTTCACGTTGTACATATGTAACTATATTTAGTGTAGCCAAATTTTGCCTTGATGAAATCAGGGCCTGTCAGTTCAAAATGATAGGTTTATATGAGATAAAAAAACTTTTTCTTGATGTTCTTTGTAACTAATGTGAACAATCATGTATGCATATAACATGCAAATATTCAGTTGGAAGCAGCTGTGGTTGTTTTGTTTTAGGGCCTTAACAATCCAGCATTGTTTATTGAACAAAATTATTGTGAAGAGTTTAATCGCATATCTATATAGAAACCCTTAATGAGAAGTTAATGCACATTTATTTTTAATGCTTATATAAAAATGAGACTGAGAGTAATTGGATCTGGCAGTTAATTCAATTTCTAGTTGCGTTGTTTTCTTTGGTAGCTGTGCTAAGTAAATTCAATTAGTCTATCATCTCATGCTTCTAAGGGTTTTCAAGTATCTGAGGGCTTTGTCGAGGTGGGTGGATGGGGTTTAAATATGTATAATGTCACTGCTCAAAATGTGGTCCTGAGTCAATTACTTCTTTCATCTTTTCTGATTTGTAGAAACCACGCTGTGTTTGATAGTCTACCATTGGCTTATTATTTAGTGCCCCCATGACATGTTATGATTTGTAGTTTTTGGGAAGATGATTAGACTTTATAAAGGTTTTGCTCTCTTTGAAAGAATTAGTTTTACATAGTCATGACATACTGGAAGATAGCTGGGGTGTGGAATTCAGAGGAGAAGCGAAACCACTGCAGTTTACTGTTCACCTGAGGGAAATAAGTTTGAGTCAGTGTCTGATGTTGCTTACGATCTTGAGTTGCTGTGGAATAGCCATAATTTTATACCTCAGGACAGGAGTGATAGATTTGCTTTGATACAGAACAGGTGGCATGTCCAGAGAAGAAAGGAGTCCTTAATCTTTTCAAAAACCAAGAACCTTCAAGAATGTCAAGAAAATCTGAAGAGCAGTTTGGCTGGGAATTTATCTTTTGGAATAGAGAGTAGTGATGCTGATACCTTTGTGCCTATAAGTGATTCACGAGTCATGGCAGTTAGCTCAAAGGAAACTGGTATCTCTGACTCCTCTCCATCCAAGGTCAGCATGCATGCATTTATTAATTTGAGAGCAGTGTGAACATTTTCTTTTATGTTGTTAGAAACACCAGACTATCTTTGTATATTTTGAATTTGATGTATGACCATGCTGTAAAAACTAAGACATTATTTGCAATTCCAGAATGGATTTCCAGTCCAGTTTGAAGATTTTTTCATTCTTTCACTTGGGAAGATTGATCCACGACCCTTCTATCATAACACCAACCAGGTCTGGCCTGTGGGTTACAAGTCCTGTTGGCATGATAAGATTACTGGATCTCTTTTTGTATGTGACATCTTAGATGGAGGAAATTCAGGTCCAATTTTTAGGGTCCAACGATATCCATGTTCTGCTCAGTCTATTCCAATTGGGTCAACTCTATTATACAGGTCAGATTCTACCATTGTTGACAACAAACTTGATGCCACATTGGCTGCAGATGATGAAGAGGATATGAATGTTCACACAATGTTCTTAGACAATAGTCCTCCACTACTGGATTCTAATATTTTCTCTGATGTTGGAACTAATTCAAATGAAATCTCTAACTTTCAGTCTGCAGATAGTTGTCAAAGAAATAACAACTCTAATTCTCAAAATCTAGGGAAACTAGTTCCCAATAATAAAATCCTAGTTGATGATGTTGGTGAATTCACGGTGGAAGGCAGATCATCATCTTCAGTGTGGAGAAAGGTATCTGAAAATCTTGTGAGTGCTTGCCATCAGTCGTTCCTGCAAAATGGTATATGCAAGTTTTGTTGCACACATGATGCATATTGGTGGCAGTCACCCTGTGGAGTTGAGAACAGTGAAGCAACTGAATATACTATTTCATTGGCCAAGTTTTGTCACAGATCTGGGCCTGTGAACATTCCTCAATATATCCAATGCAACAATCAGCATATTGCTAGTTGTGAAACATTGATGGAGTGGTTGAACCAGGATAGGTTTGGACTGGATGTAGAATTTGTCCAAGAACTAATAGAGCATCTCCCAGGTATTGTTACCTGTTCAGATTATACGTTACTGAACAATAGAACTCAGAATTCAAAATTGCAAACTGTTAAGGATGGGTTTCTAGTAGTTAAGAGGAAAAGTGATGCGCAAGGTGGTAAAGAAAGAGATAATATGTTCAGTGGATGTAGAAACCAAATTAATCAGGTGGCTGACAACCTATTTAGGAAGGTTTCTTCTCCTCCTGGAAAGCCGTTGAGCTCAAGGATTCCGACATATTTGATTGGTGATGTTCTGCAGGTATGGGCTATTGACTTTAATTTGTGATCATATTCCAGAACTGTTTTTGATCTTTGATGGCATGATTATTTCTTTTTTTAAATGTTTAGACATGGGAGTTACTTTGTCGCTTTTCTGAAGTTTTGGGGCTGGAAAAACAGTGGTCATTCGAGGAGCTTGAAGAGGAGCTTGTCTGCTGTTACTCTTCCCCTCTAAGAAGTTCTTGTCCTTCAACAAGTCAACATGCATTGGTAGACGAAGGATCATTGAACAGCTTATCTGCTGGTAAAATTTTGACTATAGCCCACTGCTCACTATTGAGAGTTCTACTTTCTGAGCTACAATCCAAGCTGTCAGCTCTTGTAGATCCTTCTCTTGAAACTGGGGAATCTAAGTCAAGGAAGAGGAGGAAAAAAGATTCAGACAATTTAGTCTTTCCAAAGAAAATGATGCTTGATTTACTTCCAATGAATGAACATACTTGGCCAGAATTAGCTAGGAGATACATATTAACCCTTGCATCCATGGAGGGCAACCTTGATTCTGTGGAAATTTTGAACCGTGAGGGTTGTAAAGTGTTGCGTTGTTTACATGGTGATACTCGGGCACTAGGTGGTTCACGTCTTGGAGTTGCTGAAATGGAAGCAGATGCACTGGTAGATTGGCTTTCATTTCCTAGCTTTTGTAACAATAATTCTCCGTTTTGTTTTTATCTTTCTTCGTATATCTAAAATATAAATGTTGCATGTTGATCGGGATATAGGTATTCATGGTAGTTGCCTTAACTATTTTCCTGGTCTTAACATAGATTTCCAAGTTAACCTACAAAATGAATTACCGGGCTGAGGATGATGATGTGTGCTCTTTAATTAGGTTGCAGTTTCATGGCATTGGGTGAATGGTGAAACTTTGTGATCTCTCTCTCTCTTCATGACTTTGTATTATCATATTGGATGGTTTTGTGGAAAAACTTATGCTTAAATAAAAATGTACAGATTTGATTGCCTATTCTAGTTGCCATATGTAGGTAATATTGTATTGGAATATAACTTGTAGGTTTTATGATATGTACAATTCCAAATACAATGGATTCTCATGTAATTCATCGTCTTGATTCCATTGGGTTTGATGCCAAATAGCCAAATCCTGACTTAGCCCTAACATTATAGGTAACATTGTTCAATCTTAACATTGGTAAAGAAAAGACATATCAAACTACTTATTCTAGTTGCAATTGATTTCCAATTTCATCATGCAATTTTTCATGCCCCGACAGCCAAATTTAAATTGTGATGGTAACCCTAGCTTTTGCTTGATTTGGCTGGCAATAAAGTGACAACAAGTTATTGAACTAGGGTCAAGCTGTTCATGCTTTACTTAATTTATAAGTGCAAAATGCTATTCTTAAATTTGGTTTAGTTTCAAGTTTGCTGTGCTATGAGTATTCCATTGTATCTATATTTTTATTTCTATAATTGTAAAGATATTAAATTCAACTTTGAACCCAAATTGCTCTAACAGTAGCGTACCTTGGGTTGGTCATGTGGACTAGCACCTTTCTTTGATGCTTTACAATATGGGGTAGGTGGATTAATTTCTGGGCTCATAGGGACTTGATTAATTTAAGACATGCAGGATAATTGGACTAATGCGTGGTTATAGATAGAAAACAGTACTAGCTTAGGACTTACGGATTTATACAAACAGCAAGTACATCAATAAGCATCCAAGCTAGAACTTGTCTTGGAATTTCTGTGTTGGACCCCTGAAGGTATGATTATCATTTGCATGCATGTTTTAACCGTCAAATGGAAAGTCCTAAGAGCATCTAAGTCAACTACCAAAGAGCAATTGTATGGTTGAAAAGTAACTAGCTCTGTCAATGAATTGAATATGCCAGGGTTGATGCATTTGTATACTTGTGTCATAATTCTGAATTTGGACGCCACAGAATATGCCATTGCATATATATTTAAAGTCTCTTTTTGGCGAAAGAATTCATACTTTAGTGTTGGTTTCTTCACGGAGTGAGCCTCCATTCGTCATTCTTTTGCTTTTCTTGGTTTGCCTTCTTATTTTGATGTCTACGTAATGCTTATTGGATAATGGTGCATTAATTGTTCTGATCCTCAGCTGCTTGCAGAGGCTACAAAGCAGATCTTTGGATCATCAAAATGCATAAATGACAATCTGTGTATGGATACCAATGAACCAGATGCGTTGGGTGGTAATAAAAATGTTTCTATCAATGATCTGGAAATACCTGATTGGGCACAAGTGCTGGAACCTGTAAGAAAGCTACCAACAAATGTGGGAGCGAGGATCCGAAAGTGTATTTATGAGGCATTAGAAAGAAATCCACCTGATTGGGCAAAGAAGATTTTAGAGCATTCGATTAGCAAGGAAGTCTACAAAGGAAATGCTTCAGGACCTACCAAGGTATGATATGGGCAGTACTGGTCGCTATTGAAATTTTATTGTTTGTGTACGTGGATGACATTAGGTTTATAGTTTTTGATTGCTTCCTCATATACTTTGTGTACCACAGGCTCAAATAATTCATATCTTTTAATCTGATTGTTCAAAATGTTATCAAGTTTTGATCAGATAATGCTATCCCATGCCCTGCCTCGGACCCATAAATTAAATAAAAATTAATTCTGATAAGGTGAGAGAATCCTTATGCTACATTACCTATAGTTGAAGCCCAGGCTGTGTCAGGGGAAATCCAGATGTTTGTCCAAGTGGATCTAAATGTGTTCACAGGCACATGATAAGACCCGTAACTGACAAATTGAGCTGCAGAATAAAATGCTTGTAAAAAGCATTCAATGATCTTTTACTACAAAATGTACCGCACAACTTACTTATCAATGCCTTAGTTTCATCTAACTACAGTCGTTTCAATTTTCTTTCCTTCACTATCCTGCTTCTTTAATAGAAAGCTGAGCCATGGATAACTGCCATTCTGGTTTCTAAGAATGGGTTTGTCTGTTATCTTTTCCCTTTTCTTCTTTTTGAATTGGTCAGGTTGAGGGTTGGGGCACAAAAAATCAAATGATTCACTTTTTATTGCTTTTATCTACATATTTATGAGAATTGAAAGCATGACAAAATCATACTAGCCTACAATGTGATGTAGGGATTACGTTGTAGTCTCTGCAAGCAACTGAGATTCAGAACAGTTAATTCACCATTATCCAATAAGCATTACATAGACATCAAAATAGAATACGCTTCTGCATCACAATTTTTGCTTCTATTTTATTAAAAGATAAAATGTTGCGTTATCTTTTTTACTAATGTTCTTTTCTAACTTCCCTTTTCGTCAACAACTACCCCAAAGTATCACTACACCATTACAATAAAGAATATATGGCCTTCCAGATCAAAGTTTTCATGATCTTTGAAACTCAGCAAGTCATTAGCTTTTCTTTTGATTATTCTTATTATAGTGACCATGTAGTTGATGCTGGACTGAAGTTTTTCTTGCTGATTGATTACAGAAAGCTGTTATATCATTACTGGCAGATGTGTGTGGTGAAAACCAGCAGCAGAAACCTATTCGAAAGAGAAAAAATAAGCATAGTGGCACTTTATCTGACGTGATCATGAAACAATGCCAGAGAGTGCTTCGATGTGCTGCAGCAGCAGATGAAGAAAAGGTGTTCTGTAACTTACTGGCAAGAACATTTCTTAAATCTTCTGACAACGATGATGAGGGCTTTCTTGGGTTTGCTACAATTGTATCTCATCCTTTGGACTTCAGAACTATTGACCTGAGGCTTACTTTTGGGGCTTATAATGGTTCACATGAAGCTTTCCTAGAGGATGTTAGGGAGGTAAAGCCTTATAAACTGGATCCTTTTACTACTTTTTCCCCCCTTGCCTTGCAGGAGAAATTATGCACTTGAAATTTATTATGAAGCTTTAATGCAATACAACTTAGCAATTTTGGTGGTTTTGCAACTTATCTAAAATATGACCCGTCCTGCATAATGTGTCAGGTTTGGCATCATATTCGTTCTGCATATGCTGATCAGGATGATTTGGTCTGTTTGGCTGAAACCTTGTCAAAGAACTTTGAAGCACTATATGAAAATGAGGTCAGTCTGCATCCTCACTGCGTCAAGCATTTTGCATGTCTGTCATGTAAAAAAATGATTTGTTTTTTTTCTATTTTTTAATATTTCAATTTACTATTAACTAAATATATGTTATTTAATTATTTAATATATTAATTATTATTAAAATTATGAATAATTTAATTTAATTTAATAATTAATTTAATATTTGTAATAAAATAATTATTAATAAATGTAATTAAATTAAAATTATCTTCAAAATATATAAATTTCATATAAATTTTGATTTGATAATTAAAATATATTTGAAATAAATATTCATTTATAAATAAAATTTAATTATTTATTTTAATAAAATAAAATAATTTTATTGATAATTTATTAATAAATATTATATAAGAGATTAACATAAATTTAATTAATTAAAAATAATTTATCTTTAATTTTTATCTAATATTTAATTATTGTTACTAATTATTATCGGTAATAAAAATAACTACATTGATATTAATAATCAAGCATAATTTTGTTTTTATTTGAAAGAAAAACAAAAGCTAAAAATACAAAACAAAAACAAAAACCAAAAGTCATAATAGAAAAACAAAAGTGGAACCAAATGGCCGTTTAATTATGCTCTTTTATCCTATACTTCAATTTGATCATTAAAATAGTTCATGCTTTTTACAGGTTCTTACCCTTATCCAGAAATTTAAGGACTATACTACTGTTGAAAGCTTAAGTTCTGAAGCTAAGAAAGAAATTGAAGACATCCTTGAGCATTCAATTGAGATTCCAAAAGCTCCTTGGGATGAAGGTGTTTGTAAAGTATGCGGAGTAGACAAAGATGACGAGAGTGTCTTGTTGTGTGATAAATGTGATTCAGGGTATCATACATATTGCTTAAATCCTCCTCTAGGAAGGATACCTGAAGGAAATTGGTATTGTCCTTCATGTGTCACTGGTAACTGCTTCACTGAAGGTGCTACACAAGTTCCTCAATTCAGTGGCCATTCTCAGAAAAAGAGATACAGAGGAGAGCTCACTCACAATTTCTTTGAGGCTCTTGCCCATTTAGGTACAGCTATGGGGTTGAAAGATTATTGGGAGTGCAGCGTGGAGGAGGTTTGATTGTTGACCCTTTTTGTGGTTATCATCTACTTCATCAATCTTTGTGGAGCGTTGATGACTCTGACAACTTTCATAAGTTTAGCCACATATTATCATATTTGTTGCATGTTGTTAAGGTTTTTCTGATGTCCCTATTTAAGAATAATTTCTAGCAAAATCAATGCAATTACACAGTATAAATATGATGGTGATTTTCTATACTCTTTGATCATGGGTATACTGTTCCTTTCCAATAACATTTCCCTGTGTAATAATGATGGTACTATTGTTGATTGTGGATTATGACACATGGATACCTCTCTTTAATGACAGAAATCCATTTGCAGTTAATAGATAGAGTTGCATAATTAATTTTTTTACATGGACTAACGTCTGGAATGGTTCTTATAGATATATTATGTGCATACTTATTTTTATGTACGAAGTTATTGGTGGCATAGCTCACCTTTTGTTGCTAATTTATGCTCATTCAACTTAATGCAGAGGATACATCTTCTCAAAATTTTGGGTGATGAGTTGTTGAACTCTCCAAATATTCGTGAACACCTAGATCAGTGTGCCTCAGTGTCTGCTGAATTGCAGCAGAAACTGCGATTGTTATCTTCTGAATGGAAGAACCTGAAGTTTAAAGAAGAATTACTTGCTGAGAAATTAGCAAAAATGAATGCAAACGTGCATAAAGGTCCTGGAAAATCTGAAAGAGTGGGGACAGCTAGCTCTTTTCTAAACTATGATAGACTGTCAGATAGACCACTTGCTGGATATCGTATACATTTGTCTTCCCACAATGGTAAGCTATATTTTGAGGATGGTGTGCAGCAGCGAGTGAAAAGTACATCTTGCAAGCAACCTTACTGGATTCTTCAAGACAGTGCTTCAGAGAGAAATTGTGCAAATAGAGAAGGCCAATTTTCATGGATTCCTGATACTGATTATCATGGATATCAACATTATGGTAAGGATGCTTTTCTACTTGAAAATTCAAATTCCCAGATGCCACCTTCCTGTTCACAAGAGAAATATGATTCCGACGGAGAACATGCTGCTATGCGGAGAAGTTTGAGTAAGGTTGTACAGCCAGCAAGTGTTTCTCAAGGTCACTTATCAACATGCATTAATGAATTTCATATGAGTAAGCCTGATCATGCTAAGCATATGAGCTCAGAAATGCTGCTGCCTAGTGAACACAGCTTCATTCAACCTGATGTGAGTGAATCACAAGCCTACAGTATTGAAGCAAGTACTGTCAGGAACAAGATTTCCCTACTGCAGGATTCAGTTGCTCTTCTAGAATCACAACTTCAGAAGATATCACTGAGGAAAGATTTCTTAGGGAGGGACTCTGCTGGACGATCTTATTGGGCCTTTTTGAGGCCTGGTTCATCTCCATGGGTGGTTGTTGATGGGTCTGTGATGCTGTCCCAAAGGAGCATCATGAAGGAGCATAGAAAATGTTTGACAAACTATTTAACTTTGAAGTCTTCACGCATTGAAGCAGAGGATTCCTCATGGTTCAATGCATCTAGTATATGTGATTCGTGTGAAAATGGAGACATAGAGGGAATTCCAACATCTTCTGTTTGGTTTTCATATCAATCGGATGCTGAGATCATGGAACTTGTTAGTTGGTTGGAGAATAATGACCCAACGGGGAGAGAGTTGTTGAATTCAATAATGCTGCGGTTAATATCTCCATGCAAGGATTCAAGTAAAGATGAAAATTCTTTTCAGGATTCATGCTTGCCATCTTCAAATCCCATTAGGATTGAAGTGAGTGCAAGTTCCAATGCTGTACCAACTAAAGCATTAAGTGCACTGGAGAAGAAATATGGCCCCTTCAAACCTGGGACCACTGCTTGCCAAATTGCTTCCATAGAAACCTCATTCAGGTGTGAATGTCTAGAAGCTTTATGGCCATCTAGGCATCATTGCAACTTATGCCATTGTTCATTCATCACTATCTCTGAGCTAAACGAGCATAATGATGGGAAATGCAATTCTGATGTGCATGTCACTCAAAAGAGCAAGGTCAGTGATGGTATGGTGAAGGGGATGTCAATGATGAGGACAGAGGAGGGAGTGTGCTCTGACAAAACAAAACTAGTAAATAACTTCATTAAAGCTGCTCATGAGAATGGTTCTGGGTTGTGTAGGTCACCAAAGGATTTAGCATCACCTTACAACATTGAAGAGATAAATGCCAAGTTTGTTATGCAGAGCTCTAATAGGGAGCTCGTCGAGGAAATAGGACTCCTTGGTTCAAACGGCATCCCTTCTTTTATAACATGTGCATCACTTTATCTCGGTGACCCAACTTTGAAGTTAGGCCCTTCCTGGCACCATGGAGTTGCTGAAATTGAGAGGTCCATAAGTGCAGATCGCAAACTCAAACTATCAGTGCAGGAAATTTTGATGACAAACAAGAAACAGATTAATGTTTCCAAAAATTTATCACGTAGTTGTACTGAAATTGATCTTTGCAGGAAGGGGCAAACATTTGAAACATCAACTTTTATAAGAGGAAGAAGAGAACAGTCTTCTTTCAATTTTATCTGTACAAAATCAGGAAATTCTGTCATTCGTTATTCTTCAACAAGATCACTTTCAGGGAGAGGGGCTCAAATTCTTAGGCAGCTCAAAATCAACTTACTTGATATGGATGCTGCCCTACCAAAAGAAGCTCGAAAACCATCAAAATCTGGCTCGGAGAAAGCGTGTGCCTGGCGAACATTTGTTAAACGTGCCAAATCAGTATTTGAGGTTAGAATATTGATTCATAAGTCCTCTCTTTTTTGTTCTTTCCAATTACTTGTTTTTGTGAAGATGGGAAAAATGTTCCTGGTAGTCTCTCATTAGTGATTTGAAATTGATGATCATAGAGTCATGTTTCTCAGGTTCTTTATTCTAGCATGAGTTATAATACATCTTAATTTGAAGTTTAGCTAGCACAATTTCATGTGCCATAAGCACTTTCTCAGTAACTTCAACTTCGACTAATATAGCATGATTTGTATATGTATATATGTTAACCTCAAGAACAGTTACAATTTTATATACTTCTTTCAACCTATACACTGTCTTCTTTTATATTGGCTCAAGTAATTGTATGTATGATATTATGCTAAATTTCTGAAGTACCAAAAAGATCACATGCATTGTTCTATTTCAAATCCTTAACAGCTCCAATGCATCTAGGTTCTTTAATACTTCGTTTCTATGATAGAATATGGGTCAATGTTTTCCCTAAGATTAGACTAAAAGGACAGTAGTTGCAATTTGAGCTCAATTAATCTTATAGCTCGTCATCGAAAAGAAAGAAGACGGAATAAAAGGTTCTTTATAACTCCTTTTGTTTAATCAGCTACTTGAAGAAGAAACCTACAAATCTTTGGAAATATTCAGGAATAAAGGAAAAAAATGTGTTGATGGCGATTTTACATAGAGATGACAAAGCAGCAGTAGATCTCCTGAAGATTATCTCCAATGTTATTCTCATTTCTTTTTCATGCAACTGATGGTCCAATTCCTAATTCTCCTGATTCAGATGGTTCAGGCAACAATTGTTTTTGAGGACATGATCAAAACTGAGTACTTGAGGAATGAGTGGTGGTATTGGTCATCACTTTCTGCAGCAGCAGGGATTGCTACCATCTCCTCTCTTGCACTTAGGATATACACCTTGGATGCTGCCATTCTATATGAGAAACCTTCTCAATCCTGTTCTACTGGAGAAAGTTTAGAGGCTGCTATTGGGTCAGATAACCACACTTCGGTCTATGCAGATGCCACAGGTAATCAAAGTACCCAAAACGGAAAGCAAATTTCCAGAGCTCCTAGTTTGGATCACAGTGAATCTAACAAACCTCCAAGCAAATCATGCAAGAGAAGGAAAGATTCAGGGGCGGTAATGTAAAGCACAGTTGTATCATTGTTTTTTAAGTTACAGATCAGAATCTTGGTTCTGGTTCAGATTTGACCTCTAACTTGCCTGTGTTGTAGGCGGTCACAGGCTCCGTCTCAATGGTCTGGGGTATAAAGTGATGCCTTGGACCTCGTTGTACGTATATACTAAGTTAGGATTGCAACTAACCCTAGATGCTGCATCCAGAAAATAGAGGCATTTTGGTTAAGATGTACAGTTGAACTCTAAGATAGGTTTCTCAGACTGAAATTTGGAATAGTAATCTGCAGAATGAAATTCCGTTCCACACAAAAAATGGACTGGAGCGGCAGTTGATGTAAAAACCCAAAAACTAAGTGAATATTATGCAAGTATTATTATAATAGTTTCATTCATTGGTTATCCAATCAACTTTGGTTGTACCATAGTTTCATTCGTTTCATGTGCAGTAGCTGCTCTTCCTTTCGCGGAGTTCCCTAACCTTCTTTAACCCAAATCGTGGCCATTAACTGACGTGCCTGTGCTCAAATTTCATCATTTCTTAAAAGACCTACCACATCAAACTATCATGCGGTAAATCTAACAGAAATCATAATCCCAACAGTATATTCTACAACGAAAAGTAAATGCTCACTTCATCATTTCGGTTCTTATCCCAATGGCTTGACGTGTCATGTGATCGTCTGCTTCTCTTCTTTAGGAATAACATTTGATGTTCACCCTGCAAATTCTGTTGCAGCAGCAGGCTTGATGGTTGTCCTCCAGAAGCAGGTTGAATGGCCTGCAACTCCTCAGTTGAATAATCAATTGGTACAAGAGGCCTCATCTTTTAATCCTTTGTGCTTGATCATCTTCTTCATCGAAGAAGGATGGTACAGTGGCACGTTAAGCCAAAGACAAATCTTTCTTGCAGGAGCATTGTCACCCTGTGCTGCATCTGACTCAGAAGCCGCCTGGCCTCTGACATCAAGAGGCCCCAGTGGTAAGCTTACTTGCCTTGACCAACCAAGTGCCTATATAAGACAAGTGCTTCAACAAAAATTAAATAGCCAACCTTCCTAAAATTAGAGCATACATTGCCCTTAGAACTAATTATAAACATCCATATTTACAAATACAATAACAATCTAGCAAAAGTTCCATTAAAATGTGAGGCTTACATATGTCTAGTAGTACACAGTCTTACCCTTAACTGGTAAATAGATTATTTCCATATATATATATATATATATATATATATATATATTATATGTTTATTTATTATTTTACTATTATTTTTGTCTATTTTATTTTATTTGTAATTATTATTTTGTTATTCTAATATATATATATATATATATATTTTAATATTATTTTATTTGTAATAATTATTTTATTATTCTACTATGTCCACAC
>JANZLX010000003.1:10818090-10828529 GCA_025531955.1 Erythroxylum orinocense | reverse complement strand
TGCAGACTCAATGATCGACGTAAAGATCTAAACCTAGTGGCAATCTACAGCATATATAAGGTACTATTCCTGCCATGTTGGAGGTACGCGAACTAAAAAAACCCTAGTTTCCTCCCTGTCCATAGTAATCTAAACTCTCTCACAATACTGATTTGAGCGTCGGAGGGACCTTCCGGGAAATAACCCCCGGAGTGTCTTTGTTTTGTAGGTTACCCATAGCTGAAAATTACTCAAGATCATGGATCACAACAGTGATATTCCAGTCCAGCAAAATCCGACTGAACCAATTAGAAACCAAAGTGAAACGAAAAAAGATCAAAGTTTTTTTTTCATTTTATTTTTTTATTTGAATAAGATAAGTACCACGAATAGAAAAGCTTGAAGTACAATCAATAGCCTTCTGCAATTTCATTTTTTATTGTATTGCTGATAAAAATAAAATTACATTACGAAGTCATTAAAAAACACTTTGTCTCCTTGAAAAACTATTTCCGTCTCATTCTTTCAAATTGAAAAAACACAGTTTGTTTTTGTGCAAACCAAGTAGCTCATATTAAAAAAAATAGTAGTTCATAATCTTATACAAGATTTCATAAAATAAACATATTATTACCGTTGGTCTTTTAATTGTAATCCTTCAAACATAATAATAAGATACGGTCCAATAACTTTAATCGCCCAAGCATTTAATAATAATGCAAAACATAGTTACTTAGTCTAAAATAAATATAACAATACTTGCATAACTTGATCAAGATTTGGCACGTACTCAAACATGTAAATTGTTGCTGGTGGCTACAAATACGTTTGATTGTTAACTCGCTCCTTTAAGATGGTTCAGATCTCAAAAGAAGCAAAAGGAAGGGACTGTCAGTTGGGCACACAACCTCATCAAACAATATAGTTATCTAAGAATTTGTGAATTCGTTCAGGCTTGACTCAGATATTAAATGAAGCCAGCTATATATAGAACTTAGGTCAGAAAAAGACTGGCGGATAAGATTCAAGGTTGTGATAAATCAAGGAGTGGAGTAGATCCAGTCATGGGAAGAACACCGAGACTCAGCGGCATGCGTAAGAACACTGAAATTGAGCAGATAATCCAATGCCCAAATAAGAGAGTTTAGTTGAGGATGAAACATTTCGCATGCGAAGTTCGGCCTAAATGTTACAAGTTAAGATAATACCCAATGGAGGTATCTGGATGAGGAAGGATGGTTTTTAGCACTAGCATGGTTTTGGTCACTTCGAAGGACTTACTCAACATACATTTTCTGCCCTTTTAGACTCCAACAGGTCTTCAATTAATTTTGCTTTAAGTATTCAAGAAGAAAAAGCTTAATATAGAACTAAAAAACACATATCTTGTAAGACTAGGACCGGACCTAAGACGTAATTTATGTTGCACATGTTAGTTATAACACGAACTTTAGTTACGGACTCGGGATCAACCATAAACTTGTATTAACAGAGAAAATGTAGAAAAATACATGTTTTGCTATCTATTGCACGAAGAACAAGCTGCTGAACTACTTAAACAAGCTCTTGAAACTTTCGATCAACTTTATGAAAGTTATGTATCTTTATGTAGTTAATGTCTTTTTGCGTCTTTGTTATTGCACGATTCTCTTAATAGATCAAAAAACCTGAACATTTATGAACTTACTTAAGCAAGCAGTAGGAGACCTTAGTAGCTATTTATAGTACCTTTTGGGTCCCTCCATCATAGGCCTAATGCCTAACTAACCTATATTGATTAGGACTCATTTTTCTCACAGAACTTCAGTCCATTGAACCAGATTAAGTATGATATAGCGCATTGTATCATTGCTCAAAATAACTAGACTTACCACTATAGCATTGGTAAGTCTAAGTCGATCCCACAAAAAGTGTGTGTAAAATTTTCAAAATGATGGTGTATAGGTTTTGCGGGAGGGGGGTGGATTGGATTGGTTTAATAACAAAATAAAATTTAATTAAACTAATGAAAACAAATTGAAGAAAACATGTAAAAATAATGAAAGTGATGAATTGGTTAGGGACCTAGTTTTTTTGTTCAATCTCAACCTATACCCAGTTAAATATATTTCATTGAATTGTTATCATTATACCTCTCCTTGAATTATTGGTAGTCAATTAACAACAAGCTTTATTAATCTCAATTTTTTTCTTAGGTCACAGTTAATTAAAAAGAGCTCATTTATTAACCATAGCTATTAGATAACCTAGGAGACGCTCTATAGGTTTAATTGGAAAGCTGCCTTATGAATGAGAAAAACAGACCAATCTAAGCAATAATCTCACAAACTCGGATTATTTAACCTAGGTTACTTTATTTCTAATAATATAATACCATTAATTGCCACAAACGAATCTCAACATAACAATTACAAATTATATTAAAATTCTAACAATGAGTTCTTAAATAAAAATAATTAAATAGAGCATTTGATCATTCTCACACAAACCCAAACATTAAACTTAAGATAACAAAATCAATCCCTAAGAGAAAGAATAACAAACAATGAGAGAATTATTAGTTGGGTTCTTCGACGTTGATGTCACCTCCGAGAGCTTTGTCGGCCTCCGAGAGCTTTGTCGGCCTCTTCATTTTTATCTCTCGAGAGCTCCTCTAATTTTTCCCAAACTAATATACATGCCTTTTTCGTGACCAAAATGTTGCTTTTATATGAAAAAAGCTGGTTTTTTGGGTGAGGTGGCAGTGTCCCATGGGCATGTGTGGCCTCTCACAGTTTTGCATGCCCTCTCACAGTCGTACATTGGGCTCTCAAAGCCGTGCATGGCCTCTCACGGCTGTGAGTGGTGTCTCACGACCGTGAGACACCTTGCATAAGCATGAGAGATGTCTCACGCCTATGCAGCCCACTTATGGTCGTGAGCCATCTCACGCTTATGCAAGGTGTCTCACGGTCGTGAGCCATCTCTTCATTCCTCTTCATCTTAATGTTTTCTTGTTTTCTCTTGCTTTTAATCTTCTTTTTCTTGCTCCATGAAGATAAGTGAATGTGAATCTTCATAAAATGGCTCAAATATAGTGCTTTTGACTCACTTTAGCTCTTTCGCTTCTAAATTGTGCTTAAAACCATATATAAACTAAGGTGAGTATCTTAATCATTTTCTTATCATTAATCATTAAGTGTTATGGAATAAATATATAACAATTAAGCACATACCAATGTATTAGGCTTCTTTATTATCTTTAATCTAGATCAAGTTGGATTTTCTTAATTGCTAGTTTGTAAAAAAGTCGTAATTAATAATTGTACAATTAAGAAAATCACTAACATTCTCCACCTCGAACAAAAATTCATTACAATAGTTGTAACAATAATAAAACTAGTAATATTGGTTAAGCAAAATCAATATATAAGTCAATTAGATTAAAAACATTTGATCCAAAGATAATGAAAGTCTGTTATTTGGTCCCATCACGCTTTTGATACCGAAAAATATCAAATGCATGTGTCATATGCGATACAGATCTAATACAATCATGCATATCTAATACTTCACTAACATGAATGAGAAAATGGAGTATGACAAACTATGATAATACCTGCATGATCTAAACTATATCATCTTTCAATTTGTTGGTCTCAATTTCTCTGAACATTATGTTAAACGATATAAGGGAATTTTTTTTCTCTCACTAAATGTAAAACCACATTAAAGAAAGCCTTTATGGGATTAAAAACTTATATCCTACTATGTCTTATCAAATCTATGGATTTATATATGTATTATTATGTGTCTAGAAGACATAGGCTCAAAGTCAATCTATATATATGTGTCTAATGGCCTTTTAAAATGCTTTAAATCGTCACAGATCTTAAGACTTTCACCTATTTTATGACAATGTATAACAAGTTGTATGATTGAGAACAAAATGATGATCATCAATATGTACAAAAATATACTATCATAATATATAAAATCCTTACAGATGTATCAAGAGCAATTACAATGATCCCTAACTAACAGTGCCTAGGGACTTCAATAAACCTATACTATACACATGTCGCTTAGAAATAACTAGACAAAGTCCTTTAGTTAGAGGATCAACAAGTATGCATTTAGTTGTCAAATGCTCTGCCTTAATGTCACCTTTCTATATTAATTCCTTTACGTTCAAATACTTGACCTCCAAATGCATAGAATCTATGATATTTTTATTGTTGTTACTGAACAATACAACAAAAAGATTATCACAATATAACTGAATAGGTCTATTGAATCAACCATAGGCAACTCAAAAATCAAGTTCCTGAGTTAAACTGCCTATGAAGCAACCCCATAACATGTTACAAACTCTGCATTTGTAGTTATGCTTGACACTCTTCCACGATACTGCACCATCTCCTAATATAAAAAAGTATCCTGATGTAGAATTTCTATCATCTGGACACATAGCAAAATATTAATCCATATAACCTATGAGGTCTAGTGTTGACTTTCCTAACTGTCAACATATAATCCTTACTTCCCTTCAAATATCTTAACACTAGCTCAATATATGCTCTCTGTGAGAGATCTAACAACTACTAAGGCCTGTCCCGATTAATCTAAATATCTAGGACAAAATATGGCTCACCAAGGTCCTTCTTGTTAAACTACTTGGCCAAAAGCTGCTTAACTTTGTGTAGCATGGTCAGATCATTTGATGAGAATAGTATATCATCCACATAAAAAAAGCAAAAAGATAACCTTCCTCTTGATAAGCCTAGAAGGTCATTAAAGAAGGCATAAAATAATCTAAAATATTTAACCACTATGTAGTACATTGCGGGGAGACGATGACTTGGTCTTGAGTTGATAAGGATTGTTATCTTATGTTAATAAGGTTTGATAAGGTCATATGTAAAATGCTTGCTAAAGAATAGGTCTAGGAGTATTTATTTAAATTTAATAATACTATTCTTGATAACACTTAGATATTCCTCCAATCTTTTGAGATCCTAGTTTTAAGAAAATTAGTTATGTTTCCTTTGTATTTATTTTCATTCGATGGAATAAAAAAGGCAAGCATATTCAATAAAATTTGTATGGTCTTTCTCACCTTAAGTAGAAAAATCTTTTTTTTTCTTAAAAGTCTAGATTGATACCTATCATTGGTATCAAAGCTTAATGAAATTCCAGGGTAGAACAGTATGGAAACTAATAAAGAACAGATCGAGACTCTTAAGGTAGGACTCAATGCTTTCCAAAATAGTTTTTATTACTTAGAACTTGGCATAGTTGATCGACTACATAGTTTAGGGGTGTCGTTAGCAAAATGTTTGAAGTCCTATTTTGAAAGCAGGAGATGCCATCCAAAAACACCAAAAAAACACACCGTGAACTCTTCCAATGGCCTCTTTGAAAACTTAGGAGACGATGCTATGGATACTCTAGATGGTGGCCATCCTCAATTCTCTTCCAAGCTTGCCAAGCTTGAATTTCCCAAATGTTTCAGTGATGACCCCACTAGTCAGGACATTCATAGGTGGACGCAAGGTAGAAATTGTGGATGGAATTTGGATGCTCAAACCAAAATCTTTAAAAGAAGCAATTAGCCTTGCAAGGATGAGGGGCAGCGAAATTCACCAACTTATCACTCGTGCAATAACTAACTCTTTTAACATCAGTCAAGAATTCAACCCTAATGAAATGATTAAATTGGGATTGAGATCAAACGTAGAAAAGAAGAGCACATGGTCTTTGATTAAATTATGATGAAAAGTTTACTCTTGGTCATAAGTGTCAAGGACCTCAACTTTTAGTGTTGGAAGGCAGCGATGCTCTTTCAGATGATGAAACAAACCTAGATACTTGACCTTAAATATCTTTACATGCTCTTTTAGGATGGTCAGCAAAATAGACAATGCGAGAGATGGCTAAAATTGGACACTATAAAATGGTGGTGCTCATTAATAGTGGCTCTATTTATAATTTCATCTATGAAAAAGTAGCCAATGTGATGCAATTACTAGTAATTCCTATAAAACCTTTCAATGTTAAGGTGGCTAATGGAGAGCCATTAAAATCTCAAGGGAAATTTGAGAATTTTATGTTTTGATCCAACGTATTCCTTTTGTCCTTACCCTTTATATCTTACCCTTATATGGATTGGATATTGTGTTGGGTGTCCATTGGTCAAAAAAATTAGGTACTATATCATGCATTTGAAAACAATTGACTATGGAATTCATATGAGGAAATCAAATTCACAAGTTATAAGGCATTAACAACCAAATAATCCATTCTATATCCTTGAAGGCCATTTGACATGGAAATCTAGTTTTTGCCTTTTGTCTTCAAACCATAGATAAGCAATCACCATCGCAATCCCCATATAAAATGTAACAATTATTGTAGAAATTTGAAGACATATTCTAAAAGCCCAAGCAATTACCACTCTTTAGAGTCGTGGGTCATCATATTAATTTATAGGAAGGGACAAAGCCCATCAATGTAAGACCATATAAGTATGCTTATTTTCAAGAGGCTAAAATTGAAAAACAAGTTCATGACATTTTAAAATTGGGGCTCATATGACCTAGTACTAGTCCTTTTTCATCCCCTATTTTGTTAGTTAAAAAAAGATGAGACATGGCAATTTTGTACCAATTATAGACCACTTAATGAAGTAACCATCAAATACCGATTCCTTATTCTTACTATTGATAATATGCTTGATGAGCTCCATGATGCTTCCTATTTCACCAAACTTGACTTACCGGCTAGATTCCATCGAGTATAAATTCAGCCTCCTTATACCCACAAAATTGTAATCCGCACCAATAATGGCCATTATGAATATTTAATTATGCCTTTTGGTTTTTATAATGCCCCGTCTACATTTCAAGAAATTATTAACTCCATATTTCATCCCTACCTTTGAAAAATTGTGATTATTTTCTTCGAAGACATTTTAATTTATAGCCGCAATTGGATCATACATCTTGGCCATGTTTATAAGGCTTTTGAATTATTAAGGTATCATCATTTTTTTTGTTAAACTGAGCAATTGTGTATTTGGTCGTCAAGTGTTGGAGTGCTTGGGACTTATTATTACTTCATAAGGAATTAAAGTAGATCAGGATAAAATTAAATCTATGCTTAATTGCCTCAGCCTACTAATGTCTTTGAGTTATATGGATTTTTAGGCCTTACAAATTACTACCAAAAGTTTCTCTACAACTATAGCATCACAACTAGGTCGCTCACTAATCTTTTAAAAAGGGGACAATTTAGGTAGATAGTTGAAGTGGAGTTTGCCTTTTAGAATCTTAAGTAAGCCATGAACATTACTCCAACACTTGCCATGCCAAATTTTAGTTTACCCTTCTTCATTGAAGCGAACACATCAAAAGATGGCATAAGAGCTATCCTCACTTAATAGGTGAGACTAATTACATTTATAAGAAGAGCATCGGGCACCGCTAAACGGATGTGATCCACCTATGCTAAGGAGAGGTTTGCAATCATTTAAGCTATCCAATCTTGGAGACCTTATTTGATGGGCTGAAATTTCTTCATTAAAATTGACCACCAAAGTCTCAAACATCTACTTAAACAACAACTAGCAACATTAGAGTAATAAAAGTGGGTCTCTAAAATACTTGGTTATGATTATGAAATCACTTATAAACTAGGAAAAGAGAATCGTGCAGCAAATGCCTTATCACAAGTAGCAAGTAATCCAAGCCTTGATATTATCATTGTCTCTCAGGCTCACATTTAGGAAACCATTAGAATTGAAGCCAAAGACCATCCTTATATGTAAAGGATCCGCAAGCAAGCAGAAGAAAAACTTGGTAGTCTTTATTCATGGTATAATGACCTACTTTATTATCAAAATCGGATAATAGTTCTACTCCATTCTGTTATCATCCATTAACTATTACAAGAGTTTCATGATTCCACTATACGAGTTTATTCGAGTGTACTTAGAACCTATAAAAGAATGTCTCAACAATTTTATTAGCCTTCTATATATAACATAAAAAAAAAAACTATGTTGTTTATTTCCAAGTTCGTCAACGAGTAAAAGCAAAACTTTGACACTAGCTGGACTCCTACAGCCACTACCCATTTCATGTCTGGTATAGGACGATATAACAATAGACTTCATCGATGCTTTTCCAGCTTATAATGGAAAACATGTTATTTTGTTCATCATTGATATATTAAACAAGTAAGAACATCTTTTAACTTTGTCCCATCCTTTTACAGCAAAAATAATAACTGAGAAGTTTGTTGAGGGAGTTATTAAATTACATGGAATGCCTCAGTCCATCATTAGTAATCGAGACCCAATTTTCATTAGCCATTTTTAGTGAGAGTTTTTTAAGTTATTGGGAACGCAATTGAAGACGAGCTTCACATACCACCTATAATTGGATGGCCAGCCGGAAGTGGTAAACCGCTATATTGAATAATATTTTCTAGTGCTTTATCCATTATCAACCAAAGATGCCTTACTAAATAGCTCAAGAGTGATCTAAACGCCAATAACAATCATATGAAACAAAGGTGGATTCCAAGAGAAGGGATATAGAGTTTAAAGTAAGTGTTATGATGTTTCTCAAACTCCATCCTTATCACTAGCAATATGTTTTTAAACGAGCCTACTAAAAGGTTACTAGTCAATTTTACGGGTCGTATCACATGAAGGAAAGAATTAGCAAAGCCACATATAGGCTTATGGTTCCCCCTAGTTCTCCCAACCATCAGTCTTTCACATGTCACTGCTTAAGAAACATAAGGGTGAGGATCAAATTTCCAATTCTATCTTGCCCTTAATTTTTTATGATGATGATTTCATCTTAAAGTTAGAAGAAATTTTGATCTCCCAGTGGGTGAAAAAAGGTCAAAGTTTCGTGTAGGAAAGCTTAGTTAAGTGGAAGAGGTTGTTAGTAGAAGATGCAACTTGGGAAAATTCTTATGATATATAGGATCGATTCATAAACCTTAAGGATAAGGTTCAGCTGGAAGGGGAGGATAATGATATGCCTAGAAGGTCCTTAAAGGTGCCATAAAACAATCCAAAATATTTGGCTACTATGGAGTACATTGTAGGGAACTAAAGACTTGGTCTTGAGTTAATAAGGTTTGATAACGTCATACGTTAAATGCTTGCTGAAGATTAGGTTAGAGATTATTTATTTAAATTCAATAATATTGTTGTTGATAGTGATGAGGTATTCCCATTATCTTTTAAGATCCTAGTTTTTTAGAAAAAGTAGTTGTGTTTCCTTTGTATTTATTCTAATTCGATGGAATAAAAAAAGGCAAGCTTGTTCAACAAAATTTTTATGTTGTTTCTTATCTTAAGCAAAAAACTTTCTTTTTCTTAAACGTTCCGATTAGTACCTATCAACTCCCCCTACCCTTTTAATACAAACATCTTTTAACTTTATTTTCCACAAAACCAAATAAGGTAGTAATGACAGTACATGTCGAGTACGATGCAAAGTTTACATAACTCTGCACATTAAAATTTGTAGTTAGGAATCCATAGGGAATGTTCGGTTAATTTTCGTAACCAAAGTTAATTGACGCAAGGAAAATATAGAAAGGGGTTTTGGATTTTTAGCAATTTAGAAATTAAAGTAAAAGTAAACAATCAAAAACAAATTAAAACAAGCAATCGAAAATGATTAAACTGTCGAATATACATAAGGTCCGATTCTAGCTTCAATCTCGGCCTAAACATGATCAATCATATTTCATCATCCTAATGTCTTTACAACTCTCTTCAGATTATCGATCTGACACTAATAGAATACTCTCCTAATCTCGGTTTTCCCTTAGACTTTGTTTAATCAAGAAACAATCATTAATTAAACCTAACTACTAAATAACCTATGATACAATCTCTAGGTTTAATTTGGCAGCCGCATTATGAAGTGAAAAATGATCAATATAAGCAATAACTTCACACATTCGGATTATCTAACCTATGTTATGTTGTTCCTAATGATATTGGATCATTATATGTTACTCACAAACATCAGAAGTAATGATTATAGATTACATTCAATGTTTTACCAATAGGTTTGAAATCAAACAATCAAAATAACGTATTAAGATCATTCATCCCAGAACCTAATCAAATCAGCATCAACAACACAACAATCTGAAAAGAAATTACAGCCTTAAAATGATAAAAATAGTTTAACCATGGCTTGGCATCGATATTCCCATTGAATTGGCATCGGGAAGCTAGCTTTCCATCTCTATTTTATGATCCAAGTGTGAGCCATCTTCTCCATGTTTTAGTGGTGAAAAAAAATGAAGAATACCTAGCACCTCCACCTTTCTTCTGTAGCAAGCGCCCTACTATTTACTAATGTGACAAATAGACTTTGTGTCCTAGCTACTATTCACGTTCCTCTTCTTTTACTGTATATTTTGATTAAAACGTAGACGATGTG
>JANZLX010000003.1:10798856-10817990 GCA_025531955.1 Erythroxylum orinocense | reverse complement strand
TCAAACTCTATTTTACTTTAGTGTATTCAGAATCATTTTTTAAAGGGGACTAACACGAAAAGATTACCACAATTCAAACCCCCTTCTTGTGTATTTTGATTGCATTATTAACTTGTGATTCACTTCAATTCTAAGCCGTATTGAGAAATAGTCTCCCTAACAAGATAAGTATTGGATTGTACGAAGTATCATCATTCATATCAATAACATAAAAATTTGCAGGAAACACTAATTTATTCACCTACACCAAAACATTCTGAACCATACAATCAGGGTAAGCGTTAGTGCGGTCAGCCAATTGTTTAATAACACTTTTTCCTTTCAAAGGAACCAAATTGAAGAAAGCATAAATTAAACGAGGCATAACATTAATTGAAGTTCCCAAATCCGATATAGCTTTATTAATCACAATGTTACCAATTTTGCAAGGAATGGTAAATATAACTGGATCTCGGCATTTTGGCGGTATCTTCTTCTTAAAAACCTAGATACATTTTCATCCATCATTACCTTTTCATCACCCCTTAGCTTTCTCTTATATGTACACAATTTTTTGAGGAATTTAGCGTACCTTGATACTTGCTTAATTGCATCAAGCAAAGATATGTTTACTTCCATTTTCCAAAAGTCTCTAATATCTTTTTATCTTTTTGCTACTTGTTCAGTCTTTTCAATCTGCTAAGGAAAAGGTGGAGGATTAGTTTTAATGTTATTTGGACTTTCAAAGTTTACCTTTGTACTAGATGAAGGGTTTCCTTCCTTTCCCAACTCCTTCTTGATTTCTTCCTCATTGGCAATCCTCGGTGAAGTTCTCTTAGAACCCTCAATCTCCTTTCCACTCCTCAAGGTTATAGCACTTATGTTCTTTCGGTTGACCTCGGTTTGAGATGACAACTTTACTCCACTTTGTGATTCTGGGTGACTAAGCCTCATTGCCATCTGACCTAGTTAGGTTCCATATTTTGTATATTTTTTTTTGTCTCCTGCTGCATTTGTTGTATACCTTGTTGAAGTTTTTGCTATATACTTTATTGAAAGTGGAGATTGTTATAAATTTGTCCAGGGATGTACCTAAACTGTAAGAAGTGGCTTATGGCCTTGGTTGAAATTGTTACGATCTTTGTGGTTGACTCTAGAAGTAATTATGTTGCTTATTCCCTCCGTAAGTTGGGATGATCTCTCCAGCCTGAGTTATACATTTGTGAGTACGGGTTGTACTTATTAGGAAAGTTCCCTCTTACAGCATTCACTTACTCCACACTTTCCTTTAGTAATGTTGGACACTCATTAGTTGTATGGCTCAGGGTGTGAACATATTCCACATTTTTTTATTTGTGTTTATCCAACTACGATCTATGTAACAAAAGATGGTAGCTTATCTAAATGATATTTGATAGATGAAGTACTCAACTTATTTACATATCAAACATTGTTGCAAGTGCCAAATTGTTGAGTGTTAGTGTCTATTTGCTCAAGTAGAATCCTTGCTTCGATGGAAGTCTCCTTACACAGTGCTCCACCTCTTACCGAATCAATCAAACTCCTCTCTATTGGTAGCCATCCTATATAGAAATACTGGATGAGAATGTTCTAGAATGTTGTGGTGAGGACAGCTGGCATACAACTTCTTAAAGCACTCCCAATACTCATAAAGGGACTCTCTATTGTGTTGTTTTCTGTCACAAATTTCCTTCTGAATACTTGTTATCTTTGATGTTGGAAAATACTTTTCCAAAAACTCTCTTCATCTTTAGCTAAGTATTTATACACTCAGCAGGTTAATCAAATAACCAATCCTTTGTTACATCTTTTAGTGAAAATGGAAAACCTCTTAACATGATTTGCTCATCTATCACTCTTGAAGGCTTCATGCTCAGACAAACCACATTGAGCTTGTTGAGATGCTTATGTGCTTCCTCACCTATAAGACCATGAAAATTAGGTAAAAAATATATTAATCCAGACTTAAGCTTAAAAGGAACATATTCAACAAAATTTGGAAAAGTAATGCATAAAGGTCTTTGGTTAGGTCTAGTGTAGCCAACTCCCTTAGCGTCCTCGAATTTGCCATGCTTCAAAAATCTATTTATGGATTGAAGTAAGTATCTAAGAGTTGAGATATTCGATTTGATGAGGTAATCAAAGAGTTTGGTATCTCACAAAATCTAGATGAACCTTGTGTGTATAAGAAGGTTAGTGGGAGCACAATCATATTCTTTGTGTTGTATGTAGATGACATACTACTAATAGGAAACGATGTCTCAGCTTTACAATCAGTTAAGATTTAGTTGCCTAAGAATTTCTCCATAAAAGACCTTGGAGAAGTAACTTATATTTTGGGGGATAAGAATCTATAGAGATAGATCTAACAAGTTACTTGGTCTTTTTCAGTCTACATTCATAGACAAGATGCTAAAGAGGTTTAGCATAGAGCAGTCCAAGAGAGGTTAGCTTCCTATGATGCATGGGATTATACTCTCAAAATCTATGTGTCCAAAGAAAAAAGATGAGAGGACTCGTATGAATTTGATCTCTTATGCATTGGCTATAGGATCAATCGTGTATGCTATGTTATGTACGAGACCTAATGTATCATATGCTCTAAGTGCTACGAGCAAATGCTAGTTGGATCCTGGTGAGTCATTTGGTGACTGTCAAGAATATCCTTAAATACTTGAGAAGAACTAAGGATTTATTCTTGGTATATAGAGAAGGAGATCTTATTGTGAGCAAGTATATAGATGCTAATTTCTAATCCGACAGGCAGGACTCTAGATTCCAGTAAGGATATATTTTTACACTAAATGGTGGAGTAGCCAGTTGGAATAGTTCCAAATAAGAGAAACGACAGATTCAACAACTGAAGTAGAGTACATTGCCACTTCAAAAGCAATGAAGGAAACAGTTTGGATCAAGAAGTTCATCATAGAACTTGAAGTGGTTCCTAACATTGTTGGCCCATTATAAATGTATTGTGACAACAATGGTGCCATAGTGCAAGCAAAGGAACGAAGGTGTCATCAAAAATCCAAACATACACTCAGGTGATGCCACTTGATTAGAAAAATCATCAGTATAAATGATGTCAAGATATAGAGAGTGCCTATTGATCAGAATATTGCTGATCCTTTGACTAAGATGATTCCCTAAAAGAGTATGATTCTCATATACTTGCCAATGGTATTAGATACAAAGGTGATTGGCTTCTGTGCAATTGGGAGGTTGTTAGAGAAGTGCTCTAAAGGTAATCACCTTTAGCACTGGTTGTACAAATCTTTATTATTAATAAAAGGGCATTTTCATTAATTTGATGTTCATGTTCTTTATGAATTGCTAATGATCTTAAATCGAATTAATGAAGTCCTTGATACATTACATAACATGAAGGAAATCATGATGAGATCATGATAGTGAGATTCCTATCATGTATAATTATATTAGGGTCTAAATTATCCCTAGTCATATGATTAATAAGGTGAGACATTATTAATTTAGACAGATTGACACATGTTATACTCCTTGATTGGATGAAGCTGTGGATCTTATAAACTGCAAGCATGAGTTGTTTAAAGTTAACATGTGGATTCTTACTAAGAGTAGTAAGTACATTGGATGACCCTGTTATGAGACAATTATATGGATAATCTATTATAGTGTCAATGATAGTCTCATCATAACAATTGTGCAACTATGCTTAGACTTGAGGTGCTCAAGGATATCTTGGATGTTGATCTTGTACTTTGACTCTATATCTTATTGCCTCTCAGAAGTTGCTTAGAGGGTAGTGATTGGGTACAACTTGAGGTAATCAATGGTAATTGAGTAGCCAATAAAAGATCCCCCACTCTTGATAAAAGGAGATGATAACCACGACCTCTTATCGGGGTCATTACTCGGGAATCTCGGGTTAGAGTAGAAATGTCATGAAGATAGTCTTCAGTGACATATCCCATCCAATTGAGTAATGAGCCTTGGGGACAAGAACTAACTTTACTTGGGCTAGGGGTGTCGTAGTCAGTCTAGTGGGAGTTAACACTTTAACCATACTTTGAACCAAGCGGGTATAGATGGTGAAAGGACAAATTGCTTGGAAACATTGTCTATGGAAGGGTTTGTAGTCAAAAAATTAAATTTTTAGTCAATTGGGAGTCATGATGTGTTGCTAAATATCGCTTATTACATGCTTGAATTAAGTGTTGATTCAAGTGACTAATATAACCAAAAACCTAATGGGTCACATACATTGGAGATGTGAAGAATGAGTAACATAGTTTTAGATGGGGATCCAAGAATGAAAGATGCATGACTAAGCTACATAAGTGTGGTTGTTTAGGGTCATTTAATTGTGAATCAGATGACACATGTGAATCTTGCTTATTAAGCAAGATGACAAAATTACCCTTTGAAAGAGGGGTGAACGTTTGATGTGTATTAAGTAGGATCAATGGCCACTGAATTCCCATTAACTCTCTCCATTGATGTTGGGGGTTAGAAGAAGGCCAAAAGGTATAAAACACCAATTTTTGTGTAAGTGTTGTGTGAAAATAGAGAGACTTTCGGTGAAGTATTTATCATCTGCTCTCACTATCTACAAACACTCTCTAAAGAATACACATCAATAGCTCACACTTTTATGTGTGTTCTACCATTTCTTTGGAGGTTTCTTTCTTCTATCTGTGTTTGGTCTACGTTAGAGACAATTTAACTTGATTGTTGTGGTTTACGACAACCTGATGTGGTGAAGAGATTAAAGAATAAAGGAGATCATCAGGAAAGGTACACACATCTTATTCATGTTTTAATTTTCTACATCTAATGGCACATGTTTGATTCTGTATTTTTTGCGTTTCGTTTTATTTTCTGTTGTTTATGTTTTGATTTGTGATGCATGTGATGTATAATCAAAACCCTAAAATAACACCACCCACAAGAGGCACAATTGATTCGGCCTTACGAGGATGGCTAATAAGAAAGACTGTTGATGAAGCATAAAAGCTTCTAAAAGAAATAGTTAGTAATAGTTGTCTGTGGTTAAATGAAAGAAGTACATAACCAATAACTTTCCGAGAGTAGAAAGGAGCTAAAATTGTCGATCAAATGACCGAAATGCAAGAAAAAATTGACAGCTTGACTCGACAACTAAACAACATGAAAGTATCATCTTCCGCTTTAGTTAAGGCCATTCAACAAAAAATGCGAGCTATGTAGGCAATTGGACCATGATACTATTGATTGTTTCCTAATGCAAGAAGGTGAAGTGGAGCAATTGAAGTATATAGGAGCATAGATCGACAGAGGAAGAGGAAATAATCCCTATTCAAACACATATAATCTTGGGTGGAGAAGTCACCCCAACTTTTCGTGGTTAAACAATGGTGGAGTCTAGTTTAAACCGCAAGGGACACTCGGTTTCCAAAAAGAGAAACTAAACTCTATAGATGCTTGGAGGAATGCAGGAGGCCTATAAGAGGCTCGAAGGCAAACTCGAGCAAGTAAAAAAGAACTACGCCTCTTCAATTCATAATTTGGAAGTCCAAGTAGGTCAACTGATAAAAGCATTATCGACCAAAAATGTAGGAACACTCCTAAGTCACACGGGGTCTAGCCTGAAGGAATTGAATTATGGTCATTATCCAGGCCACCGATGTTGGATCCTATTTTCGGAACATAATTCTTTAGAATACTATAATACTTGAGCGTGATTCCTTGTAGGGTTATTTCCATGAACCCTTATTAGCTATCATTCTACAAGGGTGGCGTGCCCACGACAGTCAAACATCAAAATAAACTTATTACTTCAACTAAACCATTTTCCAAGGAAGTCAATATGAACATACACAATCGAAACTATTTCAATCTCTCATTTCATTGCTAAAGCAAAAGAATTTGAAGAAAACTTTATTTACAAAACAAAAGCCACACCATTGGCTTATTACAAAATAAAAAATATCAAATTGAAGCAATTCCCTTAGGCTCTTAATCATTTGATCTCTTAGCTATCACCTGAAGATGGAACAAAAAAGGGGTGAGCTTGAAAGCTCGTAGGTGACAAGTTTATAATCGATAATAAGTAAAACCATTGAAATTATTCATTTGCCATAGAAAATTCTTATTAAATTCAAGAAAAGCATAGTTATCAACCAAATCACAATAATATAAATCATGTATACATCAACTTGACAATCCACAAATGCAATGCATAACAAATAGCTCGAGGGTCCCATGGAAATAGAATGGAGAAACTAAAGTTTACTCCATTAACAAAATGAGTTCATTTCTCGGAACTCATATGCCACAAGTGGGCATCCGGGAGAAGGCCCTTGTCGACATGCACGTGAAGAACAGAATGGTTGCACTCTCGTCCAAACACAAGCACATAATCATGCTAAAAAATCGTTTCCATACATTTTCGTATTCTCATGCTTTTTCCTTTTTTTTATATACAAAATGTCACAACACATTTCAATGGCATAACATGATCATATACAATATTTTTTTTCCACATTCACAACAGTTCAAATGAAATCAATTAAACATGTACACATATAAGCAACTTCTTTAAATCATTTAAAAGCAATATATGCACATTCATGAAGTAATTGAAACCATTTTATTCTTTTGATTTGTAAAAACATTAATGACTTATTTCTCAATTATAAACATGTAACCCACCTTGATTTCCTTGCTTATAGACTTTCTCAAAATGCCTCTTCTCTTGTTCTTCTTGCCTCTTTTGATCCTTCTATACAATAACAAAAATCCCACTCAATAGGGTTTTCAATCGAAAGTCCCACAAATCACAATCACTAAAATTGGTTCTAGAATACTTAAACCTATGCTTGCATTTTCTAAACTCCATGAACTAAAATCCTTCTAAAATCCAAAAGATTCAAAATGATCTGACCTTGATTCTTCACCAAATGAAGATATCTTTGGCTTAAATGGAAGCTCTTTTCTTCCTCTACCTTTTTCCCTTCTTGAACAGCTCCAAAATCTCTCTTGAAGACTAAGAAAAATTAAACCCTAGCTTGTTTTCTCTTCTTTCTCTCCTTCTCTTCTTCTCTTTGTATTTCCCTCTCTTCTTCATAACACTCTCCATTTTTTTCTTTTCCATCTTTGTTCTTCTCTCTTCTTAAAATGTAAGACAACAGTTCTTCTTCCAATTATGCCCTTAATGATTGAGAAATGTCCAATTTGCCCTTCCATTTATGTCTTAAGTGTCTTGCCAAAAATATCCTTGAACGTTCTTACATAATATTTTCTTCCAGAAAATTTTGCCCATTGTCTTAAGCTTCTAATGACACCAAAATCATTCAATTTGGTTTAGAAATCTGAAAGTATTGCCCCAAACATTTTCGGACTATTCTTATATTGAAATAGTACACTATACTTAAATTTCGCCCAGAAATTGAAAGTCTCAGAGATTGAATTTGGTTTCAATTTCTTCATACCATTTGTATCTCCATGTCTCTAGTTTAGTTTGAAATAAGAATCATCTCATTTGGAGCTCTATCGATCCAAAAATCATCAAAATACTAAAATATGCTCAACAAAACATTCAATTCATACTCTTCCAATCGATACCCTTACTTTGATTCAAACAATCTTTTTTGAATCAATACCAAATGCTATAAAATTCTATGGAGGAATAGAAAAATGTGTTAAGAATCTATGGGTTCAAGAATCATTTCATTTTTAGGTCAGATAACAAGGTTATGGCTGAAAGAATCAAACATGATTTTGCCCTCAATCACATTGGACCTGTCGTGGGACAATTGTCATAACTTTCACTAACGATGTCAGATCAAGTTTATTATTAGATAATTTGAAATAAGACTTAGAGATCGACAATTTTTATGAAGACCTCGAAGATAAATTCTATCATATAAAGGGTCAAAAATGGACCAGACAATAGAGTTAAACAAAACCAGACGAAGGGTCAGATGAATTCGTAAAATTGCCATAACTTTCCCTATAGATATTGGATTAAGGTGTTATTTAGATGGTTTGAAATATTACTTCAAGATCTACAACTTTCATGAAGACCTAGAAAATAAATTCTATCATCTATAGGGTCAAAAATGGAGCAGACAATAAGGTCAAACAAAACCAGACGAAGGGTCAATTGAATTGGGAAAATTGCCATACCTTTCCCTGTTGATATCGGATTAAGGTGTTCTTTGGATGGTTTAAGTCAATATCTATAACCTTTATGAAGACTTTGAAGAAAATTCTATCATCTGAAGGGTCAAAAATGGGCTAGACTATAGGGTCAAACAAAACTAGACGAAGGGTTAGAGGAATTTTAAAAATTGTCATAACTTTCCCTTTGGATTTTTTTAAAGAGGACTTCACGATATACAACTTTCATGAATACCTCAAAGACAAATTCTATCATCAAAAGGGTCAAAAATGGACCTAACGATAAGGTTAGATGAAACCAGATGAAAGGTTAGATGAATTGGTAAAATTGCCCTAACTTTCCCTATAGATATTAGATTAAGGTGTTCATTGGATTTTTTGAAAGAGAACATCAAGATCTACAACTTTAATAAAGACTTCGAAGAAAATTCTATCATCAGAGAGGTCAAAAATGGACCAGATGATAGGGTCAGACGAAACTAGATGAAAGGTCAAACCAATTGGGAATATTGCCATAACTTTCCTTATAGATATCGGATTAAGGTGTTATTTAAAAGGTTTGAAAGAGAACTTCAAGATCTGCAACTTTTATAAAGACCTTGAAGATAAATTCTATCATCTGAAAGGTTAGAAATGGACCAGGCGATAGGGTCAAACGAAACCAGATGAAAGGTTAGATGAATTAGGAAATTTTCCATAATGTACCCTATAGATATCAGATTAAGGTGTTCTTTAGATGGTTTGAAAGAGAACATAACGATATACAACTTTTATGAATACCTCAAAGACAAATTTTATCATCAAAAGGGTCAAAAATGGACCAGATGATAAGGTTATATGAAACCAGATGAAAGGTCAGATTAATTGGTAATATTGCCCTAACTTTCCCTATAGATATCAGATTAAGGTGTTCATTGGATGGTTTGAAAGAGAACTTCAAGATCATAAAGACTTCAAAGACAAATTCTATCATCAGAAAGGTCAAAAATAGACCAAACAATAGGGTCAGATGAAACCAAACAAAGGTCAGACGAATTGGAAATATTGCCATAACTTTCCTTATAGATATCGAATTAAGGTGTTCTTTAAAAGGTTTAAAAGAGGACTTCAAGATCTACAACTTTCATAAAGATCTTGAAGACAAATGCTATCATCTGAAAGGTCATAAATGGACCAGACGATAGGGTTAGACGAAATCAGATGAAAGGTTAGATGAATTGGGAAATTTTCCATAACATTCCCTATAGATATCGAATTGAGGTATTCTTTAGATGGTTTGAAAGAGGACTTCACTATATACAACTTTCATGAATACCTCAAAGACAAATTCTATCATCAAAAGGGTCAAAAATGGACCAAACAATAAGGTTAGATGAATTGGTAAAATTGCCCTAACTTTCCCTATAGATATTAGATTAAGGTGTTTGTTAGATGGTTTGAAAAAAAAACTTCAAGATCTACAACTTTTATAAAGACTTCAAAGACAAATTCTATCATTGAAAAGGTCAAAAATGGACCAGATGATAGGGTTAAACAAAACTAGATGAAGGGTCAGACTAACTGGGAATATTGCCATAACTTTCCTTATAGATATCGGATTAAGGTGTTCTTTAAAAGGTTTGATAGAGGACTTCAAGATATATAACTTTCATGAAGACCTTGAAGACAAATTCTATCATCTGAAAGGTCAGAAATGGACCAGACGATAGGGTCAGACGAAACCAAATGAAAGGTTAGACGAATTGGGAAAATTTCCATAATGTTCCCTATAGATATCAGATTATAGTGTTCTTTAGATGGTTTGAAAGAGGACTTCATGATCTACAATTTTTATGAAGACTTAGAAGATAGATTCTATCATCTGAAGGGTTAAAAAAGGACCAAATGATAGGGTTAAATGAATAGTACACCAGAAGATATGACATCATCACCAAACAATATGACATCATCAGACGATACTTCATCACAGACGATATGACGTCATCACCAGATGATATGACATCATCAGACGATACTTCATCACAGACGATATGACGCCATCAGATGATACAATCTATACTTCTGAGCATTGCCACTTTTAAGCATCATAACTTTCAACTCTAATGTCCTAAAATTTTGTACTATATACTATTGGAAAGATAAAAGAAAGACCTACAACTTTCTAGAAGATAACTTTCTCTAGATCTATCTAGATCAATTCAGAATTTCTCCTGAAATTAGAACACGAACTTTACATTGATCCACCAATGTACTACACCCATTTCTCAACTTCGTGACAAATTTTGAGATTTTTAAAGATAGAATTTAAATTTGATGTCTTCATAAGAAATGTAGCCATATGTTTCTAATTTAATCCAAATTAAGAATCATCTCATTTGGATAACTAGAGAAAAAGTTGTAGCTAAAATACTGAATCATACTCAATGAACATTTTTGATATCAACTACCCATTTTATTTCAAAATCTTTCCTTAACATAACTCATACCAAGATCACCTTTTCTACTTCATTTAATCCTCATTCTCAACTCCAATTCAAATCAATATCATCCATAAAAAAATTATAGTCCATGATTAGTCATAAACACTAATAATAGAGCATGCACATATATATGTATCCTTCATCAACTTACTACACATATTCAACTTCATTTTTGCTTTCATTTTACTTCTAACTTTCACCTTAATTCTTCCCATTTTAAAATCTATTATCCACCAAAAACATCAAAGCAAAACATGAATCTATCCACATTTCTTATTCACTACTTTACTCTTGTCTATCATTTCTAATTCAAAAAAAATTAATTCATTTGTTCTTTACTCATGACTAATCGCCAAAAATTTCCCATTTAATATTTCTAACTTTTAAGAAAAGTTCGGAGTCCAACAATTCTTCCACTCCCTCTCTTAAAGAATTTTGTCCTCGAAATTCTTACCTAAGTGATCAAACTGTTGGAGGTAATGCGGTCTTATGTTTTCCTCAATCTCCCAAGTAACTCTTTCACTCGAATAATTTCTTCCAAACTACTAATTTCAGCAAAACACTTGATTTAGTTGCTTATTCAAATATCCTAAGATCTTAATTGGTTCCCCAATACATCTCGGGTTTCTTTCAATTTCCTAATTTACTCACCTTTCTCAAATGATTTTCTCCATAGTAGTTATCTTTTCAGTATAATCACCTATATCATACTTCCATCGTGTTACTCTGATTCATCTCATGATTTTAGCTATAGGAATCATAGATTATCTCTTAAACCATATCTATATATAGATCTTGTATGCACTCAATCACATTATTCACCAATGTAACCACATTCTCAACTGGGTGCCCCTAATAACTAGTCGATATAACCTTGAGGACTTCTACATATATCACTATCATTCGTTTCACTTTCTATACGTACGTTCTTAATTAATTTAGAAGCATAAACGCATAGCCATCTTAACTTTCTGATATCGAATTCACTAACATAATCTTCTATCAGATCATAACTCTTATCACACCAATTAAACAATCATTTTCAATTCCAAGTTCAACCTTTCAGTTCCTCTTTACTTGTACACCTTAAATCTTGTCATTTCCACCTATGTCTCTATTTCTTTCTCAATCAATTCATAAAAACCTTTTCACATCCATATCAATTCAAGTACATATCCACAACGGAATTTCGCTACCTTATTCGCTCACATAACCACAAATACTAAATATATGTCTAACATATAGGACTACGCTATATTTCTTATTGCTAAATATCCACAAACTTTCCTTACCATACACTATATCAAGACACCATTCTTCTCACTACTTATATTGGCCCAAACTCTTAACAATCACTCTTATGATTTACATATATCCCGAAAGTTGCCCATGTAAGATCCTAATTCTAGGCTTTCATACCATAAATGTTGGATCCCGTTTCCAGAGCCCAACTCTTGCTCTGATACCACAACCATTGGATCCTATTTTCGGAACCCAACTTTTGCTCTGATACCACAACTGTTATACCTCGCTTGATTCCAAAATCAAACTCTTCATAATACCATAATACTTGAGCATGATTCCTTGTAATCTCTTTAACCATCATCGATTCATCTTCTTACTCTGATACCACAACTGTTAAACCCCACTTCCGAAGCCTAACATTCAGAATCATGATACTAAGTATATTATCCTATAGGGTTATTTCCATGAACCCTTATTAGGCATCATCCCACAAGGATGGCGTGCCCATGACAGTCAAACATCAAACAAATTTATTACTGCAACTCAACGATTTTACAAGGAAGCCAATATGAAAATACACAATCGAAACTACATCAATCTATCATTTCATTACTAAAGCAACAAAGTTTGAAAAACATTATTTACATATCAAAAGCCACACCATTGGCTTATTACAAAAATACAAAATAGCAAATTTGAAGAAATTCCCTTTGGCTTTTGATCCCTTGATCTCTTAGCTATCACTTGAAAATGGGACAAAAAGTGGGTGAGCTTGAAAGCTCGTGGGTAACAGTTTATAACGGAAAATAAGCAAAAACCATTGAAAACATTCACTTGTCATAGAAAATTCTCATTGAGTTCATAAAGTACTTATTTCTAAAAATTCTCATCATGTAGTCAAAAATCTCAAACTACAAAACATGAATGCATCAAACTTGTTCACATAACATAAACATATAAGCACATCAAAATAGTTTGGGTGGATCCAAAAATAAAACGTACTAACATTTCCACTTAATGGTCCTGTGTAGCCGTGAACTTATAGAGTCCATGAAGGAGCTCCATGCCATTAGCGGCAGGTGGGAGAAGCCTTTAACTTGGTCAACGTGCACGTGACTTAACTTAGGAGACCACCACAAAATCATATAACATATATTTCATAACTTGTAAATGGCACTTTTTCGAAACTTGATATCCTTTCAAAATCATTTCTATTTTCATTTCATAAATTAATGTCACAATTCATATACCAAACATGTAGCACTTTCTCAAAACATTTAAAGAGCAATAAATGTACATTTATGATGCAAATGAAATAATGAAATTTCTTTCATTCAGAGAAAATATTAGTGGCTTATTTACTCTATTATAAACATGTACCTACCTTGATTTCCTTGCTTATAGACTTTCTCAAAATGCCTCTTCTCTTGTTCCTCTCGCCTCTTTTGATCCCTTTATACAATAACAAAAATCTCACTCAAATAGGGTTTTCAATTGAAAATCCCTCAATTCATAATCACTAAAATTGGTTCTAGAATACTTAAACGTAAGCATTTTCTAAACTCTATAAACTAAAATCCTTCCAAAAATCCAAAAGATTTAAAATGATCTTACCTTCATTCTTCGCCAAATGAAGGGATCTTTAGCTCAAAGGGAAACTCTTCTCTTCCTCTACCTTTTTCCCTTCTTGAACAGCTCCAAATCTCTCTTGAAGACTAAGAAAAATTAAACCCTAGCTTGTTTCCTCTTCTTTCTCTCCTTCTCTCCTTCTCTTTGTATTTACCTCTCTTCTTCATGACACTCTCTCTTTCTTTTCCATTTTCATTCTTCTCTCATATTAAAATGCAAGACAACACTTTTTCTTCCAATTATGCCCTTAATGAATAAGAAATGCCCAATTTGCCCTTCCATTTATGCCTTATGCCTTTTATGTTTAAGTGTTTTGCCAAAAATATCCTTGAACATTCTGACATAACATTTTCTTCTAGAAAAATTTTCCCTGTTGTCTTAAGTTTCTAATGACACCAAAATCATTCAATTTGGTTCAGAAATCTGAAAGTATTGCCCCAAACATTTTCGTACTGTTCTTATATTGAAGCAATACACTATACTTAAATTTCGATCAAAAATTGAAAGTCTTAGAGACTAAATTAGATTTCAATTTCTCCATACCATTTATAGCTCCGTGTCTCTAGTTTATTTTGAAATAATAATCATCTCATTTGGAGCTTTACCTATCCAGAAATCATCAAAATATCAAAGTATGTTCAATAAGACATCCAATTCATACTCTTCCAATCGATACCCTTACTATGATTCAAACAATCTTTTTTCGAATCAATACCAAATGCTATCAAATTCATGGAGGGATAGAAAAATATGTTAAGAATATATGGGTTTAAGAATCATTTCATTTTCAGGTTAGATAACAAGGTTATGGCCGAAAGAATAAAACATGATTTTGCCCTCAATCATATTGCACCTATCATGGGACAATTGGCATAACTTTCAGTAAACATGTTTGATCAAGGTGATTTCTTGACCGTTTCAAAGAATACTTCGAGATATACAACTTTCATGAAGATCTTGAAGACAAATTCTATCATCTGAAGGGTCAAAATGGACTAGATAATAGGGTCAGATGAAACCAGATGAAGGGTCAGATGAATTGGGAAAATTGCCATAACTTTCCCTATAGATATCGAATTAAGTTTTTCTTTGGATGGTTTGAAAGATAACTTCAATATCTACAACATTTATGAAGACCTCGAAGACAAATTCTATCATTTGAAGGGTCAAAAATGGACCAGATGATAGGATCAGATGAAACTAGACAAAGGGTCAAATGAATTAGGAAAATTGCCATAAGTTTCCCTATAAATATCAGATTAAGGTGTTCTTTGGATGGTTTGAAAGAGAACTTTAAGATATACAACTTTTATCAAGGCCTTGAAGACAAATTCTATCATCTAGAGGGACAAACAGACAAAAGGATCAGACAAATAGTGCACAGAAGAAGTTTCGGTCAACATAGGAAGAAGCAGAAAGTCAACTATAAAAGAAGCAAAGGGTCAACTATAGAAGAAGCAGAAAGTCAACTATAGAAGAAGCAGAAAGTCAACTATAGAAGAAACAGAAGGTCAACTATAGAAGAAGCAGACAGTCAACCATAGAAGAAGCAAAAAGTCAACCATAGAAGAAGCAGATGGTCAACTATAGAAGATACATCTTCACCAAACAATATGACGTCATCACCAGACGATACGTTTCACCAAATGATATGCCTTCACCAGACAATATGACATCATCACCAAATGATATGTCATCATCACCAGATGATACGCCTTCATCAGACGATATGCCTTCACCAGACGATATGATTTCATCACCAGACGGTACAACTATACTCTTGAATATCTTCCCTTATAAAGACCATAACTTTCAACTCCATTGTTCAAAAATTTCATACTATATACCGTTAGAAAGATAAAAGACCGCCTACAACTTTCTAGAAGATAACTTTATCTAAATCTATCTAGATCAATCCAGAATTTCCTCTGAATTCAAAATATGAACTTTACATTCATCCACCAATGTACTACACCTAGTTCTCAACTTCATGACAAATTTTAAGATTCTTAAAGACAGAATTTAAACATTATGCCTTCCTAAGAAATGTAGCCATATGTTTGTAGTTTAATCCAAATTTAGAATCATCTCATTTAAATAACAAGAGAAAAAGTTGTTACTAAAAGCCTGAAGCATACTCAGTGAACATTTTCTAAATCAACTACCCATTTTGTTTCAAAATCTTTCCTTAACAAAAACTCATACCAAGATCACCTTTTCTACTTCATTTACTCCTTATTCTCAACTCCATTTCAAATCAATGTCATCCATAAAGAAATTATAGTCCATGATACACATATATACATATCCTTCATCAACTTACTACACATATTCAACTTCATTTTTGCTTTCATTTTACTTTTAACTTTCACCTTAATTCTTCCCATTCTAGAATCTCTTATCCACCAAAAACACCAAAGAAAAATATGAATCTATCCACATTTCTCATTCACTACTTTTCTCTTGTCTATTATTTCTAATTCAAAAAAATCATTCATTTATTCTTTACTCATGACTATTTGCCAAAAAATTCTCATTTAATAGTTTTAACTTCTAAGAAAAGTTTGGGGTCTAACATATTTTTTAACTATGTCCTATCATTTTACTGCGAAAGTAGTAAATGAGAAGTTTGTTGATGGAGTTGTTAAATTATATAGAGTGACTCAGTCCATCATTAGTAATCGAGACCTAGTTTTCATTAGCCATTTTTTGCAAGAGTTCTTTAGGCTATCTGGAGTGTAATTGAAGATGAGTCCTGCATACCACCCTCAAACGGACAACTAGTCGAAATAGGTAAACTATTGTATGGAATAATATCTTTGGTGCTTTGTTTATTATCAATGACGCAAATGGCATTTTTTCATGATTTAAGCTAAGTTTTGGTACAATACTACCCATCATTCATCCATCAAGATGAATCTCTTTCAAGCTCTTTATGGTCTTCAACCATCGGCAATTTCGCAGTATCATAAAGGAAACCTTACAATCTATAGAGTTGATCAAATTATGACTGCTAGAGATTCCTTACTACAATAGCTCAAGAGTAATTTGAACGATGCCAATAATCGTATGAAGCAAAGGGCTGATTCAAAGAGGAGGGATATAAAGTTTTAAGTAGGAGATATGGTGTTTCTCAAACTCCATCCTTATTGCAAGCAATCGATGTTTAAACGAGTCTATCAAAAACTTGCCAGTTGATTTTACAGGTCGTATCACGTGGAGGAAAGAATTGGAAAAGTAACATATAGGCTCATGCTTCCACTTAGTTCTCACATACATCTTGTCTTTCACTTGTCGCTGCTTAACAAACATGCGGGTGAGGATTAAATTTCCAATTTCTTCTTTTTGCTAATTTTTTATGATGGCGATTTCATCTTGGAGCTGAAAGCAATTTTGAAATTATAGTGGGTAAAAAAAAGGTTAAAGTTCGTGGAGGAAAGCTTAATAGAAGAGGCTGCTGGTAGAAGATGCAATTTGGGACATTTCTTAAGATATGTAGGATTGATTCATAAGCCCTGAGGACAAGGTTCAGTTAGAAGAAGAGGATAATGATATGCCTAAAAGGCTCTTAAGGGTGCCACAAAAAATCCAAAATATTGTCAACTATGAAGTACAATGCAGGGAACTAAAGACTTGGTCTTAAGTTGTTAAGGTTTATTAAAGTCATACAAATGTTGAGTTGTTAAGGTTTGTTAACAACTTACATTAAATGCTTGATAAAGAGTAGGTTTTGGAGTATTTATTTAAATTCAATAATATCATTATTATTTACAATTGGTTATTTCTACTATCTTTTGAGATTTTAGTTTATAGGAAAAGTAGTTATATTTTCTCTATATTTATTCTTATTTGATAGGGAAAAAATGAACTTACTCCATAAAATTTATGTGAACTTTTCAGTAGAAAACTTTTTTTATTTCTTAAAAGTTGTAATGGGAACTATCAATTAACTTATAGGATTGAATTGAAATGAAACTGTTCCAGCAATCCATAAAACCAGACACATCACTATAAACATTTAGCAATACTAGCCTACCATAGGTTAAACCAGACAAGACTGGTAGCTCAAGAACCGAACATGACCATTATTGCAGAAGCAATTTGTCTTCAATCAACTGTTAAGTTTTGGAATCTAACTTTCAATCTCTATGATATCATCTATTAAGATATATTAAAACTTCATTTCTAATACCGTATGGAGATTGAAAGTTAGATTCCAAAAGTCCATTACACATATAAAGAAGACAAATGACATAAAGTAACGAAATGTAACGGGAGATTCATCAAGATATTGTGGTTTGGTAGGCAACTCAATCCTAGAACCAGCATTTGCCTTCTCCATCGCCTGATATAAATAAACGGCTCATCATGAGAGAAATTGACTGGACAAGCATAACCAGCAATAATCCTCTGCGAACCTCTTTTCTTATTTAACTGAAACCTTTCTCTAGTGTTGTATACAAGAATCTAGTTATTCGAGTCGCAAGCCAGTTACTGTTTCAATGAAGAGAAATTGATGGCATAAAATGCATATAAGGTTCACTAATACACTTAATAATAACCATAGGGATCCCAAATTCCCAAAAATGGAGTGATTATCATCATTTAAGGTAACAAGTCTCCTATTGTTGTCAACAAAAGTGATTATATTTAGTGTCCTGAGTTATCTGTCCTATATTCATATCCCATTGCACAATCTTCTTATCACTCAAACCCGCCAACAACACGTGCTGGTCGTCCTCATTCGGATTAAGCCCAACAACATAGGGAATCTTTCCATTTGAAAATACGGATATAACTTGTCCAATCTTAACCAGAACTCAAAAACTTACTCCCGTCATTTGAAAACCAAATATCCCAAACTCCCATCGAATGACCTGTATACATTTCCTAGAATTGAATACATCCCGGATCTTCACCTTACTCTCCATCCCTGCCGAGAGAATCAAATGCCCATATTTGGGGAAAAACCTGACAGCATTAACAATGATCATTCACTACTTTAGCATCCTTAGGTGGCACAATCCACAACCATCCTTGAGAATCCCTCTCTCTTTCTTGTGGAAAGTACTCTTATCAACAAAGTCCTCACCTTTAGCACCACCACCACTTCCTTTCTCTTTCTTCTTCTTTGCATTCTCTTCTGCTCCTCAGTTAATTCAGTTTGCAAGTCCTGCTTCTTCCCAATGGATTCTTCCTAATCTTCATTAATCACGCGCCTGTCGTTGGATTCTCAACCTCCGACAGGTCAACTTCATTACGCTTACTGACCCCAACCCTCCGTCTTCTTCTCAACTTTTTTCTTTTTTTGTTCATATCGTGGAATATTATGTAATACGTAGCGATACCTTAGTTACCTATCTCATATCAAACGTGAAAGGGCAAGAAATAAAGAAATGTGGAAATACCTGATTTTGGTCTCTATAACTTCAAACGAGCTTTCTGAAGCCGAAACGAACATGAATTCACCACCATCTTCATAAGAATTCCTCTCCTAAACGCAAGTAAGGTCTTTCTACAATTTTCTCAAAACGTAAACTCTCTTAACAGGTTAGAGAATCTGTTGGACCCCGAACTTTTATTGGAGAGTTTATTTATTAAATGAAATTAAATGAGGAATTAGTGGTGTTAAATGTTT
>JANZLX010000003.1:10776782-10793652 GCA_025531955.1 Erythroxylum orinocense | reverse complement strand
CATAGATCAGGAGTCAACAAATGCATAATTACTAAAGAAAACGGGCCTAATTTATAGTATAAATTTGGTCCAATCAACAAGCGATACATCTTTATGTTATCCTCACGTTCTTTATGGGTATGTGACAATGTAACATCAATAAATGCAAAAATTTGAATGCACACAATCTCATTGTCACTCACTCGTGCTGAAGACATTCTTTAAAAACTTCATTTGAGACTTTCGTAAAAGACAAATTTCAATAAAGTGACTATCATACGTCATCAGACACTGAACCAACCACTCGAGACATGAGAGCCTCATGTGTCTCCTTTATGCCAAGTTTGTTGCACAAAAATTCATTCAAAATGGCTTTAGAATGTCTTAATTCCTTTTCCGATCAACAATCATGTAATCCCGAATATTGAATATGAGACCCAGGACACGAAAACTTGAAATATCTACATCATGTAATATCCGAAGCATGAAAATTCACTTAAAATCAGATTCAGAATACCTTAATTCCTTTTCTGGAGTTAAATTTTAATTTATTACTAATGTAATAAATCCAGAAAATGGAAAAACTTAATTTATAAATTTACCAGACCCAAAAACTAACCTAAATCACCTAAGGGCACCCTTACAGGAATCTGAAATGTTTGTGTTTTTTTTTATAACAATGCTATAGAAAAATTCATACGACTGACGTCAGCACTGGGTCAGTGCATTGTAGCGCTGACGTAATTCATTGACGCCAGCATGACGTCAGCTATGCGTGGGTTTGCAGCATGTGTGTCTCAACAGTTAATGCATGTGCTCAACATGCACGCGCCGACATGTGGCCAGACATGGTCCACCCACAGTTAGTCCATGACTAGAAGACGTATCACCCAGTGTTTTAAAAATCGGATCGAACCAGCCGGTCGGATCGAAAAATCAGTGACTCGGAGCATAAAACGGTCCGATTTAACCTTTATTTTTTGTGAGTGGTTGACCTGTTTATTTTACAGTCGAACCGGTAAAAACCTGTGTACCGGCATAAGAGAAAACTGCCTGATCCATGTAAAATACCTCTTTCTCACGTCTCTTTCTCACGTCTATTGAATAAAAATCAAAAGTAGAATAAAAGGAAGACATTATTGCTCTCGAGCCTCATCTTACCCACTGCCACAGTTTGCTCTATTTAGGTTTCTCTCTCACGTCTCTCTTTGCCTCTTAACAAAATTGAGTCTTTTATTTTTCCTTTTGGAGACGGTGTGATCTATTGGTGTGGGTGTCCAGAGGCCACGTGTCACGACGTTGAGGTAGCGAAATTAGGAGTTTGCGAGGTGGGGCATGGTGGTAGTGCTTCTCTTCCTGGTCAGACGCTTATGTTGGTGACTTGGTTCACACAGTTTGGCTCTTCTTGCTAGTTTTTTCTTTACTTTTTGGACTTTTTTAGACTTAAAAAAATAGAGGAATTAAAGGTTATTATATGTGAAATTATTAGTTTACATTATTTTGTATAAAACAAAAGGTTAAAGTGGCAGTACTTGTTAAAGCAAATCCTTTCTAAAAGAAGAGTCAATGTAGTGGCCCACCATAAACTAATATATGTTTCTTGACTTGCTTTGTTTTACTCCTGTGGCTTTTTATAGAACAAGCTCATAGTTCAACCAAGACGTTTGCAACATGATATTATTCCTTTTAGTGTAATTTTCTTTGACCTTATGTCACAATAGGTCACACCAAAGTGGCAGTACTTGTTAAAACATATCCTTGCTAAAAGAAGAGTCAATATAGTGGCCCACCATAAGAAAGACCTTAGCTTTTTTTTTTTTTACCAAGAGACCTTAGCTTTATTAAACTTGTAGAGGTGCTTTTAAAGGATCAAAAACTTCCAAAGTTGCTTATCTACGAGGGACGGTCGTACTTTGCTTCAAATTGTCAAGTGTATTTGCAGAGGTACCTATATTATTGTAAGGTAAAACAAACATAACTACTTCTTCCTAAGTTATTTTGTTTTGTTTACTGTGTTTCCCCATAACATCTCTAAACTTTATTGCATCTGCTTCTATATTCAAGCTTTGAATTTGATTAATAATTCTTAAAAATATATTTCATTTCTCTTTTGACTTAGCTTTTCGGTCTTTACTATTATTATACTCTTTTTATCTACTAGACTAGTCTTGTCAAACTTGTGTTGTGCAGACTACAGAGTCCCTTTCCTACGTGCAAAGTGCAAACATCAACATTATAGGAAGCTTAGAATTTAGAAACATGGATATTCCTAATGAGATTAGTTATCCAAATGATTCGAATACTCCTAATCCCAACACACAATCATCCAGACAACAATCCACAGCGAACTCAGTTAATCCACATCGTCGAAAAACCGATCCTGCATGGGAGCATTTTTCTTTCCATAAAGAGGGTGCTACTAATATATTTACTTGTCTACATTACTCATTGGTTTTTAGAGGAGGTGGCATAGATAAGATGAAACAACATCTTGCTGGTGTACCTGGTCAAATAAGTTCTTGTAAAAAGGTTAGTCATGATGTCCGTCAAAACATGTTGAAGTCACTAAGGCAAGTGCAACAAAAGAAACGAAATGAGGATTTGAATGAAGAATATGGTGATCAACCTGGATCTCAAGAGGAAATTCAAGAACTACAACAAATGTGTTCAACTAAGAGACAACCACTTGGTAAACGCAATGAGAACAGGAAAGTTGTTGATATGGAAAGATATTCATATTTTGCTCTGAGGACAACTCCAGGGTCTCAACCAAGTTTGAGAAGTATGTTATCTAGTAAGGAAGCAATTCACAAGGCACATATTGCAATTGCTAGATGGATTTTTTATGCTTGTATTCCTTTCAATGCAATTCAGTCTCCTTACTTTCAAGAAGCTTTAGATGCAATTGCTGCTAGGCGGCCTGGGATTAAAGGTCCATCATATTATGATTTGAGGGTTAATTTGTTAAGAGATTGTAAGAGAGAATGTCAACTACTTGTTGATAAAAATCGAAAAAATTGGGCTAAAACAAGTTGTACAATTATGTCAGATAGGTAGAGTGATCAAAGACAAAGAACTTTGATAAACTTTCTAGTTTATTGTCCTGCACGTATAATATTAAGAATTTTGCTTGTTATTATATAAGTTAAGCTTTTTAACTTTGTTTATTTTTACAAACATAACAATTGTGAAATATGTTGATGCTTCAGATATGGTAAAAGATGCGAGATCATTATTTAATTTATTTTCTGAAGTTATTGAGTGGATTTAAGCAAATAATGTTGTTTATATAGTGACAGATAATGCAGCAAATTATGTAGCAGCTAGGAAATTAGTACATGAACGCTAGGAGCATATTTTTTGGTCACCTTATGCTGTACATTGTTTGAAACTCCTTCTGAAGGATATTGGTAATATGCCTCACGTTGTAGAACTTGTTTCAAAGGCTTCAAAGGTAACTTTTTGTGTACAATCATATAATCTTCTTATCTTGGCTAAGAAAAAGGGAAGGTTGGAGAGAGATAGTGCGTATAGGGGCAACTTGGTTTGCCACTACTTTCATTATTTTGAAAAGTGTTTATGATCATAAGCATGACTTACAAGCTTTGGTTATTGATAAACACTTTACTAGTCATAAATTGGCAAAGACTGCAATAGGAAATCTGTTAGTTCTATTTTGTTAGATAGCAAGTTTTGGAATGATTGCTTGATAATGGTGAAAGTTGTGGCTCCTATCATTCGATTGTTGAGAATTATAGATGCGGATGAAAAACCTCCTTTGGGTTATGTTTATGAGGGTATGCTTAGGATAAAAAATGCAGTGAAGAAGATTTTTAAACAGAAGCCACAATTATATAAGCCTTACACCGATATCATCAAGGCTCGATGGGATAAGCGCTTAAAGCTTAGTCTTCATACTGTAGCATATTTTTTAAATCCTACTTTCTTTTATGCTGAAGGCTACCATGAGAAGAATAGGATTGTATCTACTCTTCTTAATATGCTTGATATAAAAAGTTTTTGTGTTGACTTGTCGAAAGGCATTCAAGAGATTCAAGTTTATCGTGATCGCCAAGGAACTTTTAGTCAAGAAAGCGCTCTTAAGGTGTTAAAGTTAAACACCTCCCGCCCTAGTATATTAATACTAATATAATACATTTTAAATTTTAATTATATTCTTTAATACCTTTAATGTTTATTATCTATGAGTACTTTGTTGTTTGATAATTTCAATTTTTTTGTAGATGAATGGTGGCGATTGTATGGGGGTAGTGCTCCAACATTAAAAAAGCTGGCTATTCGTATTCTTAGCCAAACATCTTCCTCTTATGGTTATGAGAGAAATTAGAGCTTGTTTGAATGCATTCACACAAAGAAGAGAAATAAATTGGAGCATCAAAGGCTATGTGATCATGTTTATGTCACTTACAACTTGCGTTTGAAGAATCGGTATTATCGTTTTCTACTTTTAGTTAAACATTATTAACTTATTATTATTGTTTGCGATTTCCAACATAGTTATATTTAAACTTACTATTAATGTTTTGTTTTAGGTTGCCAAACAAGAAGATGAAATATGATCCTATTGATTATGAATCTATAGACAAACTTGATTTTTGGATTATTGAAAACGATGGATCCCCAGAGCTTGGTGAGGAAGATATTGAAAATGATATTTATCAGGAAAATGCAATTCCAATAATTGATGAAGCACCACAACAACATGAAGGTTATTATTAATTTACTTTGTAATATAATATTAAAGATTAGATATATTATTTCCAAGTGTAATTTTGTCTAATATTGTTTATTATGAAATTAGGTGATAAAGAAATTACCGAACAACCAAATTTGGAATCTGTTAAAGATGCTTATATCGGCAATGATGAAGGAACATTTAATTTTGATATCAACTTGAATGAATATTATGATTAATGATCTTTTTTTTATCCTTTTGATGAAATATGACTAGTAAGCTTTGTTATCTTATTTTGTGTTGTGTTGGTGAAATTTTTTTTTAAAACTTGTATGTTTTGAAGTTTTTAGGTTGAATTTTGGAGTTTATAAATAATTAAATATTATGTTTAAAAATTATCTTATATAATATATATATATATAAAATAAAAATTTATATTTATTACTTATTAGTCACCGATTCAACTACAGTTGAATTTCGGTTGAACCATTGACCAATGAATCAGTTGCTTTTCCGGTTTAGTCACCGGTCCAGTTTTTAAAACATTGGTACCACCCACACAAGCTCGAGGTCTTCGTCTCTCTCACCGAAAAAAAAAACAATTTTTGGGTCAGTTTTTTGCGCTCCTGGGCTTGTTTTCACCCTGTTTCTCAAGGCTATACACATATATACTACTTTTATGCAATAAAAAGCAAAAAAAAAACGAGAAACAGAAGTTAAATCTCAGAAAACTTTACAGAGAAAAAATCGAAAAATCTTCATTTTTAACCACTCGATCACGTCACCACTCTAAAACCATGTGTAATACGTAAAATCTTAGTTACGTATTCCGGATTAAATGTGAAAGAGCAAGAAACGAAGAAATGCAGAAATACCTTATTTCCGTCTCCGTAACTTCAAACGAGTTTTTGAAGCCGAAACAAAAGAGTCAATGTAGCGTTTTCAGCAAACCCTAACTTGTGGTTTTCGCATTTCTCCTTGGCGTAAGGGAGCGCCCGCAGATAGTCGTAGGTTTTTAAAGGACCGCATGCTGGATGGGTCGATTGGTTTGGCTAGCGTTTGTTGGATTGCGCAATGATGGCAAGCATTGTGTCGTCGACTTTGGGGTTAGCGGATTTGGCCTGGAGGAGGCGTGGAGGAGAAGAGTGTGTGGAGAGATCTAATTCGTCGTCGTTGTCATCTTTTAAGTACGGAGAATATTTGGTTTCGTCAGAAGAAAGGAATCTTTAAAAGGATTTTGAGAATTCTTTTTCCGCTCAATTATAAATTTCTTTTTCAATCAACCTTTCCCCCATTCTCTAACGTAAAACTGAGAGCTCTCAAAAATATCTCCAGCAAATAACACCAACACACCATAGTTTAATGCCCTTAACTAGAACGTGTCTGTATATAGTTTTTTGGATTCCAAACAAAGAATAATGGATTTCAGTTCAAGGATTTTTCATCTTGATTCTCAACTTGCGGGCAACCTGTGCTGCTTTGGGATGAACTGGCCTTTTACTGCTATCGGACTGCTCCACTTCCACCCAGTTTATTATTTTCAGTATCAGAGACTGGGGGACTTTCTTGGCATCGCCACTTGTGTTGCTGCCTTTAGATTTCTTCATACCATTTTCTAAAGCTTTCTCGAGAAAGTCCATAAACCAATTTCCAGCTTCAGTTTCAATCTGCTTTCCCAGTCTAATTGTGTTGACTAAGCTGCTGCTAGTTATTGTTGTTGTTGTTGCCGCAGCTGGTGGTTTCTTGTTTTCGTCATTCTCGTTGATGGCTTGAAGATGAAGTTTTCCCAATGGCATGGAAGGTCCTTTTCTTTCCAGCGTGGCCTTCTGATTGGAAGTAGACGATCTTAGAAATTTACAGAAGCCGGCTTTTTGTTCACTTCTGTCAGGGAAAGCAGCTATTGATTTGTACAGCGCTGATCTTCTTTTTGATGAGTTCAGTTCTGGGTTCGTGCCTTGGTCCATTGAATTTTGCGCTATTTCCTGTAGTAGTGACAAGTCTTCTCCAGGTTGTTGAAGAACTTTCGGGTTTTTGGCAATTTCAGCTGCCAAAGTAGCTGCTTGAATGGAGGACGTTTCATTCACTGCTTGCACAATTTGGTGATGGAATTCCAGAAACTCGTCGAAACAAGCTGCTGGTGCATCCGTTTTTGCCGATTTGTTCAGCTTGGAAAACATCCTACAAAAAGCCAATAGTTGATATTATTCAAAGACGAGAAAAGAGGGAATAAGAAAAGTTTCATGCGGAAGAAGCGAGGGAGGTAATGATACTTTAGAGATCGAACAAGAATATCAGTGGCTTTAGCTTCTCTAAGGGCCTGGAGGGCTATACTCTGAGCTGTTTCTCTCTGCTGCATTGCCTCCTGTTGAGCATTGTCATTAGTAAAAGAATTACCACTCTGCTAAAGCAAAAGGGAATACAGGAATAAATATTTCACCTTTCCTAACATGCTTAGTTTTCCAGGTAAATTCATGGATAAACTGGTATATTCATCTGAAGATTGGGATTGCTGTTCTGCTGGGGCCTTAGAATTGGGCGAGTTCTGTGAATCTCCAACCATTTTGAGAGAAGAAACCACACTTGAATTTCTCAAACTCGGAGGAGGAGTAACACTTTTCTTTTCCTGTAAAACGATAGGTAATCTTTTAACTTAAAAGATAACAAAAAGTTGTAATTATTTTTAACGCAATGATCAACTAAAGGTTCGCTCAGATGAGTTAAAGGGATAAATAAAAAAGAACATTAAAAAGAGGGAAATGTACCTACAGATGAGTTGAAGGGACTAATCGGGATTCTAGCCTCTCGATCACACACGCTTCTGCTTCTTGGGAACTTGGAACCAGAAGGTGCAACACAGCTTTTCCTTAACAATGCAGGACTCTCTCCCTTCATATCCACCATTTTAGTTTTAGAAAGCATCCCACCAGCAACAGAACATCTAATCCCTGCGGACGCGCTCCCATCTTTCCCACTTCTTCCTCTTGTAGTCATCGGAGACATAGTCTTCACTGTACACGCTCGCTGCTTAACCGGAGTACACTGATCAAAATCCAAAGGAATTGGCTTCAAAACCATTGGAGATGAAATCCCATCGGTCCCATTAGGCCCTGTTCCCCAAGAGCCTCGCCGGTGACTATAAGGCCCAACTTTTGAATTGAGTTCCTGTTCACTTTTCTGTCCCTTCTCTCTAATCCCCACTATCGGTTCTGGTGTGCCCACCAATGGATGTCTCCCCGGAAGTGGCTTAGCACCTTTAACTACGGGAACCGGAGACCCTGGCTCCAGTCTATCAACGTATATATACTGGCCCAACTGCATCTTGTTGCTCAGAACAAAGTCGTCTTGATCAGAGGGAAGGCTGACATAGATTGAGTGAGAAGAATCAGAAACCTTGATGTAGAATCCATGTTTGGGCCAGAGATTCTTCTCGTCAAGATCAGCTGGGACTATGTCTGTGACCTGCAAAAGCGAACTTCTGTGCTCATTAGTTGGTTTAGTTCCTGTATTCATTCCATTTAGGAGTTTCAACAGAACTCCAGGAGCCAGAGAAGCCATTGTATGAAGGAAACTCCAAGAATCACCAATAGAAAGCGAGAAAGGGAGGCTACCCAGTTGGAATGAAGACTTGTAGGTGAAAGAAAAATGAAAAGAAGGATTCAAAGAATCAACAAGAACAAGAAAAAGGAACGATCTTGAGCTCAAATTGCCCACTTTGGAGTTCAGGTTAAGTAGGGGGAGTTGACCGTTGGTGGTAACGGCAAGTACGACGTAGGCAAAAGAGAAAGGTTAATTGTGTTTCTTTTTGTTATCGAAAAAACGAATGAATTTGAGAAAATTGGAACGTTGCTCCAACGGTCATCTGCTCCCCCTGGTGCGTCCTAGTGATTTTGAACTATGAGCGTCTTGACATGATCTACCCAACGTCATCTGATTGAGATAGGACTACACGCTGACACGATGTCGTTTGAAATCCTGTTGTCAGATTTTGTATTCTCATTTTTTTTATAAAATAAAATAATAAATTATAAGTGGATAAAATTAAGTGACATAAAATTAGAGTATTGTTATTAAAACTAATTTGAATTAATTTATTTAAATTCAGCTAACTTAAAATTTTAATTATTAATTCAAGCTAATTTAGTGTCTATTAACATACAATATATTGGTGCAATGATAATATAGTTATTAATCACATTTTATCACTTATAAAATTATTAATTATTAAGTAAAAGATACGTAAACATTATTCTTGAAGCTTTTATATTATTTAATATTATTGGAAATAGTTATTTATAATTCTTTTTGTAATTATTTATGTTAGTTTTTCCTTTAAAATCTTTTGCGAAATTGAAGTAGAGACTAATGAACAAAGCATACTAAATTTTCTTTCTTTTAATGGGCAAGGATCCTCTGTCCCCAAAAACGTGTACCTACTCTGTTCCATTTAATTCAAACCCTCTATTTTTGTGAGACCCACATAAATAAAGAGCTTGAATTGAGTAGGACAGAATAGGTATACATTTTTTGGGACAGAGGATCTCCCCCCTCTTTTAATAGCCCACTGCTATTATTTTTAACAATGGGTCAAACTAAAAAAAGGAATTGTCTCGAGCCTTAACTTACTAGCCCATGTGAGACATTAACACAACCCTCCCTAGTTAGTTTGCGATTAATGAGAAGAGGAGCCTTATATAACCATTATCATCATCAATACTTAATTAAAGTCTCGCTAAGACACAGGTCTAGGAGGAGGCTTACATAACCATTATATTAAATTTGTTGGTATTTGTTTCCATATGTAATCAAGTACATGATTTGATAAGTAAGAGATCTTGGTATAGTTTATTAAGAAATCGAGACAGAATCTAATGTCGATCGTAGTGAAATAATTATAAAACTTTTTTATATTTTGATTTCTCAAAAATTAAGATCATAAAATTATGACTTATGAACGCATAAGTCATAATAAAGCATGAATCGCAATTTGTATCTTATTTTAAAACTTGATCATATTTTTGTTGTATCTTTCAAACTATTTCTAAAACCAATCTATCTCAACCATCATAACTGCACAAATGTCCGACTTCTAATAATATCCACAGAACATGTTGAAAGAACTTTGTAACTCTTACAGAGAGAGTTAACAAAAAGTGTTAGCTCCATTAGAGCTTAAGCCTATTTATATTAAGTTTTGGATATTTTAGTAATTTAATTGAAATTAATTTTTAATTTCAATTAAATTTAATTAGAATTATAAATAATTGTAATTAAATAATAATTATGCCTAAATAAGATCTAATATCTCATACTAATCCTTATTTATTAATATCTCATATTTAATCATAAAGTTTCTTAAACTTTACAATCAGGTCCAACTTTTTTAAAATATCTTTACTCTCATCAATTCGTTTTTTTATGTAAAACCCATTAGGTACCTAAATATGTTAGCAATGATTATAAATTATAATTAGAATTCATAATTAGAATTAAAATTAGATAAATTAAAACTCCTTTTAATTTATCTTTAATTCTCCAATTAAACAATTTATAATCATATATCAAGATTGACGACTAGCAATATATCATAATCATTTACATATTTAAGAATGTCAAAATGGTTTTAATTAACCTTTTCGTGTATGATTTTTCCTTATAATTCAATCCCTTCATCATGCAATGTTGCAATTAAACAGAACATGGAATTAATATCTACTTTTTGTTAGTCCAATCATATTAGTTCTTTTGTCATTTGTAATTGATTCAACTATTTACAAAACGTCATTCTATCTTAGCCAAGGATTTCCCAAATTAATACTAATTAAGAACAACGGAACATTCTTCAAAATTACTTTAAGGTGATGAATTCTATCTTAATCACTTAATTAACTCCATATAGTTCATGCTATATCGAATGACTACAAAATGAATGACCCATAATTAAATAAATAGGTCATAAGTAGTATCAAAACATAGCAATCCTTAAATAAGATAACTTTGATGACCTTAAATTAAAGAATTACTTATACAATCATCACAATGAGAATTTTCAAAGACATATAAGTAATGTTTCAAATGAATTTCTCATGTCGGGTCTATTCAATGAACTTATTATTTAACAAGTACCCACACGCTTGTTTAAGTAAGTCTATGAGATTAACTACTTCCTTCATAAAGAAAAACAAAACGTATGCTGGTCTTTTTACATTATATTAATGTCTAGTCTTAATAGAACAATGACTATGAACAATTTAGGGATAATACATAAATACAATATGAATCTTATAATTATAATCTCATTATAATTTCACTTGCAATCTATAATTATCCCATAGACTTTATTATATACATCTAAACATGTATAAGATAAAGAATGTCTTTAAATAATTTGTCACTAAATTATAACCAAAGTAATTGGCTGTAGGGCATAAACCAACAATCTTCCATTTACACTAAGCTAATCGTTACGTATCACATGCCATATCACCATATAAGGATCATGCTACCGCTGGGACTGTAGCTTAATGATAGAATTCTATAAAATTCTCTATAATGAGCACTTACTTAAATCTTACAACTTCCATCTTAATTATCATCATAATTAAGAAATTTTGCCTAAACACATCCTTCGATCTTTGAAGAGACCTTAGTTCTTTTTACATGCCCAATGGCTCTAATATTCGGTAGTACAATACTATTTTGAACAATTTAAGGAACTATATTAAGTTCACTAAAGAACTTATTAATCTAATTAATTATTTCCACTAAATGAAAAATGTCTTATGGCTTAATCAATAACCATTGCTACATTGGAACCTTTCTAATCTTGAATGATATTGTTTTGAGTAGATCTTAATTAGGATTTACTTATAAAGTTATATCTTTATCTCCTTAAACTCAAATATCAACTCATACATATAATAATGGATATCTATAATATTTCATAAGTATCTAATATCTCAAATACTAAACGTCTTTAGTAATCTATGTACTTGGATTTAGAATATGTGAACAAGTTCCAATCTATCGCTATAGATCTAATTCCCAAAATTAAGTTGTTACCTTTTCTTATCCAATAAGAGCTATTCTTGAACAATTATGTTTTCAACAATTGAAAGTTAGAATTGTTATTCTCTATGAGCAATATGTCTTTACATACTACATCTAAAGAGGACAACAATACTCTTACTAACCTTTTTACCCACATGATAAATTCATAATCATCTCCAAATGTCTCGTAACCTTTTAACTATACATCAAATGTATTAATAAAGGCAATAGTTCCAATTGGATGTATTGTCATGAGATTTGAATTTTACAAATTTCATCTTACTCGTACTACTTATCTTGAGAATCATTCTCTTATAAACATATATTGAAACAAGCAATTTGTTCAATAAGTCTATAAGATTGTATTCAACCTTTTGAATATCTTATAACCTTTTATTAACTAATTTTGTTCTAACTTAATGGATATAATATATGCTTCAACTACCCATTACGTCCTTAAACCATTAACTTTGACTCTTTCAAAGACTCAATATTTCATATCTAATGTGAAATCTTGCTAATTGATTTAATTGGAACTATTGAAGATAAGTCATTTACTAGACATCGCTATACAAGAAATAATATTGCATCATACAATATCTTGTATTATATTTTCCTCCTTACATAAATCACACTCTTATGGAATTTTTGTTATGAAGGTATTCATTAAAAAATCTCATTCCTTATCAATGACCAAAAATTTAAAACTCATCATTGCGATCTCATCGAAGTGTTATACCTTTCAACTTTACTTAATACAATCTCTTACATTGTGCTACTATGGTGTTGACATACATCTTATAAGTTGTCATTAAAGCTTATGAAATAATAATCAACTCAAAATGATATTACATTTTATCATCTATATGATATTGACATATTTTTAAAACTTTATCACATAATTCTCAACACATATTAATAACACTATTGCATAATGGACACATAGTTTTTCTTTCTATCTTTGAGAACTCTTCTCAAACCTTAAATTATGTCCTAGAAATTAGGTTCATCGACTATTAGTATTAACTATACGAAACAAATATAATTTCTACTAAAAATAAGACCAAGAATTTAATCATCTATTTGATTACTCATACCATTTTATTTGAAATAATAACCCTCAACATTATTCCAAAAAGACTACCCTAAACTGTTTAGTGGGTTAGGATCCCATTCGAGTTTAGTTGATCTTGAGTTTGTTTAATAAATCAATTAAACCTAAATTAGGTAGATAACGTTTGCTGATTCTAATCACTTAAATTTAGTTAAGTTGAATGCAATGTTATAAGACCAAATATATTTGTATTAAAGCAACTTTAAATTTACTTAAAAAGCCTAACAATTAAACATAATTCTAGTTTATTCTTATAATAATGAAAGGAAATGATCATTTCTAAACATATACTTAATATTTTAATGAGAGATTTAATTTTAAATATTCTCATCAAACATAAAAATGTATGAAAAATCTCTCTCTCTCTCTCTCTATCTCTCTCTCTCTCTCTCTCTCTCTCTCTCACACACACACACACACACACACGAACGCACGCACGCACGCGCGCACGCGCGCGCGCGCACACACACTTGCAATTTAGGCATACATAATCAAACAATATGCATAAAAATAGTCAAGCTATGTTTGATTCTAATTATTAATTTTCAAAATCTAAAATGATATTTTCAATTCCTTGGATAATTAAATTATATTAAATTTATTTCCTAAATTAATTAAATTCCTATTATAAATACAATTTTAATTTTATATAAAATAATTTTCAAATTCAAATTGAAAATTCTTTCCATCCTAACTCCATTAATGAAATTGATTGAAAAATAATTTATTTAATTGTACTTATGGCATATAATTTAAAAAAAAAACTCTTTTTTCAAAATTTAACAAGTGACGTTCTAATCAAATTAGAAAACTATTTCTATTCTAACTATAAATTTTTTTATTAATTTTAGAACTATTTTATAATATTAATTAAAACTATTTTCAAAATTAAAATAAAATTTTTAATTTAATTAAGAAAGTCCTTTATATTATTTATTTAGAGATTATTTTCTTAATTAACTAGAATTTTTTACTAAATTAGAAAATTAATTTTAAAATATTAAAGAAACTCTTTGTTTAATTAATAAATGAAAGCACCTTTTCAAATTAATCAACAAAATAGCTTTTTTAATAAATTAATAAATATATTGTTTTTAATTAATAATTTAACACATCTTTTCAAATTAATCAAGAAAATAACTTTTCTAATAAATTAATACAATAATTATTTTTAATTTATAATGAAAACACCTTTTCAAATTAATCAAGAAAATAAAAATTCTAATATATTAATAAATTTATTATTCAATTAAATAAATAGAATAATAATTCTATAAATAAATAAAATAATAAATTTAACTTAAGCCAAATCAAATTGAAATGAATAAATTTAATTAAGAAACATATTTCTTAGATAATTAAGAAAATAACCTTTCTTAATTTTAAGGAGTCTAATTAATTAATTTCAATGTAATTGAAATATAATTAATCCTTTTTCTAGAAAATATTTTAAATTTAATTAGTAGTCAATCAAATTAAGAAAAATAATTAAAATTTTAGATTTAAAATTTGAATTTAAAATTTTAAAAATTGTTTTTAAAATTTAGGTTGATGAATATATTATTCCATACTTGAAATACTCTATTGAAGGAATCAACAACCCTAATCTAATTCCAGGATTACTTTAATTTTATGACTAAACGGGCCTTATTCTATCCCAATACTAAATATTCATGCACCCAAACACTCCTTATTTTGACCTTGTTTATAATGCGTAATGCAACAGTTTGTTTTGTTTAGATCAATGTAGATCTTGAAAAGTAAAATTTCATTTAATTGATCAAGATACACCTATTGTTGGGTTAATATTATCAAATTAATTTCATTTAATTGCCAAAGAGCACCTAAATTTTTTAAATTTTGTATCAACAACAACATTCAGTAACAATCTAGTTGAAACGCAAGATCTGGAGAAGTCCAGTAATATGCATCCTTACCTCTAATTAGTAGTAAAATTTTGAAATTTTGTATATAAGAGATTATTTCAAATTAAAATGATGGTTTTATGATTGATCAAATTTATAGAAAATAGAAGTGTTTTTTAATTGGTAGAGTTTAATGGTATATCATGTGGTTAAAATTTGTACAAATGGTATCTGAGCATTTTTTTAGTATGCATCTTAATTGAGTCTATTATTCATAGCACTTCATGTTAAACTCAAATTATAGTTGTTGAACTTATTGCAATCATAAATTAATTTTGTTTTATACAAAGATAAGTAGCCGATAAAGACATCCAGAAACTCAAACTTTGTTTTGAGGAAAACTGAAACAAGGTCACAAGACAATACTTACCACAAAAATACTAAAGTCAAAACAAGAATTTATTTCTACTTTGTTCGAATTGTGAAGTCAGTTCGTGCTGTTCTACGATGAATTTGTCAACTATACAAAGCAAATCCAGACAAACGAAGACTTAAAAATTCTTTCTAATAAACCAAAAACGTTTTTCCCCACCTTCCACACAAATATGGGCCGTGACTCGTGAAGATAAACTCTAATGGGTATATATAGGCCAGCTGTTTTCTGGATTTGGATTGTGAACTTGGACCTAGAGGATTGGCTGGTTGATAACCCAATTTTGCCTAGAGAAACAATTATATTATATATATAATAGTTATTTTGATTAGTTCATTAATAAAATTTATTTAGAAACAATTTTATAATTCACATGCATTATTAATAATACTTAAAAAATAAATTTTTAAACAAAGTATAAATTATAATCATTAAAATTGATTATTTTAATCATAAGTAGAAATAAGTTTCTAATTGAATTTAAATTATTAAGTTCATGAGTTCAACAATAATTAGAAATAATTTTTTTGCATTTAATTAAAATAAATTAATGTGATTAATTTATTAGTAATTAGAAACAAGTTACTAATCAATTCAAAATTCAAAATTTAATTTGATTAGTTCAATAATAATTAGAAATGAGTTTTTAATTAAAACAAAATAATTATAATTATAAATTTGATTAAGTCAATAATAATTAGAAATGGGTTTCTAATTAAATAAAATAATTACAATTATTAATTAGATCATTTCAATAATAATTGAAAATAAAATTTTCCGTAAACTACAATAATCACAATTTCATTTGATTATGAGCATGAGTTCATTACTGTGTTAGTCCAATCATTTTTCATTTTATGATATTTAGGTTTGTAAGCAATTAACAAACCTTTAGTTCTTAAAAATTTGTTTTCAAGAAAATTACCATTATAATGAGCACACTTAGACTTCGAAACATAAATGAGACGTGTATTCATCATGTTAACACAATTATTCTAGATGCGATTATTGCCTCAAAAGATCTAACGTAATATATTATTACTGTTAATAACTTAATATAAGAGTTGTATTTTGGAGGTTGATTGCTTTTGTAGATGTTGAGTTAAAGTACACGGCTTTAGGCTCAATATTGCCATAACTAGAAGGTGAGCTCTTAAGAATGTTCTGTAATTTGGATTTTGCCTAACGTAAAAGCATATAGCTCGTTGGTGATGATATTTATGAGAAAAAAAACCAAATGAAGAGAATTGATCTGAACTTTATTATACCCTATAGGCTTTCCCACTTGAAATAATTAAAGTTATTGCATCTTGAGCTTCGAGGGTTTTTATCACATGAACTAATTAACTATATTCCATGTAAGTTTGTTATGTTTAGGAACTATAGATATATATGTTAAATGATCGTTTTATATTGAACAAAGTATGCTGTTGCGTGAAACTCCATTTTATTATGATAATTGAAATTCAATTTCTATATAAATGATGATTGAGATCTTAAGTTATATTTAGATTTCATAAATAATTGAAACCTGATTATTCAATATAAGTATGCACGATGTGACATAACGTGTAGGCATGCTATTTCTTTCTTACTATAAAAACTTAGGGTGCGTTTACTTTCAGAAAATAGTTTTTTGTTTTCTATCTTGATTTTTTTCATATATTTTCAATTTTCATTTTCAGTGAAAAATTGTCGAAAACATGTTTACTAATTAATATTGAAAAAATTATTTT